>JAWWEE010000122.1:30803107-30858138 GCA_035221455.1 Xenops minutus | reverse complement strand
TGGCAGCCAGGAGGGCCAACCCTGTCCTGGGGGCATCAGGCACAGCATCGCCAGCCGGGCAAGGGAGGGGATTGTCCCACTCTGCTCTGCACTGGGACAGCCTCACCTTGAATACTGTGTGCAGTTTGGGGTGCCACAATATAATAAAGATATTCAGCTATTGGAAAGTGTCCAACGGAGAGCAGTAAAGATGGTGAAGGTCATACGGTTTCCCCTCAAGCCCTCAAGGAGCAGCTGAGGGCACTTGGTCTGTTCAGCCTGGAGGAGACGGAGGGGAGAACTCATTGCAGCTACAACTTCATTGTGAGGGGAAGAGGAGGGGCAGGCACTGATCTCTTCTCTGTGGTGACCAGTGACGGGACCTGAGGCAATGGCCTGAAGTTGTGTCAAGGGAGGTTTAGGTTGGATATTAGGGAAAGGTTCTTCACCCAGAGGGTGAACTGCTCACCCACCACATGGTGTGGTCACAGCACCAAGACTCAATGAGTCCAAGAAGCATTTGGACTGCACTCTCAGGCACATGGTGTGACTCTTGGGGATGGTCCTGTGCAGCAATAGGGGTTGGACTCAACAATCCTTATGGGTCCCTTCCAACTTGGCATATTCTGTGATTTTGCAATCAGCCATAGCTTTCTGACCTTGCACAGGGGCACAGTGGATTTACACTGAAGGATCTTCTCCAAATTAATGCTTCATATTTTCTATGGCAGAAACTTGATGAACCTTTTGACATGGAAAACAGATCCTGGACCTCACTGAAAACAGTCATTGCATTTTAGGAACAGATCTGTCATCAAGGCAGTTCCTTCAAGTTGGAAAGGATCTCAAGGAAGTATCATTTCTGCCCTTCCACTGCAAATAATTAGTAAGTCTGTCAGAAGTCTTTAAGCATCAGTCTGATAAGCACATACTACTTTGTCAACATACATGAATTTTCCTCAGTACTGTGCTCCAATTTTCTCATGTACTATGCAAGATGCGTCAATGCTCACTGTTCTCTATTTACCACAAAAAGAACAAAGGTCTTTCTGGACCTTGATCCAAAGAGTGGAGGCTGAACAGCAATTGTATTTATGCACTGAACTGATTTCTGTCTAGTTATCCATCCTCAGGTCTCAGCCAGTTGAGCAAAAATGTGCTCAATATCATATCTTGCCTGATGCTGATAATGGTTCCTGGAGGCAAAGGACCGTATCACTTTATGTACTTAATTCAGCAGATGGATAGTGTGCCACTCTATCTTAATATTCAAAGCAATTTTACTTTGCCTGTTGCCAGCTTCACAGTAAATTTCAGAAAATGTGTGCTGTTGGGTGATTTATTCTTGCATGTGACTGAATAATCTAATCCTTCATTTGAAAAAGTTTTTAGACTGTTAATAGGGAATATATTTCCTAAATCATCAGAAATAACATTTTTTTTCTCCTTCATACTTAGGCTTCAGCTTACAGTGGATTGTGTTTCTTGATTACATCTTTTGTATGTTTGCCTCTGCAAGACTTCACAGATGGAACTACTCTTGCTGTGAGGTAAGTCACTGTTCAATTACCAAAGAACTGCTTTTCTAAAAAACATAAGCTTTTCTTGTTACATAGCAATTTCTATTCAATAAAGTTAAAATATACCTCAAAACATCACAATGCCCTGTTATTTTTGTTTCTCTCACATTCAGTGCACAGTTGGTAACCCTTTCAGTGATAAATACTTTCTACAGTGACAAACTCTGTGTACACTGGCTGAGATTCTGTTGTCATTCCTTGTGAGAGCACTTGCAGGTGGTATAGCAGCATGCAGTGCATAGCACCTACTCAGCTTTCTACAGGACCTTTGTTCTCTCAAGGGTTAGCATCTTTTCCTCTGTAGCTACATCTCATATCCAATATACCTTGGAAAGGTGCTGCAGAAGTTTTTCCCTTGGTAAAGTCCTTGTTGACCAGTTCATTTCATAGTGTGGTCTCTAAAAGATACTCACTGTACTATCTGTGACATTGAATCTGGGTCAGGTTGAACCAAATTTTTGTAACAGCCTAATTGGAATGTAGTCAGCATTTAAAGGACAGGAAATAAACCCCAAAAACCTCCCACCTCATTCCACTCTCTGTCCCCTCCCACCTGTCCCCAGGGGAAAAAAAATATAAGGATATATGTAGGTACATGGTGCAGCTATGCCAGGGCTTGGTAGCAAGTGAAGATGGTGGGAAAATAAAGAGTTGTAGATGGCTTGGGTGAGGTAATCATTTTCATTTATTGAATGAAAGTCCTTGCAGCTGAACAAGGTCTGTCCTTGAAAGTATTTCCATGTCCAGAAAAATATGAAGAAAAAGTATGTGTCTGTGCTATTCTGGTACCTACATTAACCTTCTAAAATGAGATTTTCAAAATACCATACTTTGAAATGAGAATAAGATGTAACAGCAAAAAAAGGCATCCTCTATGACAGAGGAAGAAATGTAATGCATAAGGATTTATGAGTGCAAGTAAAAAAAAAACCATATACGACATATATTTGCACATCTAGCACAGAGAAGGTTAAAACACAAAATACCACTAATGTTTTCTAAGAAATTGGGGCATTTTGCTATTCAGAGTGTCTTTTAGGAACTCTTCAGAAATGTCAGAGATAAACAGTTAGCTCTATTGGCAGTACCATGCAAACATACATGCAATACAAACTGTGAAAATAGCTAATCCAAATGACATCTACTTCCCATTTTTGTCAAGTACCCAGATTTGCAAATTCTATAAAGACCAATGAGGCAATGTTTAAGATTATGTTGTTTCTGTGTATGCACATGTTTTCCTATTTAATTCCAACAGATTTCCTACAAATTGCAATTTTAAACCATTTCTGTTAGTGAATTGTAGGATAAAATTTCCCTATTGATCTTACAGCTATGAAGCAGCAAAGCCAGTCTGGCACAGTGAATCATAATATGTAGCATCTGAAGAGATAACTCTAAAAAGAGAGATGTAAAATTCAGATTCACAGTAAGTGAAACTCCTGACATTTCCCCTCCTGCTTCTCCAACTGCACCAAGTGTGAAATGATTTAAGGTCAAATCCTCAGTAGGCAAAGCAGTGTATGCTCAGTGCAGCGTGAAAAACACCACCCTTATCACAGAACCCATTTGCAGTGAAAAAAAAAATGAAAAATTCTAGTAAGCCCAGCTTTACCAGAGCAAGAACAACTCATAAGAACATCCAGGGCTAGGTGGTGCTCTTATAAAGATGGTAACATTTGCCTCAACAGAAGCAATGCCTTTCTGGATCAGTTTGTTGTCTCCCTTACATTACTTCAAATATCTTGTTCCTTACCTGCAAATATTACCATTTATTTTCAACCAACTAAAAATTAACTTAAGACTAGTTCTTGTAACAAGTAAATACCTTAAAAAGGAAAAAAGAAAATATTGCCAAAAAGTGTCTTAAAAATGTGAAACTCATCTTTGTTCTGAGGGTTTACACAGGAACAACTTTTGCTAATTGACTTTTACTGTACTGTTAGGTAAAATGGTTTCACTGGCAATTATTTTCCTTCTGAAGTCTGTGATTCATGGGATCTGTGTGGATGTGAAGAACATGTACAGCCCCTGGGTGAGTACTTACATACTCTAGCAGTACATATGAAGGAAGTAATGAACTATGTCCATCTGCTTCCCTAGAGTCACTTGCAGAAGTCATCAATTTCTCTATGGCAGCAGCAAGCGGTGTTTTGGGCAGAGAAATAAATTCTTCAGCTTTGTGACTTGGGACTGAAACATGCTTCGTGAAGAGCGTGGTCCGTGCTTGAGATTTATACTCAAATTTTTTTCCTGTCTGAATTTTCTGCAACTTTAGTATTTGAGAACAAAATTCTCCCCTCCTGACCTAATGTGAATTATTCATAATTGACTGGAGAGTTCTAGAGAAGACCCTGAGCATTTTTGCACCTCTGTCTATGCCAAAAGCTGAGGAGAAGGGTTCTGGCTCTGGCATTTCCTGGCAAAAGATGACTAACATCTCCCTGCTCCAACAGGAAACAACTTATTTGTATCATTCCCCAGCCTGCTGGCTTGCCACCTCACACACATAAACATTCAGATATCCAGCTGCTGTGCCAGTTTGGTCCCTGATGCCCAGGAGAAGACTGACATACATACCCAAACTTAGGACCTTCATTTACACTCTCCAAGAGCCATGCACCATTTCAGACCTATGGACTCATGTCTCTGACTTGAACAAATAAATAAAGGAATGTCCCTGGAAACCTGAGATACCCATATTCCTCAGAGAAGGTACCATAATGGTTCAAGGGATCTGCTTCTTCAAATCTTTCCTATGGTCCACATCCTATGGTAAGGATGAGCAGCAGTAGCATCCTCATTTCAATCGCTGCACAGGGAATGGTTCTGTTAGCAAACTGGTTTTGCAACAATATGTAAGACAATTGGACTAAAGAGGCAGTGTAATTGAAATTCAAAAAAAAAAAAATGTTGTGATGGTTACACCATTTAATAAAGCCACACTATTTGGAGTTATTTCATTTTTCCTAGAACATCTTTTCATAGGTAACAGATGAATTTGCATGTCCAGGAGTTTATTATTCCTTATATGATCAGTGGAATCTGGTATTTTAATTTGGCTGTTAGCTTTATAAGTGAGAATTCAGGGTGTTTCAATAAAACATGACATTTTATCTAGGAGAAGAATTATTTTATTTTAAAGATTAACCTGAAACCTTTTTCTACTCTTTCATCTCCACGAAGGGGTCAGAGTGTCAAACTCATTTGTAAAATAAGAGGACAGAGTGTCAAGCTCATTTGTAAAATGATCCTGGGCAAAAGAGGAATCACAGAAGTATAATTCAGTCTTTCCTTAACTTCACCAATAGTTGGATCAAGTCCTGTCCTAGATGAGCCATGGAAGCAGGCTCTCCTTGCATGCTTGTACCTCAAGCAGAAGCCCAGAGTGACCTTAATACAGTAGATTCAGTATCTTGAGTATCACAGCAGTGACTTGAGCACAAAGAAATCCTGGATATAGCTGCAGATACGTAAAAATATGCACACACACACAATATAAGTTAGAGACTGTTGTGCAAAGTACCTACAGGGACTTGTCTTTCAGTGGATGCTGTTTATGTGGTTCCATCAGTGATATTCATTAAATGTTCTGAAAATTGTAAAAGGGCCAGGATTGTTGCTCTTGCTTTATCTTGCTTTCACAAGACTAATTACCTGCTAGAGTGTTGGAGTGGCAGCAGCACACAAGGGACACCAACCTTGACTTGCTGAATAAGCGCTTTCCCGGACTGTAGCAAAGTGGGAGCAAATTGTGTCTACAGGAAAAGTGCCTTCTGACATACCAACCACCCTCAGACTTAAGCATTTTGCCTACTTCCTCCTTTTGTGCCAGGCTGCCTCTTCAGAAAAGGTGAATAGTAATTAAGGCAAAACCTAAGCAAGAATAGTCCTGTGCCGAGTCAATACCACTCCACTTTGCAAACCTTGTAGCCACAGAGCTGCAGCACCAGCATTGTGAGGACAGGATGGATAACATGACCTACAACCTCCATCTCAGTGCCCTGCTGCAGTTTCCATGCTGGATGGCATTGGGCAGCTGTGGTGTGTAGGTCATGCAGGTAGTGTGGGTGTCCATGTACGTCACCTCACTCACAAGGCTGGCACAAGAGGCTGCAGAGACTCTGATTTCTCTTTAGAGACTCAGCTCCTGGCTTCTGGGTCTAACGGGGGAAAGGAATGCAGCAAGTGCAGGAAAATGACTTAACACTGATGTATCTGAGACAGAGCCTTTGGAGGCCATAAATACTTCATAGGTACTGGTAACTTCCTTCAGAATTATATAGTAATCACAGTACCTTTTTTATTGCTTCAAAGATACTTATTTTAATGCTGCTAATTCTTACATAATGATTTTTTTATTGACAAAGAGTTTGTCTAAGTAAGAATCAACACCATGTATTAGTAAGCAATAAGACTACTCAACTGCTAATTACAATACTGTATTGATTAAACTAACTCCTTGATTTCTTTTTCCCTAAGTGTTTACGTCTAGAATCTTGGGCCTTTACAACCTTTGTTATATCTTTTAAACAATTACTAAACCACATATGTCTATACGTATGTATGTATGTATGCATTTCTACCTGTAACAGTTAGAACATTGATTAGAATTGCTGCAATTAACAGACTACAGTGATGGCCCCCACAAAGGAAACAAATATCAGTTCCACATCATAAAAGCAGTCACTTAAAAAAAACTTAAAATAAACAAATGACAGGTCAACCACAGACCAAATTAAGCACCTCAGAATGACCAGTGCAGACAAACCAGTGACATTAGCTACCCCTAATGCAGTCTTGGGAAAAATCAGACAAGCCAGCACTCCTTTGAAACATTTCATAAGAAAAAGAACCAAACAAGCAGACAGCAACAACTCACTGAATGCTGGTCTTTCTAGAAGCAGTTTAATTGCATCAACTTTTGATTAATGTAATAAAATAGCAACACTGACAGTAGCAATCATTGCTGGACTTTCTTTTGTGTATTTTACATCAAGAATAAGCTTTCTAACATGAATCTCAGTGAGAGAATGCTGCTGAAATCAATCTTCTCAGTAAAAAAAAAAAAAAAGGCGAAGTCAGGTGTGAGAAGAAGAAAATAAAATGCTTACAATACCCTTGTGTTTCTCCTGGTGGAGAAATGCATTACAGACCCCAGTGGCAGGCAATTTCTGGCTGATGTTTTTTACTGACAGACAGTACATTTATCGATTACCACCATGTGATGCCAAACAAAAGATGTAATAGCAGACTACTCAACAAGTAGCCTGGGGATCTATCTGGATTCTCGAAAATCTTGTACAGGAATTTGGAAAGGATTTGTCAGTGCTCTTGGGTGCCTCTGGTGCCGTGGGACCATGGTGGCACTCCCCAGCCCTGCCTGCCCCTTTCTGGCTTGATGTAGGGCTGCCCCCATATCCCAGCTTGCCTTCCCCGGGGAGGAGCCCAGCTCTTGCTGCTCTGCTGCAGAATTGTGTATGAGAGGATTTTAAAACGACTCTTTTAAATGTCAAAGCACTTTCCCCAGCCAAACATGTTACATGGCAATGTGTTATTTCTTGGACCTTGGTGCAAGGCCAGACAGTACACTTAATGCTCAGTGTGGGAAAAGGAGCAGGAATTTTTTCCCATTTTTTTTCTACTCTGTTTTGTTCTATAAGCAGAGCAATTATTGTCATGCACCAGAAAAGACCTTCCATGGAAAGTACCACAGGAGATATTTTGAGTGATATTTTGCCTCTAGAGTATTCTGCCAGAGGGTTGCTCTCCACTCAGTGCACTGCCAAGGCAGATAACTGACCCTCTATGGAAGACACTACAGCACTGTGCTCCAGATGTGACAGCTGCAAGGACAAAGCAACATTTATGATATTCACATGCTATCGAATAACTGCCCCTCAGGAATGTCACCTGTGCCCATATCTCCAGTGGAAACATGATACCAGGCCTGGCCATACCTCAAGGTATACCTCAAGAAGGTTCAAATATAGGAAGAAAAAAAGCATGATGCTAAAATGTTAAAAAAGTCCTAAAGATGCTTCCAAGAAATGCATTAAATGCTCAAGATGTGTTAGGTTTCTGACAGAAGTTAGCCACACCCAGGTGAAATAGAACTGTAACTGTTAGAATATCAGGATCATGTGATTTACAAAACAGTTTCTGGGATGTTCCAGCTTTGTGTGCAATATTGATTCACTGCCTGTGTCCTGGCAAAAGAGCAGTGCTCAGAGTAACATGTGATGTGCTTTTCTGAGGGCCTCTTGCCATGGAACCAACTCTTAATGAGGACGTTTTCAGCAGGTTTTGCCCAAAAGCTCTGTCAAAATATCACTGTTCTCAATAATGATTGGAGATACTGAGAGGTTTATCATGCATATATACATATATATATGCACAAATACAGATAAATCATCCAATTTTCTGGTGCTTGTATCTTTGGCATAGATGCAAAGCCTTGTGGTTATATATGTAATTTGCTACTCAACTCTTCACCCTAACCAGTGCTGAAGTCCCTAACCCATCTGCCATGGACACCACTAAGAATTTCAAACCATTCAACAAACTCTAGCAGGTCCCATTCCTTCCAAAAACCCAGTTTGGCAGAATCATGTTTTCTCCTTCTTTTCCAACTGTGCAATTCACACACACTCATGGACTTGCCTTCCCTCAAACCCTCCTGATGTGAAGGCTGCATTCTGTGCAGAAGAAAGAAGAGTTACTGACCAAAGTGCAATTTTTATCTGAGTTTTCCTTGTCCCATAAGTTCACACTGAGGCTGTATGTCCTGTTATTCAGTAAAGGACAGTGCTAGAGGCAGTGGGATACCAGCAAGAGGAGATGAAAGGCAGGGGAGGGCAATGGCACAACTGGGACTGATGTGATGAAGGGTTCTACTCCCACCTTTCCTCTCTGGCTTCTGACAAAGTTTCTAAACCTCTGAGGCAACAGGAAAAATGAAGTCTAGCAGTACTTTGCAAGGGAAATACAATTAGTGCATTGAGATTATTTCACTAAATAATCCCTTTTGCTCCATCACCATAGTGCCTTCTTTGACTGCTGCTGAGAAGGACTGTAAACTCCACAGGACATAGGCTGAAAAACCACTGAGAGTTACTTGATGGCTGGTTTTCTGCACAGAAGCTCTGCAGGAGTACTGTGCCTTTGGACTAAAAGGGGTGCACAGCTAGCACACTTTTAACATTTTAGAGACGCTCTGGAGGAGGAAGGGCTGCTGCTAGGACATCCAAGCACTTTTCCGAATTCCAGGGATACTGAGGACATTTTCCTTTGGGTTTTATTGTTTGTTTGTTTTTTGACAGACTAAATTGCAGATTATTTTTAACTCCTTTATTTTGAGCTGATAGCATGAGCACAGTTTACCTAACTTCGCCATCTAGTGCCCGAGTCCACATCACTTATTAACAGCAACAAAAGCTTAAGGCAACCTGTGGCGGGTGGACCTTGGCTGGACACCAGGTACCCACCAAGCCACTCTATCACTCCCCTTCCCAGCCGGACGGGGGAGAGACAATAAGATGGAAAAGGACTCATAGACTGAGAAAAGGCAGTTTACTAAAGCAAAGGCAAAAGTTTGCATGCACACAAGCAAAGGGAAAGAACAGTTTATTCTCTACTTCCCATCAGAAAGCAGTGTTTGGCTACTTCCTGGGAGGCAGCGCTTCAGCATGCACAATGGTTGCTCCAGAAGGCAAATACTGTCAATAACAAATGTCCCCCTCACCTTCCTCCTCCTTTCCTTAGTTTTTATATCTGAGCTCACATCAGAAGACATGGAATACCCCTTTGGTTAGTTTGGGTCAGCTGGCCTAGTTGTAGCCCCTCCCAGGATCTTGCCCAAACCCAACCCCAGCCCCTTGATAGGCAGCAAGGAATGTTGAGAGACAGAGCTGATTCTGTGCCAGCGCTGCTCAGCAGTAGCCAAAACACAGGTGTGTTCCCAACACCTTTCTAGCTACCAGTGCAAAGCACAGCACTGTGAGGGTTGCTGAGAGGAAATGAGCTCTATCTCAGGCCCAACACACAACCCTAGAGGATAAAACATTTAACAAAGAGAATATTACATAAAATCTATGTTGTCTTAAGACAGGTTTGTTCCTGAGTTCACTCCAAAGTTACACCACTGCCTTTTTCAGAATACTTGTTCTAGAATCAGTATAGATTTTGAAGAATTAAAATACTTGAATGCCATGTCTAGTGCAAAGAAAGTTTCAAACTTTGTATGGGAATTCTAAATGTGTTAAGGGAATGTTTTAAGAAGTGACTTTGTTCTTACAAAAAACATACTCCACTCTGGTGAGACCCCACCAGAAGTGCTGCATCCAGCTCTGGTGTCCCCAGCACAGGGAGGACATGGACCTATTGGAGTGAGTCCAGAGGAGGACCACCAAGTTGATTAGAGGAATGGAGCACCTCTCCTACACAGAAAAGGTGAGAGAATTGGGTGTGTTCAGCCTGGAAAAGAGAAGGCTTAGGCGTGACTTAATTGAAGCCTTCGCATACCTGAAGGGAGCCTACAAGAAAGGTGGAGAGAAACTTCTTACAAAAGTATTTAGGGACAGGACAAGGGGAAATGGCTTCAAACTGAAAGAGAGCAGGTTTAGATCAGGTTTTCAGAAGAAATGTTTTACTGTGAGAGTGGTGACATACTGGAATAGATTGCCCAGAGAAGCTATGAATGCCCCATCTCTGGAAGTGTCCAAGGCCAGGTTGGATGTGGCTCTGAGCAACCTGATCTAGAGAAAGGGGTCCCTGTCCATGGCAGGGGAGTTGGAACTAGATGGTCTTTAAGGTCCCTTCCAACCCAAGCCATTCTATGATTCTATGATAATGGCTTCCTTTGTACTACAGTTACTAAAAACGATGATTTTTGTGTTGATAACCATTTTTCACAGAAATGTTGGAAGAATCATGGAAGAAACTGTAAAAGCTTATTTGTAGACACTATCATTATAAATAGCAATTCAGCTGTCGTTTATAGGATGGTACATACTAATTTTTCATGTGACTGGGGTCTGAGTTTTCCCCTGCAGCACTGAAAGTTATTGACAGGGCTTTTTGAATGATCAGTTTAGCATATAAGAACTTTCAAAGTAAGATTTATCAAATCTGCTATTCTAAGAGCATTGACTTATCATAGCTACTTACCACCTCTTCCTCTGATGAAACACCGAAATAGATGCACTTTACAAGAGAAAAATAAATTCCAGCAAAAAGAACATGAAAGCAGGAGACAAGCTGTCCTCAGATTCAGGAGTCCAACTGTGATTGGCACAAAACCTTAGTATTTAGTATACTTAATGAAGTTGTATTTTTACATAAATGTATTTATATTTATTTAAACATTAGTATTTTTGAACTGTATTTTTATTTAATCCATATGATTTAGTATGTGGTACAATATCATAGTATTTCTGAGCTGCAATGAAAATTATGCCACTTTATTTTCCATCACAATTAAAGTAAAACATATGTGTGACCACGGAGTCCCTTCCTGCAAACCAGTGCCAGAGAATCCACCCATCCATCCAGTGGTCTATGCAAGAGTGAGTTAACCCTCTCACTGGTTTCATGTTACAGAACCATTAAGTGGAAGGGTTCAGATAACCTAAATGACAGTGATACAACATTAAGGGCAAAGAACATAAACTCCCCATACAACTGTTGATGACTGGCAACAGTGACTATATGAATTCATCCAATTCTTACCCTGCGGAAATTTGAGATTCAGAAGAGGAAGAAGGAGAGGAAAAGAGTAAGGAGCAGCTTGTACACCTTGCATGCACTGCTGGGTACAAGAGCATACTGAAGCAGTTACCAGGGAACTATTAGAGTACAGTAGATCCACATTTTAGTTTGGTTTATGATTACTGCTCACATGAGACCTGTTATTAAATCAATGAAAATTATTTGCAGCTAGCAGGAGGCAAAAAAGGGGCTTTGCCTATACCTTGAACTAAGACTCTAAAGCCCTTTGCTTTCTTATAGAATAGGGTATCCAAAAGCTTTCTGTAAGACAAGAAATTTGTTAACTTCTGTGGACCAAAAAAAAATGCTTGAAATAAAATCCTATTACTAAAGATGGAGACCATTTTTTCAACAGAACTGTTGATTAATGACCGGTTTCAATCAAGTGTTTAAGCCATTCTGGTCTAAACTGCATCAAGATAGAAAAAGACTTATTAAAAGAGGTCTGTGTTTCTTGGCAACGGATTGTTTGGTTTCTCAGAGTGAAATGCATTTTCATAGGACCTCTTACAGAGCTTAGCAGGAAGGTAATACACACAAAGTATTGGCAGTATGAACTAAATGGCTGCAGAACGATGAATGATAACACTACATTTTCATATTTATATTATTTGTAGAGTACCTTTTAAAAATAGTACTTTTAGATTTTCTGCAACAGAATCCTAAGAACTTGCAGCACCCCTGGAAAGGCAATCCAGTGCTGTACCTAAAAGGTTGCCAGGGACCTAGAACTGAGAGGGGCCAGCCTTCCCCCAGGCCACAAGATACTCTGTTTTTTAATTACATGAAATTGTGGGAGGCTACAGGAAACAAATGTATGGTCCCTCTGTATTTCCTTCTCCCAGTTCTTGAATGTAATCACAGATACAATTATACACATGGCCAAAGCAGCAAACCTTTGAAAATGGAACATTAATTAATATAATATATACTCCAGATAAGTCTCTTTCAGATATTTGACTACAAATATTTGTGTTGTTACAGGGGTTAATGGTCTCACACATTTATCAGTAGCTTATTCAAAGAGCACAGGACTTTAAAAGAACTAAAACATTTCATTACAGAGGGTGCTCAGCATCAGAAGGTCCTTAGGTCTCCCCCAACAATGGACCTTAACAAATAGACATCACACATTAAGAAGACAGACAACAGTGAAAACTTTTCAGATTTTTTAAGCTGTGGCTGGAGATGTTCACCAAAGGCAACCTCCATTGAACACTTCCTCTCATCTAACTTTAGAAACTTGCTTTTTTAGCTCAGCTGGGCCGTTCTAGCAATAAAAAGACAGAAACCACAAGCAGCTTCTCTGGTCAGTGAAATTTTGGGGTCAGGTCTGTTGTTGAGGTGAATTTGCCTCAGCTGAGTCACTTAAGGTAGGAATTGCCCCTTTGCACCCCAGAGAATCTCTTCCACTAACAACAGCTGAACTGTCAAAGCTTTTTGTAATCTTAAACCCATCAGGAGGTTTTTCAGAGGAGATGTTAGACCCCCTGGATTCCAGCCAACCCTTCTGTGTATTTTAATCTGTGCTCACACAGTGCGAGAGTGCAGCCCAAGATGAGGGGTGGCAGCGGGCACTGTGGTGTGACACACAGAGCTGCAATTCCTCAGCAGAGCTCTGGCTTGTGGGATTGATTTTGGGCTCCTAAGGAAAACTGAAGAGACAGAAATGCACTTGGGGTGAATCCCAATGTTTCCCTCATCATTTTGGTGTTTTTTCCCCCCTATTAAATATCTTATGCCAGAGACTACCACCACTAGTGGGCTTGGCCTTGGCCAGAGGTAGGTCTGTCTTGGAGCTGGATGGCATTGGCTTCATCGAACATGGGGGAAACTTCTGGCAGCTTCTCACAGAAGTCACCCCTTTAGCACCCTCTGGCTACCAAAACTTTGCCACACAATCACAGTAGAGATAAATAAACTTTACATCTGAAACATTTTCACCAAACGTGTACACTAGTGCTGATTTTCTATAAACACGATTTAAAATTTAAATTTTTAAAACTATGCCAAAGAAGACGGGGATGCTTTGTCCCCCAGAGAAACCAAAATATAGTTTCTGTATTATTTAAATTAATAACAAATTACATAACTAGTAGAAGTCACTTTATGTTACAGTTTGGGAAAAAGGTAGGAAATACTGAGACCTCGGGGGAAATACAGATCACAAAATCTAATTAGTCATATTAGTTTCTGGCCAAAAGATTAGATTATCTATACACTTATTAAAAGTTGTACTAAGTGATAGCAAATTGCAAAGAGTTTTGAATTCTAACCAATAGATAGCAATAAAGACTTTGGGCTGTTGTACATTTTATATCAGGCATTGCATTTTCTGAAGTGCTAAGGAGGCTTTGTGATGGGTCTCAGGAGATGAAGCATCCTTTGAAAATCCAGGATCCATTCTTGAGCCACTCTGTTCTCCAGCATCAGTCTGATTTGTGATATCTGATGTGGATGTGTGATCAATTCTTGGCAAGAAAACAAGAGCTCTGTCCTAAGAATGATAAATGGGCTATTGTTCAAAACTGGTTTCTTTCAGTTGAGACACAGAACACTCTACTTCGACCTCTTTATACTCAGTGCCACTCATGGCTTCTCCAAGATTTTCATTTCCACAGAATGTAACAAACCATTGCAGAAGTAACCCTTGCTGGCCACTCAGAGATAGCTTTCAGTATCTCCCATTAGTGACTGTACCAAAGTGCAGCCTTGGCTCCCCTCAGAGCTGTTCTCCTCAAGCTTTCACACCCACACCTCAGCAGACTGCAGCAGCCAACACATGCTCAGTCTGGCTCCATGGGGCAGCTGGGAATTTTTGTCTTCTGCTGGAAGATCTTTCAGGCATCCAGTGTAGAGCTACTGAAATCCCTACGGCCACCAACAGGGATGTGACAGTCCTGGACACATCCTGAATATGTTTCTCAGTCTGCTCCCCAAAGCAGGGTGGGGAGAGCTGGGAGTGTTCGTGGCAAAGCTGGCAAACAACTTACAGTCACAGAACTCTTTCAGACTTAATTTCTTTCTGAATTTTTCACTGATAGATTTCTCAGTTTTCATGTATCCTAGTAGCTTAAGACCTAGTTGTAAGTAAATGCTTTCCTCTGTAAAAAGACCAGGAAGACAAACTCCCTGTATGAATACTGGTAGACATGACATGCATAGTAAAAGATCTTCAGTTTATCCTTATTCAAAGTCTACAGGTCCACTTACCTGCTGAGCCTTTGTCAGACCTGCATGGGACCACTTTACAGACTTTTATTTGTTTGTAAACACAGATGTTGATACATCTTAACAACCTTGTTTTAATTCCTATGTCTGCAGCTACTTCTTTTGCAGAATTTTCTTTGAACTAAAGCAAATGCACTGAATTCAAAGGCAACATGTGTAATTGTAATTGCTTTTTTTAGTTCTATTATGAAGAAACACACTCTCAGTGTCATCAATATTAAAAACATACATATGAGTCTCAATTGCAAAGAAATCAAATGCAAATATATTGATGGTGGTTTAAGTGTCTCAGGGCTAAATATCAAAATGTATAAGACTAGATCAGACATTCAGAAACTGATGCCTTGTTTCGTCTTTATTTTTCAGAAGTACAACTTTATAAAACCGCCTTAATAAATGTAAAATAATGAGTGTCCTTCCAGAATTTCTTGAAAAGTTTTTGTACAGAATAATCAGATTGCATTTATCTATTTGAAGATACCCATGTAAGCAGAAGTTTAGAGGGAGGGGTTTGTCAGTATTATAGATTTTCCAAACAAATTACCCAGAACAGCTATCCTTGCTAAATAATTCTCCAGCTTTTCCATTAACTTGGACCAAAATCCATAGTTAAACTCACTCACACATAGTTATAAGACACCCTTTCCCCAACCTCTGGGTTAAAATGTACTAATTTGAGCTATCTCTGCTACAGGATTTCAAAAAGAAAGGTTATTTTTCCTTCTCCTTTAGCAGTTTATTTTAAGGTGTAATTTCAAATTTTTGGCACTAAATCAAATCTTTCTGCAGAAAAGCTGTTTCTATTCTCCACAGGGCTGTTAAATATAGAAGTAATAGACTTCATTCTCCACAAATTGTAATTTTTCCATTACCCTCTTACTATAATTTTCCACTATGCTTTTGACAGCCTTGTTGGCTCTGCCTTACCAGAAGAAAAAGGTTTATGCATTTGTTTTGTCTTGATAACATTTTCACCACAAATGAGGTGCACACAGCTTGCTTTGCAGTAGAAAGGGGCAGAGCAGTAGCCATGACTGCACTGTGAACACATAGATAGTTCACAGCTCTATATTGCATGGAAAGAATAAATCTAATAACAGCAGTAATTATAATAATGGCAATGGTGTGTGCAGTGGCATTTTACAATGCAGGAAGGTTTTCAGACCAATCTCAGCTCCAAGCATCTCTGTGTGACAAAAAAAATGCCCCTGAATGGTCCCTGTCTGAAATGTTCTGTGAAGATGAACAAGGACCTTATCTTTTTCACAAAGACTGCCATCTTACTGCACCAAATTCCTCTAACAGCACATCTCTTTGGACAACAAGATGCTGCTAAATGACAGTCACACTTCATAAGCTCAGGAAAGTGAAAGCAGTAAGTAATATATCAATAAAAAGCAATTCACTGGGAAAATGCACAATTCACCAAATTTGCTCTCCTAGTTTTAGGTACTTCATTTCTCCTTAGTGCCTTACCCCAAAGACTGAACTGCAACGGTTCTTCAGGTAATTCCAGTTGGAGCAAAGTGCTCAGGGAAGTGAAGCCTTCTGACCTGAGCTGCGCAGGCTTTGAGCTGTGTCCAGCAATATTTCCTGTGCAGTATAAGTTATTCTTACGGTGTCAGCCTAGGACGTTGGGGAGGCAAAACATTTAAAAATGGGGTATCATGCCAAACTTACCCTCATAATTGTTCGGGAGGAGAGAGCCAACTGCTCTGTTTCCTCTGTTTAGCCAAAAATGAACCTGCCATTTCAGATTTTAAAACCAATTAATCATGGCTCTAATCAGTTTTGATCAGTAAGCAAATGTTTCATTCTGTTCCATCCTTTGCATTACTTTATTAAAAGCAGGAGGCAGATTTTTAAGGTGAGTTTTTTTGGTCGGATGTTTGGTTTCTAGAGCTATTGCTTTCCAGAGACAGCTATCTTAAAGGTCAACTTGTGCTGGCAAAGGTGAGCACAGCAAAACTGCCAGACAGTGAATTGCAACATCTGTCCTGAGGAGGACAGTCTCCTCACAGAGCACAAGATCACTCTACCATTGTTTCCTCCACCTTTTCAGCACTAGAGAAAGTTTCAGACTGCAGTCCTAAAAGAGGGGATCCCTCATCAGAAGGCATTGAGATTACAGGTGAGACCAGACTGTTTTAGCCTTAGATCTCTCAGCAAGGCAGTTGGAAAGATATTTGCTGAACTTTCTACAACCAGGACCTCACAGCTAGTTTTGTGCAAGAAGATTTTAATGTGTTTTCTTGCCCCTGCACATGCAGAGAATTCAGAGCAGCTGGTAGGATTAAACACTTACCATTCCTTTCCTGCTGCACCAACAATTTTTGCCATCTGTATGTGAGCAGCCTTAGCTTTACAACATTCAGTGTTCTAACTGACTCTGGGGGCTGAAAGATGACTGAAATACTAGCATTTATAAAATTAGCATTTTCCAAATCACTGTGCCATGAAACAGCCACTTACGCTAACAGGAAAAAAAGAATGGAAAATATACCATTTCAGAAGTTCAGGTGAACTTGAAAACGAAACAGAAAAGCCAGTTCATAGAATTATGCCTCAAACATGTCGTTCTGTTCTGTTTCATCTGTACTTCAGTGGCACAAAAGGCTCAAAACTGTGCTAAAAAGCCCCAGAAGAAACCCAAATCCATTGTAGACTCGGTTTATACCCATACTGAGCCTGATGAGAGTTTGCTTGAGCAATTAGTGCCGGTCCTTATTAAGCAGGGAGCTGTCTTGTAGGTTCTGCAACAGTGAAAGCCTGTTAACTCAGCTCAGACATCAGGTGCCACTGGAAAGAGCTGCACGGAGAAACCAACAGCTCCGCAGAAACAGGCTCGCAGCAGGAATAGAAGTACTCAATTTCACTTGCATTTGTAGCATGACACCACTCTTCCCTAACTCTTAAGGCCTTGAAATAACCGTGCAAAACTGTAGGGTAGTTAGTAATGCTTCTGGGAGAACTAATGCTGTCAGAACCTCTCAACAGGTTCATCTGTCCTTTTCTTGATCTTCTTCCTGCTTTAAAAAGGCTTATGACAAACAGAGGATGATACTCTTTTGCTTACTGAGGGATCCTCTGTATTGAAGCTGTGACTCAATTATCTGTGAGGCTTTTCAGAAATCTTCAGCACTGCAGCAAAATTTAGCGTGGATTAGCTTCCAGCTGGGAAAATAATAGGTAGAAGTTTTGTTCTTTTATATGTGGGAGAGCAAGTACATGGATATTTCTATGTAAAATGACAGCAATTTCTCTTCTGTGTATAAATAATTTACAATAAGTTGCTATAGAGCAAGGTGGTAATGATTTTGCAACTCAGCCCTGTACCTGCAAGATTGTATGCCAAATCTTTTGGCCTCATTCATGTGTTTAGCCTTAGTCCTTCAAACTAGATCAGAAAAGTGACTATAGTGAGAATTTTTATCTGAAATCTTATTTCTTGGTTGCTGCAATATTTGCAGCACCTAATGTTAGAAAGAAAAAAAAAAAGCTTGGGGTTCAAATTCCATGGCCTGTTGCAGTCTATTTAAATTATTGCAAATCAAAACCCTATGCAGCCCTGTGAACTACACTAGAAGTGAGCAAAATCAATGACTGCTTTGCCCAGAAATTTAAGGTAATGCCTGTAAGAGTTTTACAGTGTTTTGGCTCAGGCATGCTTAAAATGAAATTACAAACCTAGTGTTCATGCAACTCTGGCCCAGCAGCCCTCTTGCACAAAGCCCTTTTGGGAACTTTGTGATAATCTCAGGAGAGTGCTACTTTTGCAAGAGAAAAAGAGCACCATGTCAAGTCTGCAGGACTAAAGAAATTTTACTTCCCTGAGAGTCCTACAGGGCAAGTTACCCACTGCTGTCAGCTGGGGCTTGGGCAGGTTGGGACCTGGGTGGGGATCACAGCTTACAGCTGAGCAAGGGGATAAGCAGGATCCTGCACTGAGCAGTTGTGTTCCTCAAGGAAAAGAAGCCACAGAAGTGTATTTGCTTATTGCATTTAGGGGATTTATGATGGATGTGTGTTTTTGAAAGCTCTGTCAGGTAAGGGAATACCACTTTTATATGACTTGGGTTTTGAGGTAGCTTTGACAATCCTTGTATTATGCTAGAATACTGTAAGCATCCTTAGTTCTTGTAATTACTGGGGTTTACTGCGGCTCTAGCTCCTATCTGTATTGTGTACCAGCAATCAGTTCTCACAGCCATTGCTAGTGAAGAGCATTTTAACTCATGTTCTGGTTCATGATATGGTCAAGGTGGAGATTCAGTTCTGGTTGTGGAAGTTTTATTGAGGAAGATGATGGAGAAGGGGAGAAAAACAGCTTGTTCCTAGCTGAGTGGTTTGAGCCCAAAGTACTGGGCTATGTAAAATGAGAAATATGAATGTAACTGAGAGGGATGGAATGGCCATGCTCTGTTTTTTTTGTTTCATGATTGTACTTTTTAAGCTGTTTTCCCCAGCTATTGTGCTTGCACCTGAAAGGTTGTGTTCTGGTGTGGGAGGTAGCTGTGTGAAGAAATAAATCTGAATATCCCTCTCTGTCTAAATCTAGGATTTTTTTCAGTAAGTGCAGAGAACACTACTGGTGGGCAGGAGAGAAGACAAGAAAATGGCCCATTCTAATTTTTTCTCTAACTGGGAAAAATGCTGCGGAGAAAGAAAGTGCCTGTGCAAATGGGGCATGGGGAGAAGTTGGGAGTGAAACAATTCATATATTTACATTCTGAGATGAGGAAATGAGTGATATTCCCCAACACCCTAGCTGATGCTAACACAGTGGTAGCTGATTAGAAGAGGAAGCATTTATGTTAATGATCTTATTTTGTGATTCAATTTTCTTTCAGCTTCTACCATCTGTTTTAAAATACACATTTCTGTTAGGACGCTAATAAGTACATGCTGCATGTTAGCCACCAGTAGCTCTCACTGATTTAAATGCAAATTGTGTTTTGCCTGAATCTGGTCTTCTAGATCTGGTGCCTGTTTGAATTACAGTTTCTGGGAAATGCTGGAGAGGGAAATGTTTACAGCAAGGTATGTTTGCATGTCTCTTCTGCTTTATTTGGAAGTGGTTTGTCAAACTGAAACTGTTTGGAATTGCGTTTTGGACCAGGGGACTCAGTTACAGCAGGCAAATGTCTGGCTTTCTTCATTAGCTGCTGCATGGCAGTTTTCATTACTAAAATGCCCACTGTTTGGGCATTTCCTTCAGTTTGTAAGTGAAATTTATCTTGCTATGACTAAACACAAGTCTTACAAAAGGGGAAGTTAATTTGATGGTGAATGTGAAGTTTCTTCTCAAACAAGGAAAAAAGTTGTTACTGGTTTGGGGTGCTTTCATGAAACTCTTCTCAAAGGGGCAACAGTAAATGCTTTTCATTCAGGTTTTGTATGAAACTTTCAGTACCTAAGACCTCCAATGGCTATGGCACAAAACTAAGTCTGACAGTGGAAGTTTTCAGCAGCATCAGCCCTTCTCTGAAACCTGAGTGTTTAGGTTTTCATTTAAGACTTCTCTGCTTCTCAGTGAAAGGGCCTGTGTGAATGTAT
The DNA here is from genome assembly GCA_035221455.1 of Xenops minutus. Classification (NCBI taxonomy): domain Eukaryota; kingdom Metazoa; phylum Chordata; class Aves; order Passeriformes; family Furnariidae; genus Xenops; species Xenops minutus. Next base: position 30,838,024 of record JAWWEE010000122.1, on the reverse strand, counting down.
GTGTAAAGCATTTTTTTAATGCAGCTATTCACAGTGATAGTATGAAATAGGCAGAGAAAAGGAACAAATGTGGGGTCCTCAGCTCAGCCACCCTATGAAGGCTTTTTTTTTTTTTTTTAATAACCATGTGGGTCACCATCACTTTCCTCCAGAGCCAAAGAGAAGCAAAGAACACAGTCAAATGCCGAATTTGGCTGGTTCCTGGAAGTCTGTATGACTCACCTCTGCAAAAATTAGCTAAGCTTGATTTGTAATTTGTTGCTTAGTAAACACAATTAAAAAAAAAAAAAAAGACCAATCAGACACCAAGGAATTGTGTTGATTGTTTTTTCTTGAAGGCAAACTTGAAAATTAATACTATTTACTGGTATTTCTGATAATATCACAAAATGAACTGTGGATGAGCAAGCAAGTATTTTGTTATTTCTCCCTGGCCTCACCTCAGCCTCACTGCTGCAGAGCAAAGTATGAGAACATACAAACCCTAATTAGGAGTTTGCTGCAGGTTGGACTCCCACTAGACAGTATCTTTTTGTGTTATAGAACGTGCTGGCCAGTGTAAAAATGGAGTTAATGTTAACCTTGCTATATAAGTTCTGTCTTAGTAACATATTATTAGTTTAACTGAATTTACCAAACTTCTATAAATATTTATTTTTCAAGCTAAGGTCTTTATTTTAGTTGTTTTCATGTGCAGCCTTTCTTTCTTTGAAGATGACTGTTGAGATGATAGTTTTTTCACCTGAAATGACAGCTGCGCTAGCCAGGACAGTTATAACAGTTTTTGTGCTACTGAAAAATAGACACATCTTTCCTAAATGTGGAATCTTTCTCCAGAAAGAATGACCCTTAACTCAGTTTTAACTTACTTGAATTCCTAGTTGGCCATTACTACTAAGCAGATGAAGAAGCCCCCTGGATTTGCATTTTTATATCTTTTTAGTACAAAAAAATTCATCATGACTAAGTTCATTTTGAGTGTACTAATAAAACTTCATCACAAATAACTGTCTTTTAATTCTGAATGTTAGAAATCATATACAAGTTTTACATCTTAAAAAAGCTTATTTGCAAAGAGGATTAGACAGGATCTTCTAATTCTCGTTCCATTTCATCTGCTTTACTAATTAACTATAAATACTCATTTGAATTATGTCATGCTCACTGTGCCCCTCATCCCAAGAGATGCTGCGTATCTGGCCCCATGTGGATGGCCATGGATGTCCTGCTTTCTCTGCCACCTGCTTTAGCCAGAGCTGTTCTGTCCTCTCTTGTCCTGGCTGTGGTTATATGCAAGCAGTGTTTCTTCCCAGCTGGCCTCCAGCATATTGGAGTTCTTTTGATGTCTGCACTGAAAGAGGTTGGCATAGCTGGAGTAGATTTCACAGGAGATCGAGTTTGTGGAGGCATTCCTGTACTTAGGTTTCTACTTTGTGTGATCCACCAGGCCTTATGTGCGTGCAAGTAATTGTGTGGCTCAGGAGGCATTATATGACATCAAGTAAGATAAAAATTGCAGGTGTGTGTTCTTGCTGTGGTTTATGCTGGTGGTCACGGGTGGGGAGGAGGGAACACTTGCACGCACAGAAGAAGAATCTGGAATTTTAACACCCATACTGAGTGAGTCATGCAATGTAACTACAGCAAGAATTTGTCCACTTGAGATATCATCAGCCCCCACCATTCGATAATACAAAATGTTGTGAAATTGGTAAGAATTCTGTTTTTGCGTTTGTCATAGTCATAGTCAGTTGCAAATCATTACTAAAAATGCCATAGATATGGGTGGGGAAGTAGAGGAAGAGGACATTATATTGGGGGCACCTAGTGCAAATGGGAGGGTGGTGGCATGAAATTGCTACTGCTGCTTCTGCGATCCATTCATGCAGGGAACAGGGGTATGGAAACAAGCTGAAAGCATATTTCAGGTAACTCCATCCAAGCGATTTTACTGCTTTTTACAGCACTACAGTGCTGTGCTGCGCCAATGAATGAGATTGATAGCAAGTCCCCTGGAACAAAGGTGTCTCAGCAATTATCCAGGATAGTTTGTCCATTTTCCTGGGCCTGCCAGGAACAGGCCATGAGTCACATGTGACAGTTCTGGAGCAGCAAATAAATACTTCAGACCCTGGGGGCTTTCTGACTGTACAAAGGCAGGGGCACATCCAGTCATAGAGTGGGAAAGCTGAGGAAGTCATGAAGAAAGAGAATGCACTGAAGAACAGCTAACCTGATATACCATTACCCCCAGTCTCCTCTCGAGGCTTTCCTTAAGAAAGTGGGAGCCACTGCTTTAGATGAGATGGACAGAATTGCCTGAGCAGACCTGGTGGTGGCCAACCACTCCTTCTTGGGAACAAACTGAAAGTAGTTGTGGGTTTGGTAGGTCTGAAGCAGTGCCCTTGTTGACCAAGGCAGGTCAAGCCTGGGAACTTCTCTGTGTTTGTGTGTCTCTGCTGCTAGATTTGACTGATGGCTCTGATCAGGCAAGTTGTAAAGATGAATAGAGATGGTCTTGGAATGGTGGGAGGAAAACTAAATGGATGAAAAACATCCAGTGAGTCCTGTGTTCATGGAGCCATACAATTTATAACTTTTTAATAATCACCTGAAAGTAAACATCGAAGCTTGCAGTAACCCTCAAAATAATGCACTTACTGCAATAGTATGAGCTCCTGAGATGGCACTTTAAATCACAATAAAATAATATAGAGCATGCTTGATAAAAATTGTCTCCTGATTTTTGAGATGCCAGAGTTCCTTGAGTCATGTTTACAAGCTTCCTTTGTAGCTAGTGTCAGTAGAAAAACATTACTTAATTAGTCAGAGAGGGTTTTCTTAGCTCCAGCAGTCAGAGCTCAAAGTAAACCTCATGACAAAAAGTTTCAACAAATTCATGAAAGTTGGTGGTGTTGCAGTTTGAATCAGTGATGAATGTACTAGGAAACAGGCTACTTCTTTCTCTTAGTAAAGTGGAGGGGACAAGATTGCTTCCTGTGAATTTCAGCGAATGAACACCTATGTAACTTGGTGAGTGGTCTCAGGAAGAGCACACGAGTAAAACTGGCCATGAGTAAACCTTGGTTTCAAAATGTGATAAAGTCTTAACTCAGAAGACCTAAGCTCTGGGACCAACCTTTGTCATAGTAACTGGAACAGTGGTGGTCCTCTTCTAAGAGGAAGGTGACTTGGTTCATGAAAGAAACAGAACTGGACACTTTGCTTCCTCCATGAGCATCTTTAGAGGTTTCCTGGTCATCCTAAAAAGAGAAACCTCTACCATGGCAGCTTCCCAGTGGTGCTTATTTGAAAACAGCAAAGAGCTGCTACATCAGGTCCAAAATGTTTTAACTGTCTCATTTTATCAGCAAGAGACTGAAATTTTCTCTGAGATGCAATCCGATAATTATCTATACAATACTTCACTATGTATCTAATAAAAGGCATAATTACATATGTTAGATTAAGTCTTTTGTTAGTATCTGTGAGATCATATTGGGATCCTGGCCAGGCATGGTTTCAGAAGACAAAAAGGACCAAAGAAAAATAATTTTAACTTTTTTTTTCCCTGGTCATCTCAAAAAAATATTATTTGATACACCTTCTGAAAGAAGAAACTGGATTTGAGTCATGCCCTCTAAATGAAGACTTGTACAATAATGTGCTACAAATTATAGTGTAATAAAATGCACTTAATATTGTGATGTGACTCAAAAGTGACCTCTCCAAGTCTCCAACACACAAGCTTCCTCTCAAAAATTTACTGCTCTGAAAAGCTAATGCGTGTGCTGAACATACTAAAATGAAAAATATGAGCTGATTTCTCATCACCCCAAGTTGTTACCAAGCTATAACAAGTTATTACAAAAAATGGCAGAGGTCTCCAGATCTTCAGGGTTGTGGTGCACTGTTTGCTGGCATGTCAGCCTATTGCAAGGACACCCTTGCAGCTGTCTACATTATGCCCTTCAGTGGAAAATTCAAGAGTCTTCTACATAAACACCAGCACTACCATATTACCAACTCCTCACCCCTTGGCGCAGTGAGGTAGGGATGCAAGTTGTACCTTTTTTGGATACATTAGGAACACACAGTTGTGATTTTGTATGGTGTCTTAATTTTAAACATTGTGAGACTTGTTTTAATTTAAAGCAAACAAAAATATTGTATTTATGTAATCCATATGGAGTTTAGAGAGATTTTTGAAGATGGAGGACAGAAAGGAAAGAAAACTGCATGCAGTCAAGATGTTACATGAGATAACCCCACATACATTGCCAGAATTCCTGCTGTGGTGAACATCCTTTGTAGTTCAGAAACAACCTCAGGAGGTATGCTTGAATGGAGGGGCAAGTTTCCCATCCCTGTGGTCCATGGCTTCATGGCAGAGTAGGATGCAAGGATGTCTTTCAGTCTCAGGCCTTCCTGCTCTCACGAATGTTTTATTGTCCAACTGGGTTACCTTCTGGAAATGCAGATGATGTTGGACAGATGGCATTTGCCATCTTCCATCCAGGCAACCAGTGGACTTTGGCTTCTCCTGTGTGCTTTCTAGTTTCATGTCCTCATTCAAGTGAGATGGGACCTCTGGAGATCTCTAGTCCAACACTTGCTTCAAACATGAGCAACATCTAAGTCAAATCAGGCAAAGAAAGGTTACTTGGAATTTCTCTTGCTCCTACCTGTAACCATTGCTCCTTGTGCTTTCACAGTGCATCTCTGAGAAGGGTCTGCCTTTCTATCCAGCCCTCCCCATCCTAGTGGCAGTGGCAGCCAGCCATTGGGTCCTCCCTCAGCCTGCATTTCGGAGGGCTGAGCATGCCCAGCTCTTTCCATGGCTCCTTGTTCATTACTTGCACCTCAACCATCACAGTAGCTCTTCACTGAGCTCCCTCTCTCCTGTGCTGGAGGAAACACAGCCAGACACTGTTCCAGGTGCAGCTTTGAGTGACATGTACCAAGGAGAAAAACACTTCCCTTGATCTACTGGCCGGTTCTTACCTAAGCCCATATATGTCTAGTATTCATCCCCACCAGGATGTACCACTGACGTGTCTGCCTGCCTGTGCTCTTCTGCAGAGCTGGTCCCAAGCGAGTCCTATGCTGCATGCACAGCCAGCATGCTGCAGCTGCAGGACAGTTTGTTTTCCAGTTTACCCCATGATCTTTTTCCCCACATGCTGAACCCCAATGTTCCTCAGTCACACACTGTGGTGCTGTGTAGGTATGATTAGTGCCTGTGTTGTGCTAAGCATGATCCTTGACAGTAAAGAAGTACTTCAGAATGATACCGTGTGATTTGGGATGACTGAGCTCCTCCATCTTCTCGTTGGCATTCTATGTGTAAATAATATGAATTTGACTTAGCATTCTTGTGTACGCTGGCTTGATGATGTTCCCTCAGGAGACCAAAAGGCTGTGGCTTAATCGTTTTCCTAATGTGGCCAACATTTGACAAATTATTGCTGCTGAAGCTGAGTACTATTTAAAGTTTCACTTATTATTTTACTCCTTAGTTCTGCACTCATGGTCACTAATGACAAAAATTTTACTGTATTTTTAAATACTCTCCAGCGGGTCTTTCCTAAAACTTTTTTTTTTCCATGAAGTAAGGAGTGGGGACATTTGAAACAGTTGTTTTTGTTTTTATTTGGGGGGGGGGGGAACCTTTACCAAAGACTCCATTTCTAATCCAATGCTAATAATTAAATTTCAACATTGAAATACCAGCTCACTGAAGTCAATGCCAGCAATTTTGTTGCTGAACTTCCTTTACACTCTTTTTCTGCTAAAAGAAGGTTGAATCAGCCAGAAATCTGAGTGTGTTGCCTGTGGGGAATTCAGCTTAATTCAATGAAATTCTTCCCTGAGACAGAACAAATCTGTCTTGCTGCCTATTTTGAACCCATTTTTTAGTCTATTTTAATTGCATAAATGATCTGAGATTATGAAGTGTGATACCAGGGAAATGCCTCCACAGTGGCAATATTACTTAGACTATAGGATGCTTCCACCATTAAACATGCCTGTCAACACTGGGATGAATCCATCAGGCTGGAATGATCTTTTCCAATTCCCTTAGTTAGAGGGGACTTGGAGAGAAGTAGAGAAATACCACAGTATTGACACTGCCACAGAAAGCAATCTTAATCCTCTTTCCTTGTCCCTTGCATCTCATGAGTAAATTCCTCCATGCTACGGCAGTGGTTTACTTCTTCCACAACTGGACATACTTCAAGCCTGAGGAGAGTGGACTGAGAATTGGGGAAAGGAAAAGAAGTAGGGGGTAGGCTTTGTCCCTCAGAGTACAACAGCTTGGATGAGTCTTTGGTAACCCATTTACAGCAGACTACAAGTGTAGGAGGGGAGGTAAATTATTAGGGGCACAGAGCTAGGACTTGCCAAGATTATCTATGTGTAAAGGCTGAATTTGCAGTATCTGTGCTAAAACCTAGCAATCAAATCCTTCTGGCTTGTGTAAGTATTCCTGGTGAAATCTGAGAGGGAAGAGACACAGCAGATGGTGCTGATGCTGTAGGACTGCCCCTTGGAGTTGGTTCCTTCTGACTGGCACAAGCAGGCACTCTGAGCACAAAGGTGCTCTGCAGCACGTACACAGGCCTGGTTTCTCACATCCCAGGCTACTACAGAATTATAGCTTGACTATCTGGGCCAGTTAAGTCCAATAATTAGAGTGCCCTTTTTTTTCCCCCATCAATCAGATTACTCTCTTAGCCATAGCGTTAGAATTATTACTTTTTATATTAATCTTTTAAAAACTCATGTTCTGTGCCCAGATGTTGAGACCCTGGTTCAAAATAACAGCAGTGTAACAAGTTGTTTTTGCTGGAGAGAAGCAAGGAAGTTATTCAAAGTGTAGTGAGGAGTTATAGGAACTGGCTGCCTTAGTGCCTTGAAAGGCAGTCCTAATTTCTTTTAAAACTGAAAGTTAGCCAAATCCCTAGCTTTTGAGAATGCTGAAATTCACTGTGTAGCTGGGAAGTTTTGCATATTTACAGCCCTTTGTTGCCCCTGGGGTTCCCACTGAGGCAGGTATTTCTGTGGAATTGCCCTTGGCTGCCCACGAGATGTGGCAGTGGCTGCACCCCCAGCCCCTGCTTGGGAGAGCAGCAGCCTTCTCTGTGCCCTGGGTTTCAGCTGTGTAGGTTAGGCTATTGCTGGCACTGTCCTGTCCCTCAGCTTTCTCAGCTAAACTTGTCTTCAACAACAGAAACAAAAAAAATTCTTCAGCCAAGCTTTGCTGCTTTCTCCTTTGCCTGGACATTTCAGGATATGGAAATATGAGCATATCTCTGAGGTTTAGTAGGTGTGCACATCTTTCAAAACCAGCTGTTATTTTACACATTTGATACTGAGTTTTGGTTCTGGAGGTGTTCTACTGAGTGCAGGCTCTGGTCCATCACAGAAGAACAAAAGACAAGGCAGACTTGAGACTGATCTTTTCATCCTTCTCTGATAGACATTCACCTGTAAAAACTGATGAATTAGTTGCAGAACAGAGGCTTTGTTCAGCAAAAATCTGTTCTGAAAAGTTATCACAGTGAGTGTCTTTGATTATGATAGTATGAATAAGCACTTTGTGGGGGGGAAAAAAGGGAATATTAAATAAGCTCATATTCACATGAGAATCTGTTTCTTGAAAGCCTCTAAAATTCTTCACTTAGTATCAGGAATTGCAAAGTTGAAGATAAAAATAACCAGCACTAAAAAAATCAGACTATCATCCGTTTCATAAAGCTGCAAGTTAATTGAATAATCAGAGCCTTCATTGTTTCCATAATTTAAATTACCATTTGCCATCTTGTCATCATTGGCTGACAAGAATAATGACCTTACATACTGCTCTCAGTCTGGTACCTTGCACATTCAAGGATTCATTATGATACCATGCTTCATTTCTCAAACTGCTGCTTTTAGTACTATTACTGGGTTCGGCTCCCTTCAAAGCCTAACTTGAAGTACTGACTTTTTCTCCCTGATTTCCATCAGTATTTTGTGTGATAGGGATAGTGCAGTAATATCAGAAATTCTATTTAATGGTAACAAGGTTTTGAAAGCTGTGCTGGTTAAAAAAGGTACAAGATGGGATTTTCCCTTGTCAGGCTTGCACTCATGTTCTTCCTAGCTGAGGTGTAATGTGCCTTTTTAATATTTTCAAGCCAAAACATGTTACTGTCTGTTCTAGAACTGTAAATTTTTCTCATTGATGGCTGGAGCCCTTCCAGGTTGAGGACACTTTGTAGCCCTAATAATGCATTTATTGCTCAGACAGGTCAGGACTTTGGACATGTGTGTTGGCAAATACATGTACCAAATATTTACTTCTGGTTTGGGCTGGTGTTTGCTTTAAATGTTAGTCGTTTACAGCCCTTTTTGTTCTCCACTGCTAACTTACCAGAAAAACCAGAGGCCAATCTACCCTGAGAGCTGGCAAGGGCTTTTCAGGCCCTCTGTTATCTCGTTCATCAGGGGATCTGGAATTGTTCCAGCTCCTGGACACCCTGCCTTTCCTGCAGTCAGATATTTGAAACTTCTCTCTTCCATTCTCTGAACTCTGTGGTGAATCAGGGACTGTATTTAACCAGGTCTTGGTGTCCTAATAGAACAGCTCTCAGCATCAGGGAGCATCAGGCATGTCCAAAAAGACTGGAAACTAAAAATGCATGAAAATGTAGAGCCAAAAAGCATGCATGTCTTAATGTGTATTGACTTCCCAATTTGTATACCAAAATCAAAAGTCCAACTCCAACTAATTGGACATGCAGGAAAGTATGTGACATAACAGGGATACAGAGTGCTGCTGCTCACCCAGGCTTAGCAAGAGACTGGTAGAGGCACTGACAACGTGGTGGGGTCAGCTCAGGCAGGGGAAGCTCTGCAGGATGGAAGGGAAATCTGCAGTGAAAGAAGGGAATTCACGATTGAGCTTCCACTCTTTCATAACCGGGAGAGATCTTGCCCTGCTGTCGTAAACCTGCATCTACTTTTGAAAAACTTCAATTGACTAACACTTCCAGGAACAAAGTTTACAACACTAAAACAAAATAACCATTTCTTTCTGTTACAAATTCTGTCATGACTGGCAGTCCTTCATAAAATTAGTTACCTGCAGGAGGGATTCCTGTTGTGCAGCGAGAGATTTTTGGTGAGACCTGTTAATATGAATTTTGTGGAAACCTGGGAGTGTCCCAATTTAGGGAATGCAGCCTCAGAGTGTTTGCAGTGAACTGGGCTTGCACAGTCTGAGTCTGTTTGAAATCTCATTTTACCCAAAATACCTCTGCCACCTGGAGACCAACTTTATGAACTTTCATGTACCTCCTCTGCACTTCTAAGTTCTTGCAATACCGTACTTCAGTTTTAGTAGAGATTTTGGCTGCCTTGGCTTGTTTTATACATCCTCCACTCCCTGCATCTCCCAGAACTGAGCAGATAATGAACACTGAAAGTTCACTGGATGCTTAGTCAATTGTGTTTGCACACTTAAAATGATACTACAAAGATACTGTACTACCACAGTACCAGTTAATAACATATATTACTATCAAATACATGCAATGATCACGTGGGACCATTTTTTCACTAAGTAATTATCTTCTTGCCAAAGAATTAGAGAAGTGGTAGATGCATCAAATTCTCCCTTTTTAAAACAACATCTGTAAAAGATTACTCATGATGAAAAGAACTGAGATTACATTTGTTACTTAGCAGAAGTTTGTAACATAAGCTTCCAACAGCACTCTGTTGCAGACTCTGTTAAGGATATGAGAAAACATAACCAGTGACAGACACAGTTGAGCTGGCAGGAGCCCATGTGCTAGTGATGCTGAATTCATATTCAAAGTACCTTATCTCAAAAGCACCCTTAAAGATGGCCATAGTCGATTTGGAAACAATCTGGAAACACGTGAGAGAATATTTTGATGCAAAACAGTGTAACAAAGAGAAGTCAGCACTGGTTTGAGTAAAAGAATCAGGACAGATTTGGTTGAGTACTGTGCTGGTTTCGGGATTTCTTTTTAAAGAAAAAACAATGTGAGCTGACAAGGAAAAAGTATTAAATAGTTTTAACTTATATACAGTAGTAGACTGAAGCCTATTGCAAAAGAATAATTGATGACCAAGGTCAGGCTGGGTGGGCCTGAGGAAAATCTCTAGAATGCTAATGAGAAAGGCAGTACAGTATGAGATACGGCCTGCTGAACTAACATGGAAATTAGGCCAAAAAGAACAAACATGCAATATAGTGAAAAAGCTCAATTTCAGAAGCTATAATATATCTGAGTCTTATCTACACTGACTGAGATTGTTTGGGTAGGATATTCTCATTTACAGTCAAACATCTGCTTAGCCAAGCATTAAGAATTCTAAAAATCCAACAAGTTTTCAAAAGTTATGAAACAATTATCCATGTAATGCAATTACAAATGCCTACTGATACTCAGATCTTTATCCCTACTTTTCTCATATTCTCTGCTACTCCCTCCCACTCAACAGTAATTAAAATGCTTTTTTATTTTTTTAATGAACTGCTAAACTGCCAAGAGTATGAGTAAATTTCATGTAAAGTGGAATTTTAAAAATGTTTCCCAAAAATCCTTCATAAAGCTTTTAACAAGATATTGACATGAAGTTTCCTTATGTTGGTTCTCCTCTCCAGTTAGTATATACATTTTTCCTTGGTTAGATGCCTCTCTTTATGTCTGCTGATGGCTGTTTGACAAACGGTACACTAGGATGTGAATACATAAAATAGGAACCTCTCTACTCTGACTGGACAAACAAAAAAAAAAAAAAAGGGTTTAAGTTACTGCTGGTTAGCTTGTGAAAATGAGGCTGTTAAAACCCTGGGGGGTGTCTGATCAGGTTGTCCTCTGCACTGAGGGCTATCCCTATACAGAATTTTCTGGCATCTTGGAAGTTCAGCATGTATTCACTTCTTCCCGAGGCAGACAAGCTTGTAGAACCAGTAGAGTGAGGAAGGAGTGAGGAAGTGATGTGGAAGGCTTAGCACCAAAGTAATGCTCAAATAGACAGGTGGGGTTTTTTCAGTGTTCTTCCAAGAATACAGTATTCTCCCTGTCAGTAAATTGCTGAAAACTTAAGGAAGAATACCTTAGAAAAAGTGAAATCATACCTATACAGGAGAGGTGGTTTCTTTCCATTATGAAATACTTGTATGTCATGTAACTGAAATGTATTTAACAAGTACAAATCAAAAATACTTACTTTTCTGGCAAAGAATTCTAGGGTAGTACAGGAAAAGTTCAGCAGACACTACTACAGCAGGAATCTTCTGCTAGCCTTTTGACCAGCCGCCAAAACAGCTGTCTACTTGATTTTATTGGGGTTGGAAATATGGGGGAAGAAAACTGGAAACTGAACTTCCCCAAGACTGTGGTGTTAGTCCATTAGCTAGCTCTGTACAGAAAAGCCAAATTTGAGAGTTCACTAAATGCTTGCCCTAACTGGTACAGTAAGCATTATGTGTCTCTTACCCCTAGCATTAGAAGAGCCTAAATAAGAATTGTTTACACAAATGACAATATCTGGTCCTCTTAAAGAATTCTTGTTCTATGTTAGGATGAAAACACTTTGAATTTTTAGATTTATTTTTTTTACTAAACATATTTGTCCAATGATCCCCAAAAGACTTCCTCTGGCAGACAGACATGCTGTCCTGAGAATCCTTGTATCCACATTCACTCTGAACTTTCCAGTGGGAGTACCTGGTTCCACTCCTCCTAGAACCTCGAGACCCTGGGGTCCTGCAAACTGGAAGCCATGTCCCCCCTACAGGTCAAGATCAGAGGAGCCCTGCTAATGCCGAGCTCTCACCATGTCAGCTGTAGAACAGGACCAGCTTGTGAGCTCTGTTGTGCAAAGTCACCAGAGCTAAATAGAGTTGAACTCCACCTGCCTGACAGTTTGCTGGAGTCCCCCTATAGTGTTATTCAGTTATTCACTAGTTACTTAAATATTAGAAAAATGTCATGAGGTGATGAAAGAAGAGCAGGAAAATACAGCTGATAGCTATGTATGTATAGCTGATAGGTAGCTCAGAAAACTTAAGCTCAAAGCAAGAGTAGGTATTAAGAGCTTAGGAAATAGGTGGGAAAAATCAAGTATATTGGCAATAAACTACTGTGCCTGTTTAAAGCTAGGACACCCTGATCCAATTTATGTAGCAAGATTCAGCTCCTTGTGGACTTTGATGCCTTTCCAGAAGATGTGCTTTCATCAGCTGCTACTGGGCTTGCTCCAAGGGCTTATATGAAATTGGTGATGTGTTTGGATTACTGGGCAACCTGGGTGATATGACTGTTTCCTCTGGCCTTAATCTACCTCTTTCATAGCTTAAATCCTTGACTAAGATGAACAGATAAAATAAATATAATTTCAAGGGGGACTTTTTAAGGAAAAAATAAAGTTTCATCAAAATATATGCTTTAGTGTTAAAGTTCAGGTAGCTTTCCCTCATGAACGTTGCTGTAGATAGTGGAAGTGAGGTTTTGGGGCATGAGAGGTTGTCTTTTTTGTGTTTTTTATCTAGTTTGAAGAAAACACCCAAATCCTTTAATCTGTCTTCCTGGATCAGTTTTCACCCTCAGACTTCATGGGTGAAAGCTGCTCACCATGCCTCCCTGGAAAGCTACTACTACAAACCAGCTGCTAACATTTTCTGACATACTTCTGCCCCAGCTTAAAAATAATGCATTAAAATCTCCTTGGATTCCATGAAGAATTTGACCTCCAGTTTTCTACAAGAAGACAGAAAGTAAATTTTGCACTTAGACCTTTTTGTATGGTCCTCCAAATCTGTGTCATCTTGTAGGCATCCTGAACTGCCGTTGTTTTTTGCATGCACCCAAGCTCTTCTTCACTATTGAAGTTTCAGAGGCACCTCCTCAGTCAGACTCACTTCATTCCTCAAAAATTGATCATGGTAGCTTCCTGCCCAGAGCTCAGATACACCTTCCCAATAGATGTTATTCTGCTTTAATAATACTAAAGGTGCCAATATTAAATTATGTATCTACAAACAGCACTGTGATCCTTGTCACAAAAGAAAAAAAGGGAGTAGGGAAGAGTCTCTTCCCTTATCAGTCTGAATCCAGCCTACTACTCTTGTCTTCGCTAGGAATGTCTTGCAAAGAATAAATTCTGCTTGTGAAAAGGTACTGGGAAATGGGAAGAATTGTTCTTCACCTCGTTTGCTGTTTAATCTGTAGAGCAGAGCAAGGGAGACATTAGGATTTGGGACAGAAGGGCTCTAATTCTGCAGGGACCAGTATGTATTCACATGAATTTGGTTTTCATACACTAGTGAACAGTTCCCTCTGCAGGAAACTAAGTCAATAGCAGCCACAGCCTCTGTCAGTGTAGACAAAAATATTCAATGCCTGAATGGAATCTTTTGGAAGGTATTTGTGTTCTTTTACTACTTGAAATTTCACCTACCTTCAAGCAGTATGTAAAATTTTATTTAGATTCCCATGAGCAGCTATTTACATTCTAGAAGCCTAAAAATTCCATGTGCTTTGACAGTGGTTGCATGTCCATGGTAGTTTTGCAGTGTCCGGATCTTTGGAAAATGCCTGTGTCTAGCTGGGTTCTACACACCTGGTGCCCTTCCTGATCCCAGATGCCATCCTGGTGGCTTGAGTGGTTCATTCATGGCAGCGCAGGCTCTGTCTCCTGAGAAGGTTAAGGATGTTATTACTGATGCAGCCTGTGATGTGGTGAGCAGCATAAACTCGTTTACTCTTTCTGTCTCTTAAACTGAACATTTAGACACAAGTTGGAACAATTTCTAGTCATGGTGGCTCCTTCTTAGTATGGTGAACTGTTGAGTGGTAGAGAAAGGAGCTCTGAATGACTGCTTTAAAACTTCCCTTTTCCTGGCTGTTTTGAGGCCTATTATGGCTCTTTCTAACTGCAGGAAAATTATATTTAAGATTGCCAGATCATTACCTTTTGTCTTTCCTCTGGGTGTCCACCAAGCTGAACACTAAATAGTGTGAAGAGATGCTGAACTGATCATTCTTTGTTACACATGGCAACTGTATTAAGAAATTCACAGCAAGAGAAGACTCAGGGCAACTACTTGGGGATTAGTTTTATATCAAGAGTGTGCATTAACCCCCTTATCTTCCAGGTGACTTCTCTTGGTTCCCCACCACCTCATCTACTGGTTTTCCCCATGAAAAAAGTGGGGTTGGAAGATAGAGGCTGTTGTCTATAAACATGTTTGCTCCACAGCATTTGCTTTCATATCTGTCACCAACCACATGGTAGTAATATTTAAAAAAAAAAAGGGCTAGATGAAAGAGGTAAGTAGGGCAAGGTTTTAATGCAGTGGGTTTAGCACAAAGTAAACTTTGCTTCACTAAAGTCAGCAACCTCTACTTTCAGAGGGACTTCTAGTTTCTACACCAATTACATAACAGGATGGTACACCAATTTACTTTTTACCAGTTATGCAACAGTAATGTAAAAAATATGCAATACCATGCTCTCTCTCTGCCACAACCTTTTCAGAAGAAATACATGGTGGTTGATTTTTCAAAGGTTAATAAGCTCCAGTGAGATTTTTATAAATGTACAAAATTGCAAGCATATTTTTCACACTGATTAGAGATTTCTAATGATGTGTTCTAAATAAACTTCAAAAACCCTGAATTGCACCAAGTGCTACTGCTGCTTCTGTTGCTTGCTCCTTACACCTTTGCTCTTATCTGCAAAACAAAGACAAATTTTGCCTGAGGGTTTTATTTGGCTAACATGAAGCCAGTATTCATTACACTCAAACACCTGATAATGGTTTTGTACAGTCACACCTGTTGAGAATACTGAAAATAATTGCCAAGATCCAGACTAGTGTTAATAGTGATGGGAGTTGCTAGTTTGTAGCAAAACTGGGTTTTGAGTTTTTTTGCACTAGACTGCTTCAAAGATGGAAGCACAGCTGGAAATCTGATCAAGGATGTTACACACCTGAAAAATACAATCCCATGGCCTTCTGCAGTACTGGTCAGTGAATACTGGGTAAACAAAATGAGGTATTTCTGTTCACAGCTCTCCTGCCGGCATTCATTTTAACGTTACGCAACCTTTGTGCACTTTGTCCCACAGCTCCCTTAAGTAGCTAACAATACCAGTTCTGGTAGAATTGCCCCAGATTTCCATTAGAAATTTAAAAAAAAAAAATCTGAATCTTAAGATACTTGAAAAGTAAGAATTAAGCTTATTTCAGCATGCTGTAAACTAGAATTCTCAGGCTAACAGGTACAAATACTTCTAAATTATCACCCCCTTATCTTAACAGTGTGATACTGTATTACTCTATGTCAAACACTGATATTTCTCTTGATCTTAGAAACCACTTAAACAAGGACTAAACAAGTTCCCCTCTTCTTTCCTCCCGAGTTGCTTATGAAATCCTAACAGTTTAACAACTTTCAAATGTGATAGAAGCTACTAAGCAACTTGCTTTTTAAGAATTACTCTTGTTTTCAAGGCTTTCACTAAGCCATTTACACACCCTTCCTCTTGAAGGAAACAGAGCACTGGAGTCTCTGGCCAAAGTTTGCTGTTAGACAAAGCAAAGTGAACCCTGCAAAGTAAGATAGTGATGGTACAATGTGTAAAATAATAATTTATTTTTCTTTTACACACACCAAATATGAACAGCATAAATTTAATATAAATGTCAATTCAAGTACAGAAGTCAAACACATTATTTCAACATTAAAAATTGCAACATTTAAAACAATTATTATGTAGCTAATATCAAATGCAAATAAAATTAAACTGCTATAACTGCACCTAAATTAACAGCAAGAAGGGCAATTTAATATGGTGATGAAATAAACTGAACCAAAATATGTAGTGGACCACAATAGTTGATTGCTTTTCAGAAAAATTATTCAACTTCAAATCTTTCCATTGCATTGTTTTCTGTCTACATAATACTCCTTTTGGACAAACAATTTTCTGATACAACAGCTTACAAACAACACTTGCACAGGTGAGGCCCTGAGACGCTTTAACTTATGCCACTTGGCCCACTCCTTGACAAGGAACTGAAACTATATATAAAATTCTAAAAATAAGTATGGTCTACAGTATTTGTTTCAGGTTTTTACAAAGGAAAAAAAAGGCTGTTATTTTTCTGTCATTCAATAAATAAAGCACTTGACTGAGAAATGCTAAATAGTCACAATAAAAATAAAGATGGCTCAAAGTGAATTACATATATCTGATTTTAGAAATTGAAAACTATTTTCAGTTTAATGCTAAATAATGTTTTTTTTAAGAAGAACATGGCCTGATTAGAAAGTGAGCAAGCTACTGTTCAACATGGCTGCCAGAGGCAAGCACAAGTGCTGGTTTCAAGGGATAACCTGGATAAAAGTAAGGCCTCTGTGAATACAAAAGCACACATGTCCCAGCAAAGAGGTGCTAGCAGGAAATGCAACCTAGTGAGCTGTACTTAAAAGTACATGTAATTTGTATGTGCCAAGATATTTTTTGCCTTTGTCTCCAAGAATTAACTAAGGTATTGAACCTCAGTGTTATGACTACAGCAAATGTATCTCATGTAGCCTGATGGTACCTAAAGTCCTTCAAAATACCACTCCTCCATTGATGTAATGCTATACCAGAAGCAAATTTTTTCTTGGACTTGTACTTGCTATAAAATTTTGCATCAAATTACAGAAACAAATTTGAGCGTGGTATTTGAGTGTGGTATTTAAGTTTTGTATCATGTATGTTTATGTATGAAGGGCAAGGTTGCCAGGATAGTGTGGTTTTGTTCTGTTGGTTTTTTAAATGTTTGCTTAAGATTTATTACTTACAACAGAAGCTGTAAAAATTCTGTGTAAAACTTAAAATACAAGAGTAGGAATTGGGGCAAATTATTTCAACACTAAATATAGGATACCGGTGTATAAACTACTACAGGTAATAAAAATCTTTTAAACAAATTATCTTTTAAAACCCAAATTTAATCAAACCAAAACAATTTAACATTCAATTTCACTAATCTTCATATTGAAATGCTTAATACACACATGCACTTTGAAGAATTATTCATCGATAAACACGGAATATGAATTTCCAGTAATTATATATCTGTGTGGTATTCTTTTTTCTTTCACGACAAGATCCAAAGCAATAAATTCCAAACTTTTCTTCTTCAGGGAAATTCAAGCCAAATAAGGTGTACAGTTGGCTGTGGAAAAAGAGGCAGGAGGAGGATGAAAGAGACTTTTGACTTCAGCAAATATACTGCATTACCCATTTCAAGATGGACTTAACTATTAAGGAACTCAAGATACTGGTATAATATAAGCATTCACAGTCTTATGCCAATGTTGCCTTCTCTCCTTTCTCTGCAGCACTAACTCAAATAAATTAAGAAACTTTTTAGTCAAGATTTCAAAGGTTTTGGGGTTTTTCCTATGAGCCTTAAACTTTTAAAAAATAATGCTTTGGTACTGAACTTAAGTATTTTCTCATCATATATATACACACATATATATACACACACACGCTCATACTTTTAACTAAACTTTGTAATAATGATCCTTTGTTTCACCTTCACTAAACACAAAATAATAATGCAGACAAGAGTTACAGATATCATACCTATCATAGTAGCAGTCTTTCATATTGCATATTTAACACTTTAGATCAGAGTGTACTATCAACTAAGTACCAATTTCTGCCTGATACACACTGCGTAAACAAAACCCAACTTCATTGTGATCATCACTGGAGTAGAAAAAAGGGCACTGAATTCCATCCTGTTTTAAAGTGACTGATTCTACTGAAGGCAGACTTATTCTTCTCCAAGTTCTTCTACTGAGGTCAAGATTTACAAATTCATGTTCCCTGTTCATAAGCAGCAAAATTAGAAAAATAAGTGAACCTTCAGGAAAAATTCTGTGTGCCTCAGATCAGAAGCTTCCAGCAGTAAACACCAAGCACGGATTTAATGCCATTTTCAAACTGCCTAAGCTTTTAAAAACCATTCTCACAATACGCAAAAATAGTAATCCTAATTTGAAAAAGGGAAAAGGTCTCAGTAGTGACAGATATACACATTTAAATTCATCCACAAAAGCATATTCAGAAAAAAAAGTCAGAGATACTAGTCTTTTCCACAAAACTGACTACCAAAAGAAATAGTCCAAGTACTCAGAGCAGTAACAACCTGCACTTCTGAACAGAAATTTAAAGCCAAGCTGTAGCAGAAAATAATTGAGAAATGACTGAAAAGTGATTCAGAGTCATTTCAGGAGTAAAGGCCATAACGTTCCTTTGTGCTGCACAATCAACAAGAACATCAGACTGGGTGATCCGTCAGCAGGTCTATCGCAGTAGAGCTGTAGCCTCCTTTGAAAAAAGCAACTGGAAAGAGAATCTCTACAAGCGCTCTTAGAGCTGTACATGTGAGAAAAAAATAACTTCTCTAACAAACAGTGCAAACAATGCAGCTAAGACAACATCTTTGAGAGGGAAAAAACCTGCAACAAACAATCCTGGGAGGTTTACTCACCTTTACTATCCCACCATGCTGCATTCAGGGACAGCAAAGTTATATATGCTTGCTCGGGGGCTGTGATAAAAACCATCATGTATAAGTCATCTGATAAACATTTAAGGCTTCCAAATTTGTACTGTTAAGAAACTTCTTATACTACATTCTGAGCCTTTCTAAAAACCACTAAAAAAACCCAAACCCACCACATCACCTCTTATGTGTATTTGCTAAACAAAGCCAGCAATTTCTGTATTTTTTTTTCAAACATCTTACAATTTGTACCAGGCTGTTGACTATTCCAACAGCAATATAATTAATTTCAATAAAGCAAATCAAGGCAATGTTTAAGTAAAGAAAATCCCTACAACAAAGCATTAATGTAAAACATTTCACTTGAACTTTAATGTTCAAAATCTAGGGCAGAAGTCTACAGATACATTTGTTCTGGGATACAGATGCTGAGTACAGACTCTTGAACTAGTTTATATGTTTTATCCTTGTCAATTGCTACTGCATGCAGTATTTAAGAAGTCTAAACAAGTGAATTCACAGTAATAAGACACAGTGCTTGCTCCACCTACTTCACTACCATTTACTATATAAATTTCTATATGGTGAACTGGAAGGAAACTGCTTTTTATGTGCTATAGTTAGTTATTAAAAGGCTTTTTCTTGAGATTTAGTAGAAATTCAGAGATTTATATTTTTCTTTTAAATACTTTCTCTTAAACTCTTTTAAACATTCTTTTCTACCTAAAAATAATTCCATAAATTGTGTCTAAGTGAGACATCACATGAACTAGAATGTGTAAAAAACCAAAGATACCCTATAGTGAAATACCCATTTAAAACTTTGCAGATCCCTGAAACCAAAGAAGCTTTACCAAAACATCTACTGTTCCCCATCAACCCTAAGTCAAGCTCAGTAGGTAGAGAATTCCCCAGGACTCAGCCTTTGCTAAAGAGGGTGTTATCTTTAAGGACTAGAAATAGGTTGTGACAGGTTCTAGTATTTCCTTAAACCAGTGGAATTTCACCAGCAGCAAGTAAAAACAAAACATGCAAACAACAGAAAGTAACTTACAAAAGAATTTTCTGCTTTTCCAGGGTTCACATGTTTACTCTTACTAAAGAAAGGGAAATGAAAGTTCTCCTGCAATTCAGAACACATCTATGGAACTTCAAGTGCTCTTCTGCCTGTACTTCAAAGTTCTATGGGTGAGCCAGCTTCATTCCATAAACTACAAACCTATATTACTGATGCAAAGGACCTGAATGACACCTAACACTTCCTGTTTTGGGATTGACTCTGCAACAACACTGCTTCTGGACCAAAGATGGAATACAGAGTGTGTGCTAATTACACAACTACGCAGTCTCCAAACTGGAGCTGCCTCACATTTCATCAGTCTCCAGGACAGGCAAGAATAGAAAGTCTTACATATTTTTCTAACTGGATGCCACATTTAACAGCCAAGCACCATTTTGCAAATGACATTAAGGTGTTGTGTAACTTCTAAAAGCACGGACTTATTTGTGTAGAAATGAGATTCAAATTAATAGAAGAGGTATTAATTTCTCCTAGGAGCATTCAGGGATTTTTTCTATTCTGCTCTCCTCTCCCCCTGCCCCACCCCCTGCCAACATTCACCTTCTGGAACTCCCAACATGTAGCTCTGCTCTCCTACTCACAAATGGACATCCACACATGTAACTTCTCCACATTTAAGCAAGCCTGACTGTTTGCACTCCCTCAAGATGTTAATTAATCTATCTAGTAAGATTAAAATACAGCATATTCATCTTTCAGTGAAACCACAGTTTTCTGCATTTTCTAAGAAGCATCGTTTTCAAGATATGCAGGTGACACCAAGTGGTTAACTGCTGTACTGCTGTCTTCTCAGGACTGCTGTGTAACAGTACTGTACATACCGTGTAAAAAACAAGTATTCTGTTATGTGACAGGAAATACAGAAAGACATACCACAAAAGCCAGAATGCCTTGAGATTATTAATCATAGCAGTCCCATTTTAAAATTCTGGCAAAGCAGCCCTTTCTCATTTACTTACCTTAGTCTGCTTATATGCTTAAAACAAAAACAAAACCAACCTGTACACATCATCAAAAATTAAGTGGCAAAAAAATTAGTTTCCTGTAAGAGAAGTTACTTACCAGAAAGAATATTACTCCCTATGTCATCTTTGTACACTCATGAAGAAACACACTTGGACTTTTCCCTACAACATACCCAAAAAAGCCAAACCAAATAAAAAACCCTCCAAAACCCAAAGAAAAACTACAACACATGCATCAGTGCAGCTTCATTCAACATGTCAAACCATGCAAGACACTTCAGTGATGATGGATTCTCTGTCACATCTAGCAACCCTTCTTTAGCTGAATATGTTTCTTTCAACATAATATATATAAAGTTGGAACAAAGTTCTGTAGATTAGATAGGGAAAATAAGTTGTATTTTAGACTCCTTAGGGCTATGTTTCAATAACACAAAAAATGCCCACATCAAGAAGGGAGGTTTTATCAACATGGAAGATGTGTGTATTTCAAAAGTCACCCTTGTATGTTTGCTCTTTTGTTCTTTGCAGGGTGAAATCTTCACAAACAAGAATGCACAGAGGCCATCAAAAGAAGAAAAAAAAAAGTATAGTTTAAAGATAACAAGACAGCATTATTAACACTAGGACATTATGTAGACAGCTGTCAAAAAACAATCCTGGGATTTGGGACTGTGCTAAATAACATTTCATATTACTTATGATTGTAGGGCACACTGAAGTGCTAAAAAGCTTTTAAACACTGTTAATTTAAATCCATCTTAAAATCTTTTCACTATAGCACTTGCTATAATTGAAGAGATAAAAATCTCAACACATACTTTATTTTTTTTAAACTTGTATACATTCAGGATTTGCCACCAGCTGTGAATAATCGTTCTTAATCTAACTTTTTAAAATTGTTCTGGTGAGTATAGGAAACAAAATATTACCTGTAGATAACACTATCTGTAAGACAGAAACTAGTCAGGCATGTATGGTCAAGCATAAAACCTGAAACTGTCTTCATTCTTCTTTTAAGGAGAGCCTTGCACAACTATTTTAAGTTTAGCACCCTTCTTATCTTCTATGTTCAGGATTACACAAGTTTATATAAAGGTAGGGCCCCTAATTTTCATCACTAGAAAAATAGGGAAACAGACACTCAACCAGTAAAATGCTGCTCACATTGTGTACAAAACTAGGCACAGATACTTAGCCATTTTATCATTAAAAATAATCTCATCACTCTGACCATCTGAAAGCACCACTTTCTGTAGGTGGCCTACTAATGCAAACCAAACACACCACTGCTAAAGTGGAGACAATGTATAAAGCTTTGTCCTTTGGAGGTTCTTCTTCCTCCAAGTCCTTTTGGGCATACCAAATCAAAACCAAGGAGAAGCAAGGACATGAGCAAAAAGAAAAAGCTTATTTACATCTTAGTCATGCACTGCAAAAACCAAAAAAGCTGGGAAAAAAAAGGGGCGGGCATCATAGCAAGCCTTATATAAGTCTGCTACAAACTCATCCAACAAAGAAATCTCACCACAGCCTATATACTGACTTCCAGAACAAGTCTCAAGTAGCAGTGTGAGGAAGAGAAGGATGGCAACATTATTTTAACAGTTTGCTATCAGCAATAGCATTTCCAATTCACCAAAACTAGAACAGGTGAGGAAAAAAAAACAAAACAAAACCACGGAAATGAGGGAGGAAAAAGGGGAAATAGAGGGGAACAGAGAAGTCTTTCTTGAACTACCTCACAGGAATAGCAGTGAAGAAATCATCAATAAAACAGGACTTCACGTAACTTTTCAGTTACTATTTCTGCTTCCATTCCCCTGAAAATTTTGCTTCACTGGGCAAAAATTATTAGGTAAATGCATCTTAATAAACACTTTTTTGTCTGTTTTCCTTTCCCCTCCTTCCATTCCTAAAGATTCAAATTTTAAATCCTGTGAATGTAGTCATGGGACCTGTATGCATGCAAAGCTAATCAGAAAACCATTATTTACTGTGTTCTATGATCTCATTATGCTTCTATCCAGAGCTGCACTATACAGGATCACCAAGTCTGATGCCTCAGAAAATGCCTGGCATAATAATAAATGGAAATAACAAACTGAAGTCAAACCCGTTTGAATTCCCTCAATACTATAAGAAAGTCAGAAAGAACTTTCCTACCACCACTGAAAAACTAGAACACTTAAAACCCAAAAACTTTGGCAATGCTCCAATTCTGAAGTAAAAGAATACTAATAATTTTAAAAAATCCAACCAACTTTCAACACACACTTAGACAAGAAACTAGTTTGTATTACCTGAACATGCCTATCATCTTCAACATAATTCTTTGCTGAAAGAATTTGAAAAAGGAAAGAGGCAGGGGGGAAGAGAGACAGAGAAGACAGAGAAGGTCTAAGACAAGTGGAGACCAGCAAAGAAGTGTGGGTATAGGAGAAGGGCAAAGGAAAGAATAGAGAATGTTAAAGAAAGGCAGAGAATGAAGCATGGCAGAGTGGGGCAGACACAAGAAGAGATCCACAAAGATGAGCAGAGATGAGCAAAAAAGAAGGGTGGAGGAGATGGAAAAAGAAGGGTAGAGGAGAAATAAAGAACAGAGAAGATGAGTGAAGGAGAAAGAGTGAAGACAGATGGGCAAGAGTGGAAAGAGAAAGGGTAGAAAAGGGCCAAAAGGGAAGACAGGCAGAGAAAAAAGCCAAAGGGAAAGGGAATCAGCAGAGCAGAAGGGCTAAGAAAGGCATAAAAGGTCAAAGAAAGGCAGAGAAGGTCAAAAAATGGGTTGAGAAGATGGGACAAGGAGACAGGAGGATAAAGAAGGCAAAGTGGAAACACGAAGAGAAAAGAAGGGTAAAGAAATTCAAAAGATTGGACAGACAAGCAAGGTGAAGCAAGGTGAACGTAGAGTAGAGATCAGTGGAAAGAAGCAGAGAGACCACATGAAAAGGGCAAATACTGGCAGGGACAGGCAGAGAAGTGCAAACACTAGTGGCTGGAGAGGGGAAACCCCACAGAAAAGGGGTGGAGAGGGGACAGAGAATGGTAGAGAAGAGCAGTAAACATCAGAGAAGGGGAGAGAACTTGAAGGATGAGGAAAGACAGGCTAAGTAGGTCCTGACCAGGTCAAAGAAAGTGAAGAAGGGCAGAGAAAAAGGGCGAAAAAGAAAGACAGAAAATGTTGAAGAAAGACAGATACTGGCAATGTCAGGCAGAGCAGGTAAAAGAATAAGAGGGGACAGGGAAAGGGGGACAGGGAATTGAAAAGGGGCAAAAAAGGGGGGATAGTGAAGGGCATATAGAGTAAAAAGTAAAAGAAGGGGGGAAAGGGTCAAAAAGGTGTAGATGGAAAAGGGAAGGGGGACCAAGGGGCAAGGAAGAGGGGATAGGGAATAGGCAAGAAGGGGAACAGTGAAGGGGCAGAAAATGGGGAGGGGGGGCAGGGGAGGGGCCATCAAGGAGGGGCAGGGCAAGGAAAACAAACCTCTGATTCTTGGATTCATTAGAAACCTCTTTTTGTAATTACAGAAAAATACGTTGTTGAAAAAAGGCTAGTGAACATTCATTTTGTGATACAGCATTTACTGATCTAGTCATGCTGTAAGAAACCATGCAATAAATACATAGGAACATTACTCAGCAGATCAAAGAAATTACGTGATGGTTCATAATACTTGCAAAATTATAAAGAGCAGTCCTATCTCATCTTCAAATATTACAGAATGTAAAGGCCAGGAAAAGAATTAAGAAGAGAAACTGTTCAAAAGAACAAGTGGAATATACAAAGCTTTGTGTGAGAGTATGACGTATCAAATCATTATGATACGGCTCTGTAGAAGCCTTCAAATCTGAATAACAGAGATAAAATTCTGATTTGAGCATGAAGTTTGATCAGATGATAACTACAATTACCAATGGAACAACCTGGCACTAGAAATTAGTTTTGTTTTCTGAATGGTGTGTGTTGCCTGTCCTGAAAAATGGTGAATGAGAACTATATAGCAAAAGTTTTATATTTTGTATTATTTATGTATTTTACTTTATCGAACAACACTACTGGAACTGCAGTGATCTGTCTTCTTGGCTATGAGAAGAACAGATATTAACACAGCTTTTTATAATATAAAAACTTTCCTTTTCTAATAGTTGCATACTAATGTTAAAAGATGCAATAAATGAATAAATAAATAAATGAAGAACACAGACTAGAACACAGACTTTCAAATAAATTTTCAGCACCATAATCATCACAGATTAGTCAAGTCACTTACATGTCATCTAGTCTTTCCTTAAACATCATTATGGTAGACAAACATAAGCAAAAATGGCCCTGGCACTGGAATGTCTTGATATTTACATAGCATTTCTTCAGTACTTTCATCTGATGGTCCAGACTCAACTGATCCAAGAACCAATTCTTCTTTAGACTAGCTTATACTTTATATAAAAATACACACACATGCCAAGATATATACGCAAAGAACAACTTTAAAGTAACTTTTCTAGCTCCAGTTCTTCAGAACTAATCAAAACTGTTGATGCTTACCTAGATGTAGAAGTGTGAACTGTGCTGCCAATTCCTTTGCATCTTCTACTGTTGTACAGAGTTTTTCTGGCATGAAATAACTCTGGGAATCATCTGCAATACTAGAAATAAGCACCCTGTACACCAAGAGTATTTTCCCATCCTGACTTGTGGTTGAATACAAGCAGTACTCTGGTGGTGCCCAGCTATTTTTATGACAAAAATAATCCAGATGCAGTACTGCAGAACTGAAGTGATTCAGCTTTAAAGAATACATGCTAATTGGAGTAAGCTTTATTCCTGGAAAAAAGGAGTATGTACTTCTTTCAACTTCAGCAGAGCCTGGACTGTGCTGACCATTAAGACGAACTGAGAGACCTGCCGGTTTCCCCAAGGATTTTTGAGTACCATCTTCTTTGTTAGGAAACCCTAGGAGATTTTCAGAACTCGGACTTATCTGACCATTAAAATGTTGCTTCCAAGAACTTTCCTTGTTAACTGGCTTTGCCAGTGTTACCTCAATACTGGCTCCATCAATGCACTTTCCATTCATTACAGACATAGCAGCAACTGCATCTTCTCGGTGGAAAAAATGAACAAAAGCATAGTCTCTCAACTTCTTTACGCGTTCAACTACTCCTGGCTTGAACTTGTTGAATTCAGCTTTAATTTTGTCCTCTGTAGTAGATATCATTAAATTTCTGACGTACAGTACTTTAACTCTCTGCATAGTTTCTTCATCAACTACTTTCTCAGGATCTGCCCAGTCTACTTGAATAGTATGACCCCAGGGCTGGAATGTTCCTACAGCAAAGAAGTATTATGTAAATAAGAAACATTCTTATTAACTACCTCTACAAAAAGCAAACATGATGCATACCACATGAAACTGGGTTTCGTTGCCTGCATCTGCTTAAGAAACTTGAAATTGTTAATGAGACTACAAAAATGCTGTGTTCTATCTGTACCCTTTGGGCTCATTAAGCACCGTAAGATGTCCAAACAAAGACTGTGTGACATGCATATTCACACATACATAAAGAGACCAAAAGCAGTGTATTTTACTAGCTAGCAAGCACAGCCTCTTCAATAATATTACCACTTTAAATAGTATGATCAACACCTAGAAAAAGTAATCTAAAATGTGTATCACTAGCACAAGCCTTACTCCATCTTACAGCAAATGCCAGAACCTAAACTAACAAACAAAAAACCAAAAAAACAACCCACGAAAAGCAATGAAAACAAAACAAACAAACCAATTCCCCCCAAAAAAAAACAAACAAAAAAACCACAAACACAAAAACACCAAAACCAAACCAACTCTGTTACTCATGTCAACCCATCATTTTGTATATCACTAGTTGATTTTACATTCAGTGATCTGGAGGCATTTCTCCCATTATTTTACATACATATATATACACACACATTATATATGTAATTATGGTTTAGATTATATTTTATTATTATATAATGATCATGTTTGCATATATATGTAATATACATACTATATAATTCTTAGGTAACACTCCTTCCTGACACTGTCAGCAATTAACAAATTAACATTGACTTGCCTGCATCTTAGACTTAATAAATACAGGGAGTTTTGTCATTCACTTCATCAAGGCCAATAGCTGTATTATCTGTTTCAATGACTTTGCTTCTTCAACTACATTGTTTCATTTCCTTCGTATTTAATTTCTCTTCCTTTCTCTTCTAGAATTTCCCTTTTTAACTGTACTTTTACCTATTCCCTCCTCTTTCAGTACATTCAATCCCTTCTACTTTCCCTCCCTCAAAATCTATAAAATAAGATGAAAAGAAAGTCATCTTCTACTTGCTAAACTCTTAAAATTATTTTCTAGTAAAATATATAACACCTATTTCCCAATACTTTTAAAATATGGGGCATCAATTACATCACTCATGACACCCAAAGAAAATAAGGGACATATTCAAAATATTGCATTTCTTAAGCTCAGTTTTGAGTGAATTTGTGTGCAGGGCATAATGCATGTGTGCCCACACAAATACATCTCACTGTAAATTACAGTAGCTTGTGTTGATAAAACTCAAGTCTACTTTTTTGTCAGAATTGCTTCAATTTCAGCTTCTTAAAAAAAAAAAAGTATAAAAAAAATAAAATAATAGTAATGATAATTAAAAATTCATCCTTAGCCAAAAGGCACTACTGCAGTTTTGCAATTCTGAAAACACCGTAAAGAATGGAACACAGGGATGATCGCCCACCTCACTCCCTGCAATATGGAGATGGATACTCCCCATAAAAACTCAGTGGAATAACAAACTGTTTTACCTGGGATTAGTCGTCTTCTAGCCATGGCAGCTGCTCTGTGAGATTCATACTCTACAAAAGCAAAGCCACGATTTTTAGTTTTGTCAGTGGCATTTGGATAAACAATGACATCCACCACTCCTTCTGTAACTTTCTTCATTTCATTCAGTATTTCTTCTTTCTTCTTATCTTTAGGAATTGCTCCAATAAACAGTCTGCAGTTGTCCAAGCTTACGCAGACACCAATAAACTTCCCTGGACGAATTTCATAATTATTAAGAATTTTGATGGCTAGCTGGGCTTCTTCTTTAGTGGTGTACATCACAAAAGCATAGCCTCGATTTTCACCACTGAATTCCATCATCAGTCTGAGCTCATAGATCTTCCCAGCTCTCTCGAAAACAGGAACTAATTCATCTTCATACATATCACGGGGAATCTTACCCACAAAAACTTCACATCCACGAGGTGGTGGAGGACCTTTCCAACCTTAAAATAAATTGTCCAACAGCAATCTTAGTATAAATGCCAAATAGGCACACTTCCTCCACACCCAATTTAAAGGTGGGAGTTACTTATTTTCAGTCTCAACTGAAAACTAGCACATTTTCATCCATTATTTCTTATTTTTGTTATGTTTAAATATAAAAATGCCAGAAGCCCACAACTTGTATTTAATTCCCTCTTCTGAGGTTTGTTTCCCCATGAAATCTGTATGACAACACAGTGAACCTCGCATTATTTAAAACACTGACAAGTTTGCTAAGAGTCTACCTTTCAATCATTTTTTCTCTTACAATTTTATGTCAGTTATTAACCAAACTGACAGAGATAACTGAGAAAGAACTTCAGTTATATTTTCTACAACAACATTTTAGAGTTGTGCAATGTTTCTCTGCACTTCTTGCCCATATATTTAGAATTTTTGGTCCAAGTCCCAAGTGCAGCACTGCTTTGCTTTCAAAAAAAGAAACATTTTGCTTCCACCTTCTTCACTCATCCAATAAAACAGGTCTGCCTAAGGAAGGCAGGATATGGAGTCATCCTTTCCTCAACAGCCAAAAAGACTGAACACTTACCCTCTAAAAACAGACCATAGCTTTCACAGGCTGGTGTAGATGGTAGGAAAAAAAATCCACAGAACAAGTCAGTCTCAGACTGACATCTGAAACCTTAAGCCAAGGACATTCATACATTCTTTTATATCTCTGTCACATACACTGTATGTTCAACAGATAATGTAAAAACACATTTGTGCATTTAAAAATACAGAACTATGGTCTGCAAAATAACAGCACCCAATTTTCCCAAAATAATAAAAAACCCCAATCTTTAAGAAGTTTGTTTGGTTCTGTTTCTTATTTAATATTATACAAATCAGGTAGAAGGTTCAAAGGCATACAAATCATTACTAAGAGGTTTTTCTAAAGGTTTTGACAGTAAAGCTTTTCTGCAAGAGAAAAAGCAAGGAGTACAAAGACAGTAGAAAAAAAAGTAACACAAAACTTAGTAAGTAAGCACTAGTAAGGAATGACAAAGCATAAGGAGGCAAGGTGAAAAAATAATTACTGTTGACAAGTTAAAACAAGAAGCTAATTAAATAACTTACTTTGGCTTGAAGTTCAGAATAAATTGTATTTAGATGATTTTGTAATTCATTTTCCTTCATATAAATATTGTCAAAGAGCCTCTAATTTACTTGTGAAAAAAAAAAATTAACAGAATTGGGAACTTTTTGTCTTCTCACAAAACAATTTTTCATCTATAAATTTTACATTAACTGTACAGCAAGAACTACATGGTACAGAGGGAAGCTACCAAGACATCAGAATTGACATGCATTTGGAGCCACACTGCCATGACTTACCTAGGAAAATGCTTGGCTCTGTTCCACAAAGCATTCAACATCTTTATCATTTTCAGCTTTTATAAACACTTACGACCACTTCAGCTGAAGTCTGACCAGACATGGCAACTAACACAATTTGCATGCTAGCACTGCCATCACTCACATCATGCCATTCCCACACAAGAAGTATAAACTCAACTGTACATCATTTAGGAGCTCCAAAGACAAAAGCAACTGCATCCCTCAGTCAGGAAAAAAAGAGAGAAAGCTAGTTTGATTGTGTAGGCAAGTAATGAAATTAAATAACAATCTTTATTCATTAACTAGACAAACTTGTACCATCATTCTCAGCTTGGTAGCAGTGATCTTAGTAGGTAAAAACCATCTACCACACAAAAAGCCCCCCTTCCAATTTTAAAGCTGCATGCTAACTTAACAGCACACTGGAGCCAACTGGAAGCGAGCTATGACTCCTGACTAAGAAAACTGGTTTGTGCCTCAACTGTCAATGAGTGATGTGTACTTCGTAGAGCAAACACAGAAAGTTAACCAAAAGCAATCCTCAATCAGCTGAGGGGAGAGTTTCCCTGACCAGGTACTTGATTCATCACTGCATGATAGAAAATGGGATTCCCATTTTTACAGAACTTCAAGTAATCAAATTTCAACCAACATTACAGTTATAATCCTCCTACTCTTGGTGATATCCATGCCAGCTTAATCATCCATGTAATTCTGATAATTTACACACCTAATGGCACCATTATATCCGCAGCCATCTAAGCAGTAGACCCAAATAAAACAGTGAAAAATCACTTTTGTCTCTTTTTTTTCTTTTAAATACTCTACAGATATATTTTTCACAAGCAGCATAAACGGAACAAGAACTGTGCAACTGCCAGGTGGAAAAAAACCTTTAATTTTTTAGGACAATTTTCAGCCTGATCTGCTGAAAACAGGGCTGACCCTGAGACTATCCTCTAGCAGCAACACAAGCTTAAAGAAACCACATCTTAAAAAGCAAAATTCATAGTGAAACTCTTCATTTACAAAATTGTTGTAGTTTCTTACAAGCTGTCTCAAACGTTATTGTAGCTTCTTACAAGCTGTCTCAAACGTTCAAGTCTCATCTGGCTCAGACTCATTTATGGCAATTCAGGGCAATTTCCAATCTAAGCAAGTATGAAAATATATGAAGATTTTAAGGAGAGATATATAACTTATGTCAATGAACAGATTTATGGAAGATGTACCTTGTCAAACATACCTAGTTTCAGAAAAGATTAACAGATTAATAAAAGTAGCTTTGCTAAACAAACACACACAATACTGTCTAATGTTCTAATTTAAAATCACAATTATAATGTATATATTGTATAAATTATTTAAGAACAGGCTGAAGCCTCAGGAAGTAGTCAGTGATGCCCTGCAGTTCTCTTCCCAATGCCTTTTTCAAAATAGTTTCACAGGGCTTCCTTTTGCTATTTTATACTAAGTAAAAGTATATACAAAATTTTAGGCAGGACAAACTTCCAGAAATGATTTTGATGCAGCCATACCTTAACCTATGCAGAGCAATGAATAATACAGTTCATGCTTATGAGCATGACTTACAAAGACATGGGATCACAGGCCACAAGTGAGAATGAACTAAAAGAGCAGCACAGAGAATATTCCTTCTTTCTGCTTAAGTGCATAATCTGACTCAAAAAGAAGAGTTACTGTATTTCACATTATACAACCAGGATTAATAGCAATAGCAAAATTCTTGTACATTGCCGATGTCAACATGGACACTGCAAAAATTATTCAAAATAAAAGAAATGCTTCACCGTCAACTGTGAAAACAAAACAAGTCAGATTATCTTCACTGGTGTTCTTTCAGAGAACAGATGTTTTTTTAAAAAAAAATTTGGCCAATGCAAGTGGTAAAAGGTAAGACAAGAAATAAAGTAGGTTATGCCTCCATCACTGTCCTGTTTTTCCTTCTGTGCCACTAAACATTTTCAAGCATATTCTCAGTTATACGAAACATGCTTGGCATCTTCAGCTCCACACTTGTTCTACTACCTGTCAACTTGAGCTGCTTTTAAAGCTGTGACTTTTTAAATCCATCAAAAGCAAACATCCAATATAGTTTAGCTCAAGAGATCTTAAACTGCTGTAAACTGTAAAGCGTATCAGGGCCCCGTACATGTTGTCTTCTTACACTGTTTCCTTAAGCTTCTACTACTGATCACTGTCAAGATATACACAAGCTTACACAAATTTTCAGTCTGATTTAGTATAGAAAGTAAACTTCATAATCTCAAAAGAAATGCTTACCTGGTGGAGGACCACCAAATTTTCTTTGCCCATTTTGCTGAACCATGCTGTATCCAGTCTTCTCCATAAGGGCAAGTAAAGCAGCCCCATTCTGAGCACCAGTTCGGATTTTGCCACATCCATTTGCTGCAGCTTTATTTTCCTCATGCATATCTGCAACAGCTTCAACAGAACATTGCAGATATTCCAATTCAGCTAATGCTAAGTTGTTATATGCACACAGAAGCTACCAAAACACAGAAAAACAATTTAGGCTATACTTGCTTATTTACTGTTACTTTGTTTAGCATAAGGCTTCA
Organism: Xenops minutus; assembly: GCA_035221455.1. Taxonomy (NCBI): domain Eukaryota; kingdom Metazoa; phylum Chordata; class Aves; order Passeriformes; family Furnariidae; genus Xenops; species Xenops minutus. The sequence goes on along the minus strand of JAWWEE010000122.1, from coordinate 30,806,074 downwards.
ATCCTACAGCCAACCACTATAATCTTAGGTATTTGCTTTCAGACATTGTTCTGTAGTTGTGATAATCTTGAACTTAAACCAACAGCTATAAATTCTATATACAAACTCTCACAAGTGGTATCACAGCTATCACAATGTAAGTATCGTAGCTACTTTTTAAGAATGCTGCCCAAGTAGAAGAATGAGTTCTTTCATAAACCATGTATCACAGCTGTTTAAGAGATAAGCTACTTGAAGTGACAAGTTCCATTTACTTATTAATACATTTCATAAAAATACCTATTATTTCAAAACTCTATTTTAGTACAAAAATAATGAAGAAACACATTAAGTCCAGGCCCTATTAATATAAAGAACTCAAAGAGTTAATGAACAAAAGCCATTAATACCAATATATAATAAAAATAGGCAGAACTCTCTGGCAAAACTAAGGGTTTGAAATAATCCCACCTCTGGTATCCCTATTTTTAAAGCTTTATCCATTTTCACAATTTAAAAAAACTAAACAAGTTTATCAGTATGGTTGTTGCTGCTCTATCCACTATTTCTCTGGCATGCCAAGAACTCACACAACAGCTTTAGGTTTCTCTCATCCAAGTGATGGGAAACAATCACACCATTTGGTATTACCAACTTTACCAGTCAAGAATCTAAAAATAACTTTCAAGTGAGACTTTTTTTTTCCCTGCCTCTTTTTCCTTCCCCAATTTATATATTCTTTTCCCCATATTTTCAGCCTTAAGCTCCATGATACTTAGACAAGTAATCTCCTCCAACACCTCAGTCCTTTGTCTGTTATGCCACTCATTCTCCAAAAGAAATGCTGCCCAAAAACTCATCACTAGAAATATAAGGTACAACTGTTCTTTAATGTCCTTTTTATTTCCAGCTTGCTTTGTCTTCGGGATCAGGATCCAACAAATAATGACCTGAGACATGAGCAGTTTATGTTGTCCAAGAAAAACATTTAAAACCATTTAAACACAAAAGTTTCTTCTCAACACACTATTATTTGCTGAACAATGGGTGTCTCTAAAAGTATCTTGAAAGCAGAGAATAAAGAAAACTAAATCAAGGAGAGTAAAGAGTGCATAAGCATTCACATCTGTCTCTACATTAAGACTTCCACTACTCAACTTCCCAAGAAACCAATTATCTCAAGCACTGCAGTAAACTCAAACTTGTTACACTGAACAGAACACTGCCAAAAGAAAGGGAGGATTCAAAATCAGTTACAACTGCAACGTTTTTCTACAATCTGAAGCTGAAGCCACCTTTTTTTCAGCTTGTCACTTCTGGTGCTTCTGTACTAACTTATTACTTTGAGCTCAATTATCCAAATGAACCAAATTATCTACACTGATTATTTATCTGATAGTTATTTAACTCCCTACCGCTAGCAGAAACAAGAACTAGTAAAAATAAAGCTAAATAAACCAGTAAAAATACGTATTAGTAGCTAACATACCAAATGTTATCCCACCCATCTTTATACATAAAAGGTCGTCAGATGATTGCTGGTCACCCTAAGCAAGCTTTTGCCTCCATACACAAGACATTAACCACATCCATTGTTCCTACTTCTTTTATCCTTCACTTACACGTTTCCCTGAAAACTACCCAGTATCTCAAATTAAAATGATTTTGCATAAATTTAAGTTTTTAAAATATTATACACTAGATTTATGGAGTGGTGAAGTGCCTGTTCCACTGCCACATTTACACATTTTATGCAATACTATTACTGTCCAGAGGTGGTCTTCCCCCCCCCTCTTGCTTTGTCATTTCAAATGTGCTTTCAGTCAAAGTAATAACTGTTCTTCAGCGCATCCTTTTCACGACAGCCTTTACATGACATTATAAGAGATTGCACAAATACCTTAACCAGAATGGCGATAAACAGGAGTGTGATATTTCCCATCCTAAACAAAAAGACTTTTGACGGAAATATATCTACTTTTTCTTTTCTATAAAGCTGGTATTCATTTTGGGGCAGGAATACATGCAAGCAACCACTCCTGAGAAGTTTACATGACATCTGTCACAAGACATTAAAAAAGCCAAATCACAAACAAGTCCTGGCTCCATCAAAATAGTATTCCAGAAAGGGAGCAAGGTAGACTACAAAAAAATCACCAGCAGGAAACAGCAGTAATAGGATGACTCTTATCTGTTGTAAAAGATGTCCTATCTCCCTTCAGCAAGTGAATTAGACTTTTGTCACAGCCTGCCAGCTTCGTGGGGATTCCATAACTAGGAAATCTTTCAGCAGCTTCAGGCCTAAGAAGGTACGGGAGTAACAACGGAACTGGAACAAGGGAGAGGCAAAGTGATACTCCCTTTATCTCGGTGAGTCCAGACCTGGCCAAGGCCGTCGTTATCTGTAATGACAGCGAGGGGACAGCAGGCCGGAACCGCGCGAGCCGACACCCACCGGGGCGCACAAACAGGCCCCGAGGAGCTGCAGGAGGCCCGCGGAGGGGGCGAGCCGCCCTGGGGCGGGCCCAGGGCACGCACTGCCCCAGGGCACCTGTGGGGCAGTGAGGGGAGCGATCAAACCCTGCACCGCCGGAACCACCCAGCGCTCCTGCCGCCGCCGCCTCGCACGTCGAGGCCCCTTCTCCACACCGCCTCGGCCCTCACCGCGCTGCCCCCGCCCTCCCCCAAGGCACGGCCCGGCCCGGCCCGGCCCCGAACCCACCGCTATCCCCAGGGACACGAGGCCACGGCATGGCTCGGTGCCGCCCCGCCGGCTGCCCCACGGCGCTGCCCCGCCCGCGCGGCCGGCGGACTCCTTCGAGAACGCGCGTCCTGCCGCTGCGCCCCGCGCCTCACGCGCCCCGACGGCTTTCCCTCCCTCGAGCCCGCCCAGCCAATCCGCAGGCGCGGGGGGCGGGCGCGGCCGCGATTGACGGGCGGCGCCAGCCAATCGCGGCGGGGCGAGCGTGCCCGGCACGCGGGCGACTT
>JAWWEE010000122.1:30743672-30803007 GCA_035221455.1 Xenops minutus | reverse complement strand
CGCTGGGGGCGCGCTCGCGGCCCTGCGTCAGCGTGCCCCCGGCCCTCACACCCCCCCCCGGCAGTGCGGCCCCACAGGAGCGGCGGGGGCGGGGGCGGTCACCGCCGGCTGTGCAGAGCCGGGCTGGGAGCTGCTGGGGTGCCCTTTCCATTGTACCCGCCCTGAGAAAGCGTGCTGGCGCCTTTAGGGTGTTGTCCGGTGCACACCTGTGCGCTCAGGGGCGTTTAGTGTTGTGCGGTGTGTGTAGTGTAGTGTAGTGTTGTGCGTCACCACAGTGACGGTACCTAAGTGAAGTATCACTTAGGTTGGAAAATATCAATTAGGTTGGAAAAGACCTCTCAGATCACTGAGCCCAACCTATGAGCATACGCCAGCATGTGGACTAGAACATGGAATTAAGTGCCACGTCCAGTTTTGCCTTAAACACATCCAGGAGGGGCAATTCCACCACCTCTCTGGGCAGCCCATTCCGATGGGTCTAATCACCTTTTCTGTTAAGAAATTCTTGCTAATGTCCAACCTAAGCCTCCCCTGGCACAACCTAGGGAATGGCCTGAAGTGTCATCAGGGGAGGTTTAGGTTGGATCTTAGAGAAAAGGTTCTCCACACAGAGAGGGGGCACTGGGATGGGCTCCTCAGGGCAGTGGTCACAGCACCAGCCTGACAGAGTTCCAGAAACATTGGGATGATCCTCTCAGGCACATGGTGGGACTCTTGGGGATGGTCCTGTGCAGAGCCAGGAGCTGGACTCAGTGATCCTTATGGGTCCCTTCCAACTCAGAATATTCTGTGATTCTATGTCCTTTTATTCTACTACTGGTTGCCTGGGAGAAGATATGTCTGCTTTAAATCCCTGCTGGCTTGGTTAGTATTTCAGTCTCTTGAAAATGAACCCCATGAGCTTCACAACAACTACACTTGCCAAACCAGTTGGGTTGGAGGCAGTGCAGTTCTGGAAAACTGTGGCATTCATCTGCTCCTGAAATCCCATCACAACTCCTCAGGGCTCACATGAGTAGGCACACATCAAACCTACCAGGGCTAATAGGGAGTATGGGATTAGGTTTTGAGTTCTTCAAGCTGTTATCAAAATATCATGACCTGTTTTCCCCATCTAGCAAATTAAAGTCTTTCAAAATCAATATACTTTCACCAAAGACTTCTCCCCCTCCCTTTTTCTAAGATTTACATGCTCAAATGCACTTACTAATAAGGCAGATAATCCCTGAAATTTTAACTTCAGGACATGCAAATTCATCTTTATTATGAAGATGTTCCAGAGCTTTTAGCAATCTAGTTTTAAATATGTACTGCCACAGAATTACCATAACATCATATTTGACATTTACCCATTCGAGTTTGCTTCTTTTTCAAAGTTGAACACATGTTGTGCTTTTGTTAATAATAGCATGATACACTCACCATGTAATTTACAAATGGTAGTATGTCTCCGTTTAAAAGTTCTGAATGGCCAGCATATCAAAGCTATTGCCTTCAAGATTAAATTTCACCACCTTTTCATTGCAGGTGTCTGCTTCTCCCCACACACACATCTGAATCAGCCACGAAGCCTCTCCTAGGAATTAATTTGGGGTTTATTACATCAAATGAAGTTTGTGACATTTTGACTGCAGCTGTGCGTCCCTGTTACCTTGGAGACTGCTCACTCCCTGGCAGAAAACTCCACGTGTCTCAGGGAAATACTGAAAGAATGCAGGCAATCTCTTTTTTGTTAAAACAAACAAACAAACAAACAAACACACACAAAAAAAAAAACCAAAACAAAAAAAAAAAACCCAAAACACTCAAACCCACAACTCCTCAGCATTTTCTTTGTATTTCATGTAAGTGATATCTTACTGGATATGTTACCACATACAGCCATTTCTAGAGTACAAATGATTGATGATTGTGCTTGATGGTCTCAAGGGAAGCACACAGATTTGCAATCAGGTTTTTACTTTATAGTATGAATAAAAGAGAATATCAAACAAAAAGTATTTAATGTTTATTATCTTTTTTTTAAGCATCAAAGGTAGACAAAGGAACTAACGACTCACTTGGTTTTCTCTCTGACCCATGCCTTTCTAAAAGAAATTAATGATCCTTTTCTTCCTCTGCTCCCCATGTGGTAATTGGGTATCAGAGTTCTCAGTACACCCTTGGCCACAGGTGCTAGCTGCTTTTCTTCTCTGACAGCCTAACTGTTCAATATAATTGGGTTGTACCACGAACAACTGTTTCTAACCTGTATTTTTCTTGGGTTTTGCTGTGACCCATAATAAAATCTGAGCTGAATATTTTGTTGGGTTTTTTTCTAGTAAGACAAGATTTACAGGGGAATGCCATATTTTTTATTAAATCAACCAGTATATCAGATAATTTCATATCCTCAGAAGAGATTTGACACACCTAGAAGCTTCAATTCACTTGTTTTTAATGAACTTTTAATAAAAGATGGGGAAGAAGACCAGCCCCAAAACAATGTTTTGGTATTTATCAAAGTATTTAGGTTTTTATTGCTTTATTGAATCAGTACTTTAGTACATAGCTGTTAACTTTTAAACCTGATAAACTCATTTTAGGATTATTTTACAGCATAATTTACCAAAAAGCGTTTGGCACCAGTTATGGTTAGAAAATTACTTTAAACTGCAGATAATATACTATTTTCCATAAAGCTTTATATAGTTCTTATTAAACTGAGTTAGTTTCCTCACTAATGTCTAGCTGAAACTCTCACAAATGTGAGGAATAAGGAATGAGGGCAGAGTCCAGCCAAGATTATGGCACATATTCCTTTGGTTAGATTTGAAAATGTGAAAGAGGTCTTTTTCTTACACATTTTATTTTATAGCACTACACCAGACAGTGTTTTTCCTTCTGAGCTATTTTAGGTAGCTGTAACACAGAAGTCCTTGATGTTTAACTTCTGTTTTATTGGAATGCTAGCAAGCCCCAGCATATATATTTCTGGAGTGGGCTATTACTGCAGTTGTAATATACTTTAATAGAAGCATTAGCTTTTTAGCTTTTTTTTCTGCCTTTTTTTTTTTTTTTTTTCTGTCAGTGTAAATTTTACTATGGCCTGGAGCAGGAAAAGGGGGTATGTAGTATTTCTCTGCACTCTGACAGGTTTGACATGTAGGTAGTAGAAATTCTTTAAAAGGAAGCAGACATCCTTTGAAGTTTAGACAAAGGTCTCAGTAGAAAACCTAGACATAATATGATTGTAAATCTAATTATAGTAAGCTGTCTGGAAAGACTTCATTTCAGTCAATGAGTCCATTTTATTTTGTGTTTCATTTTATCAAGTACTGCAAAGCTTTTTTTTAGGGGGATCCTAGCCTCCTAGTGCCTAAAGGGTCTTTTTTCTTCAAAGGTGCATTTTGCTCTCATTCAGCTTTCTGCCTTAAAAGAGTTGAAATCTTTTGTAATTATAAAATTACATGATCTGATATTACTGGAAAAAGTAACACTACCAAGGGTTGATGGAAGAAGAGATGAATGTCAGGAAACAGAAGTGAGGAAGGAGCAAAGGGCCAAGGAAGATGGAGAATCCTGTCCGACAGCACTGCAGTCTTTTGATGCGCCACCATTACAGAATGCTTTCCACTCTGCTTTTTTTGTAGGCAGATGTTTTAAATGTGTTCTGAAACAGAGATATATCCTCCTCACCTCTCTGCAGTAGGATTTAGAAGATTGGTGAGACAATGGCTACTGCCCCAACAACCTTGAAACCAGAGTTTTCTTTACACAAGTATGTGAAGCACAAAGAACTACAAAGCAGGCTTCCTTCATCATACCACTGGTGTCTCAGTCCTCACTGGAAGGCTTGGAAAGATCAGAGACAGTCCCCGCTCAGTCACTGCTCAGTTTTTTTTATTTCTCTGGAGATATTGCCAAAAAATACTTGAATTTATGATCATTTCTGTGAAAGTCTTAGAGGATGTCTCAGCATTGGAAGCACACAGACATGAGATGTCATGCTGTAAAGTCTTTGGTCATTCCTGATCTGACCAAGATACTAAGTGGAAGTTTATCAGGGAGGCTAAATACTTTTATATCACATTAGCTTTTGAATATTTAATAATTCTGGCATTTAATTACACTGTGTGCAACAGTGGAGAACAAGATTTCATTTTACTTTTCCTAAATTTTAAATATTTAAATACCTTTCAAGTAGTCTGAAAAGTGGAGAGGGTCTACTCTTTGTTTAGGTTGCTCACACTTGGCTTTGAATTCCCGCTTATTCTGAGAATCCTAAAAAGCATCAATGTATCAGGCTCACATCCTCTTAGTTTGTAATTCAGCTGCTGTAAGTGTTAACTAGCTTTTAAATCAGGAAACTCTGGACTGTCAGTGCCAATTATAGCTAAACAACTTAAAATGCTTCAATGTAATTTTCTTTATATTTTTTCCTGAGGCTTTAAGGATATAGTGATTTGCTTGGAGACACAATTAAGAAAGTCTGAAGCAATGTTACCTGTGGGTTTGTGTGTTTCTTTCATGTGTATATATACTCCCATATTTTTATATATTTGCATCTTATACACACATCAAATCCCATGACTTCTCTTTGAGGTGTCTTATGGTGTTCATTACTACAGCTAACAGAATGGTTTTAAAATGCTTTTTTTTAATCTAGCTATTGTGTTTCCTACAAAGTCTAGTGACACAACCAAAACTGTGGTAAAAAACTAAACTACATTGTGGGCAACTACATAGATATACAAAATCAGTGTTATGCAGCTTAACTGTCCCTTCCTGATTTCTCATTAGATGTTACAACAGTGAAACGGGAATTCAAAATCAACACTTCTGAACGTCCTGAGCAGTTATGTGACTTGGTAAATACCGGACTTAGTCGTTCTTTAAATGCAAGGTCCGTAGTTCACTTCTCAGCTTGCTGGAGTCGGTCCATTTTCCTGACTATAAGAGAGCCACTAGGTGGGAGTATGTTATCTCAAAAGACGCTTCGTCAGTTGTTATTTTGAAGGAGCTCTGCTCCTCTCATTTCCCGGCAGCCGGGAGGTGCTGCAACTCTTTTTGCACCATGAGGAATAGGTGATCGATGTGGAATTTTTCGACTCTCGTCTCCACTGGATGCTGGGGACACGCTGCCCACCTTGCTGCACCTCCAGCCCAGGAAGATGTGAGCTGGGGCAAGTAAAGGCAAAAGCTTAGTAGAATCATGGAGTATCCTGAGAGGGAAGGGGCTCCCAAAGATCACTGGAAGTCCAGCTCCTGCTCCTGCACAGGACAGCCCTAAGAATCACTCCACGTGCCTGAGAGCATCATCCAAATGCTTCCTGAACTCTGTCAGGCTTGGTGCTGTGACCACTTCCCTGGGGAGCCTGTTACAGTACCCAACCACACTCTAGATGAAGAACCTTTTCATACCATCCAGCCTAAACCTCCCCTGACACAACTTCATGCCACTCCCTCAGCTCCTGTCACTTGTCACCACAGATAAGAGATCAGTGCCTGCCCCTCCACTTCCCAGAGGCAGTTGTAGACTGCACTGAGGTCTTCTGTCAGTGTCCACTTCTCTAGGCTGAACTAAGTGACCTCAGCCACTCCTTATACAACTTCTCCTCCAGACCCTCACGATCTTCCTGGCCTTTCTTTGGACACCTTCTAATAATACTAGAAGTGCCACCCTTGAAAAAGTGCATCTCTTACCCAAACAAGGAGCACAAGCACTCTGCGTAAGCCAGTTATTTAGAAAGCCCCAAGGACCCAGGTTAAAATAGATTCACAGGAGTACCTTGCTAACATGAAAGCTAGTAAGTATTTACTAATAATAGTAATATTCAACACAAAAGTGATAGAGAAGTTTTTGAAGTAAGCCATTTCTTTTTATAAAGGCTATAGAGCCTCATATTAGTCCTAAACTGAGGGGTCAGTAAAAGGCACAGATGAGTAAACTCAAAAGTAACAACTGACAACACTGGATGAGTTCAAGTCTAAAGAAGTTCCAGGATGATATTGTTGGACTGAGAAGTGTAATGTGTAATACATTTCTGAGGTCAGTCATGGTACTAGAAGGATGGTGCCAAATGAATTGCTTCCCAAAGACCGGAGTACAAATTTATGGAAAATGCAAAAATTCTGACTTCTACATTAGGAATATCTGAGCTGTAAGACTGTAAGTGGAAAAAAAAAAAATGCAGATGATTATTCATAGTTCCCTGTAGGACAAAAAGGGGAGGGACAGCTAATGAAGGAAACCAATTTAAAATAAAGTGTTTTTTCACATCATAATTTACCTTGCCATAGAGACTTTTGGTGGTCAGACAGATAAGCTAAAAAAGGAGTAAAACAAGTTCACGGAGGGTAAGAATATTAAACACGATTAAATGAATACAAGCTTTAAAGCTGTAAGTTTGTGAATTGTTTCCTATGTAAGCTTTTGAGAACATATCAAGACTCCTTCTGTACCTGTACCCTGTCCCCAAGTGCTCACTGTTGCTCATTGGTGGAGAATGATAAGGGGCTAAACTGACCTTTGGATATTGCCAAGTTCATTCCTGATTTCCTGTGGCAGTGAAAAATTTGGTGCTTGTCTATAAGTTCATGGTGCTCAATGGTAGTGAAGTTGTTAAGTGTCTGGGTGTCTTGCTGCAGCTCTGGACTGAGAGTCCAGTTTTCCTCAAGACTAATGGGAGTAGTTTTGTTCACAGAAAAATATCTCAGAAGCCCGCTGAAGGATGCATTACCTTGACCAGCAAAAAAGGTAGAAAGGAAGGTGGCAGCGCAAAAGCAGCCGACCTGTAGCTGCTGCTGGAATAGATTTGAAAAACTCCAAAAAAAAAAAAAAAAGAAGGTCAAAAAAAGCTCCAGTTTTATGACCTGTAGAATATTTCAAATCATAATTCTGTGTAAAATTCAGTAATCGGGGGTTCATTTCTGAACATTGTTATTAAATTTTCACAGGTACAAGATTTTGGGGAAGTCAGGGAATTGATGGGAATACTTCATACTTAACCTTTCTCTCTATTAAGACAGTAACAAAGCTTATTTTGATTTTAGCTGGGAGACATAACCCAGTGATGCTGTTGTAATAAAGAAGCCTGGAGTACTACTTACTCAATGATAGATCTAATGGGACAACTTTTAACTATGCAGTCCTAATAAAGTGACTTTTTTTAAAAAAGTAACTTTTCTTACTTTTTTTTTTTAATTAGGATCAAATGTTTTTTGTATAATAGGTATCTTGCTCACGTCCATGTTCCCTGCCTGTTCAATTATACAGTGAGCTTACAATTAATGTCACAAATCTTTCCCATAAGAAAGACTGTTGCTGCGAGCACAAATTTGTATTTAATTGCAGGATTGAGTACTATCTGTTAGAGAGCTTTTAACATGAACATTCTCCAAAATGGAAAAGGCAAACTAGAAAGTTACTGAGGAAAAGTAACTTCTGTAACTGGTTGGGTAGATATTTTCAGTTTGCTTGTAAAAATCTCTTTGCAAGTCATAAAAACCTCATTATAATGTTGAAATATGTTTCTTGACTATGCATCAGCTCTACTGCCTGTGCAATTCTCAATGCTTTAACAGTATTAGTTACTGGAACTGTTCAAAGACATCAGAAATAGAAACACTCCGTTCCTCACTGGAATTTCAGTTCATCAGCCAAGCAGAATTACTGCTTTCTCCAGGCAAGTTTTTGAAAAGACATTATTCCCAGCCTACACCCTGTCTGTCACTACATGATTAAGCTGTCATTCTAAAATAGTTACTTGTACAATGGAGTGGTTCTTTCTTACACACGTGACCAAATCTACTTGCTGTCAGAAACTGGGAGTAATAATGAAAAGAATACAATAAACTGTCTTTACCATGCAGTCATCCATGCTAAATGGCTGATATACTGGATGAAGAAATATTTTACCTATTTGTCAAGGCCATGTCCTAGCTTATTATACATTTGAATTTCCAGAGGAGCTGAGCTTTGTGTACATCCTGAGTTTGATGAAAAGCCGAGGAATGGGATGTGGTAACATGACTGTGGATACCACATGTATACTTCAGGCATTGCAGCCTGACTTGCAAGTCTGACATGATTCTCAGCCTTAAATGAGACCTTCAGGCTCCTCTTCCAAAGTCTGGGAAGAGTTGGTTACTGTGGAAGGGTCTCTCGAGATACCATCAGTGCTGGAACCTGTGTAAAGTCCCCCACGAATAAAATGAGGCTTGGGATGGAGTTTAAACAGTCTGGAGTGTATCTGCATGATTCATATCTCTTGCTTCAGGTGAGTCGGCACGACTGCAACACAGGACAGGGTCATGAGGTTCTATCTGTTCAGGCTCCAAAAGAGACAGAGCTGGGATAGCACGATGCTGAACCAACCAGCCACCTTCCCCTAGGGCTAAATGCGCTGCTACATTTTTCACAGCTATTCTGTTTCTGGTTCTGGAGGCAACCAAGTCATCTGGCTCCGGGCTACTTACACAGTGCATTACTAACTCCTTTAGACACTGAATGAAGTGGTTGAAGCCAGGTGCCTCCCTTCTCCTGAACATTCAGTGGGAGGTACCTACAATTTAGTTTGCACAGAAATGGCAGAAGTTACTCTGTTTAATATCTATAATCTTTACAGTAGGAGTGCAGGAGAGCCCTCATCATCTTCACATCCACATTTCTTCGCTTTTGATTAGAAGTAATTACTAACTTTTTATCTACTGTGTAGCAGTAGCAGACCTACTACTCTGTTTCTGTAGAGTACCAAATGAAACATGCCTGTACTTTATGCAAAACTGCAAGGAACATGGGTGCAAATCTGAATTAGGTCTCAGACTATGCAGAAGCAGAATATAAGGTGGCTTGGCAAGTTGAGCAGAGCATAACTATTTGTGTGTATTCTTAATTATGTAATACAGTATGCCTCCTTAGCCTCACAGAAAACTCTGGTTCCACAGGCAGAGATGATGCCTTCTGGGGAGGAATCAGGCATTTTATTTATTTGGTATGTCTATTGCAAGAAATCCACAACCTTATGCAAATATTAACCAAGTCTTGGAGCTGGCCAGAAATCAGAGAGATGAATAGTGTCCTGGTTACAGAAAAGAGTTAAAAAGGAGACACTCTAAGCAACAGTTCAGGAGGTACAACAGGTATCTGCTTTAACTAAGTGTTTGTTATGATGAAAACAACAGTGCAGCAAAGCAGCAGACCTTTGATCTAATCTGGTAGTGTCTCCCTTATTTCTACCTGAAAGTTTTCTGAAAGACTGCAAGTGTCAAAGTCAGAAATGTCCCACTCTTAGCAGTTCCTGACTGCATCTAGGGATCTGGTTCCTATTCAGAACCTCAGTGGGACCCTCAGATCATGAGAAGTGACACCCGCCTTGAAGGGAGCAAATATGTGAAACCCAAACAAAGCCTGTTCTAACAGAGAGTAGCCAGAGAGCCATTTTCTTCTTCTGACTCAAAGTCACAGGTGCTGCCTGACTTGATAAAATTCAACAATCACTGTCATAACCATGAGATTAAAAATAAAAAAGGTGAAGGGTAGCCACCTCACAGCTTTGTCCAAGGTCTAATAAACTCCTGCAGGATGGACTGAGAAGGTCCTAGGAACAGGTCTCCCAAATCCCCAGAAATGCTCTAACCACCACACTTTTGCACTCTTTATAAAATGGCACTGCTGTTTCCATTCAAAGTGCTGCTTAGTCAGGAAGGGGCTCAAGGTTTTGGGTAACAAATCAGGACATCTACCTTAAAATTCTGGCTAGGCTAATCAGCTTAACAAGGTCACAGAATAGGTCTGCACATTTGTACATGGGCATCCATGTTTGCATGGATGCTGTTTGCACGATGCCAGTTGCTCTCTTGGAGCATGCCTTGGGTCAAGGCAGGCCAGGGAGTGCTACTAATAACCACTAGAGGAAAAGCTACCCTGCAGCAGTGAGGTAGTTCAGACGTGAGTCACAGGGTACCACCACGTGGTCAGGAGATAGACCACAGCCCATTTTATTTACTATGTTAGATTGCAGCCTGTGGCATTGATGGCACTTTTCAATTTACAAGAAGACAAGTTAATTGTTTTACGTCTGTGGTAACATGCAACTCCATCTCAAGCCTCTTAAACTCCAGCTGGGGACAGGAGAGCTGACACAACACTGTGCCCTGTGTATCCAACTAAGTAGCATTTGAGTTTTGAAGCACACACCTCTGCATTCACTGACTGGTTCTTCACCACACTTAACATGCCCTGCCCTTGCAAGTGAAATAAACCCATGCTGTCTGCCTCCCACACTTCCACTGCTTCCTTCAAACCAAGCACCTACTTGCAGGTTGTGATGTAGTTGTAGGGGACCGTGCAGCTGATTTGCTCCAAATCGCATGATCACAGAGCAGCCACCAACTGTTTTCCAGTTCACAGATACACCATAAAGAAGAGGCAACTACTGAAACAAAACCACAGGGCTAAACAAACTTCCCTTATAAATGGGGAGAGTTACAGAACATTTTACAGAAATTTTTCTACCTGGTTGGACACAGAAACAGTAAACCCAAGTCCCCAGTTTTGTGACAGACAGAACACTGGTACTGCAATCAATGTAATTCTGATTTTAGCCACCTAAATATCTCCCTACTTGCCCCCCTTTTCCCACAGTCTCTGAGCACTCATGACCATATCCTCAATGTTCTCTTAATTTCAGAAATGAAGCTATATGACGAAACACCCAAGCATCATTTTTTAAGGAATTATTCCAAAAATAGCCTTCAAGTACTTTTAATTATCTATTCCTACAGCAGAGATTGTTTATTCTACTAGCACAGTGCTCTGAAAGATTTCTGTAATGTGGACAGAAAACTGCCATGCACTACAGCAAAGAGCCTCGAAACTACTTAGCCTTTTTATCTGCACTTTGCATCAGGAAGCCTGTTCATGGACCAGATGAATCAGGTCCAAAGCTATTACAAAGCATAATGAGCAAATGGCTCCTAGGGTCACCGGAGAACTTTTAATTTCAGTGGATAAAGGAGATGGCAACTAATGACTGTCTAACACAGTTCTGTATCATTCAGTGGTGTGTGGCACTTTATTTAATGTGAGAACATGCAATAAATAATACAGCACCATATCATTTCTAGAGATCACAGTTCTAATGTTTCTTGTTGCTGCAGTTTGCTTTCTAAAACCTGTCTGGATGATGTCAAGTCACACACCAGTTTAATTCCCTCTTCCCCACCCCCTCAGACTTTAACAAGTATTGCTAAGATTTTGTTTTCATTAAAAGCCTCAATGGTATTTATATGTAGCATTCTCCTTCAGCACAGGAGGACACAAAGGTGAAATCAAGCAGCAGATGACTGTTCACCACAAAATAAGTAATCATTCATGTTCCAAGCTAAAATAAATGCAAATAGAAAAACAGAAAGCACACTGTTCTAATGCCTTCATTTAGCAACTTTTTTTTTCTTTTAAAAACAGGTTTTGTAAAAACATTTTGAGCCTTGTGAATGCTCACTTTATTTTTGTTTTCTTTGGACAGCCTGAAGTGAGACATCTATCCTTTAAACTGGATGTCTTCACTACTAGCCTGTCCCAGTGGCACAGGGGTGATGGTTTTACTCCTCCATTACGTATTCTGGTTTAACCACGCAGCTTGTCAAAACAGCCCCACCACTAAAATGAGCTGCAGCTCTAGATTTACACTCTCCATCACCATCACTTACAGTTACCAATGAACAATTTCATGTCTAATCACACACATTTCCCCAGCAGCTGAACTACTCCACAGTTTTCTGTGTTTTTCTTATTATACATAGCTCCTTCATTTCAGTTGCATCACAGTTCAGCTCAAGTCTGAAATGCAATGCTCCAGCTAGGGCAAGTGCTTATTTTTACTCAAGTAATTACAGAATAAAGTTGATACTGACATTTACCAAAATATTTCAGAGCACAACCACCACCCACTGAGCTGGACACAAGAATTCATGCCTGCTTGTCTTGTTTTTCCCCCCCAGAATATAACTGATTTGACTCATGACTGACTTTAACAAAACTTCCAGATCTTTGCTGCAATTCTAGTTGGTATGAAAAATGCCTAAACATGCAGCTGAGTTTCTGTTCCTATGCCCATATTATTACTCATGGTTGATGAAAGGATACAGCAAGACATTCTAAACTATTTAACAGCATTTTGTAAGTTTAAAACTTTACATGTTGAAGGAAAGTTCCCTATTAATACAGCTGGAAACCTGCTTTCATTTCTTTCATAGACACCTATGAAAATCCCAGTTTAGTCAATCTGGATGCTTCTTGCTCAACAGCATTAGCAGTGCAGGAGCACTGGTCCTTTGATACTGAAATCTAGAGCACGAACATTTCTCTGCCTTCCAACAGTCCCACTTGTGGTTTGGTTACTGGTCATGACCCTGTTGTTTATTGTATATGTGAATCGTAAGAATCACTGGAATTTTTACAAATCCCAATTAAATAAAGGGCAAAAGAAAAGCTCACCTGTAATCAGACACCATGTAACTGCATGTTAATGGCCTGTTCAGTGCCCTACTGGGAGATCTTAGAGTAATGCTATAGCACTGTACTGAATTTCAAGAGGCTAATAGACTTTTTAACCAAATAGAATCTATTTATAAGAATTACAGTAACGACTACAGTTCATACCTTATGCACAGCAAGTAAAAAATACATTGAAGTTTATGTAAATATTACTAATACGCACACTATGAAAAAGTAATTCATGTTAATTAAAAAACACCTTAATTTCAAAAATTTATCAGAAACAGTTACACTGAACATTGTAATCTTTGAAAGCAGAACAGAAGTTGTTTACAAGGATCCAGCAGTAATTGATATCCAGCTCCTTGGAGCTGGGCTGCAGAGTGAACACGTACTGAAGGCTGGGCTGAAATTCCCTCTCGGCTGATGGCAGCAGCAGTCATACTGCCGTTTCCTTCAAGCTGGAATTTCACCCCCATCTTTACATTCTTCGTCGGTTATAGTGGAGCAGCCAGAAGACAATGATTAGAGAGTAGCCAAGTAGACTTAGCAGTTCAAAAATCCAATCTTCAAGCATCTGTAATGTCTAGGAGAAGGAGGGGGAGGTTTACAGCACAGTTAAAATGAGTCTCTCTAAAAATCTGGAAAGTGGCCATTTCAGTAACAGAGCTGGTGACAGAACACTGCACACTGCTAACAGAAACAAGTAAATCCGAAGTTCAGTCCTGGGTGAAGGCACCCTCATATTGGCCTTTGACTAGAAAGGAAGGCAAGCACAGCGTGTGAACAAGTAAGTGCATGTATGCACACAAGGCATTCCAGAAGCTGAACAATTTCTCTGCATACACAAAAGACCTTGCTAGAAAAAAAAAATAAAAATAATAGCAAAGGTTTTTAGCTCTTAGAGAGTTGGCTACATGAACTTGATTTCAAATCCAACTTTACATATTCTTGATAAACCAAAAAGCCACAACACTGAAGATGAAACACTTATAGCACCAAGTGCTGGCTTGCAAGTGAATACTTTCTCCCAAGAAATGAGTATAGAAGGACATGTCTTTTACTAAGAGGCATCTTGTCTTAAGGCAATACACAATATCACAATATAGCCACCACAGAAACTGCTCCAATGGTCCCTCATACTTTATGGCACCCACACAAGGTTCCATTGCTGAGGAAAGGTAGAAATTAAATTGGTGTCTGACCTCCTCCTCCCTGCCACATTCCCTGTAACGCTGGAAATGTCCAACATCTGTATGTCACTAGTTGTCATAAAGCAAGCTACTTTCTTCCCGTATCTTTTAAATCTGTCTATCACCATTTAAATCACCATTTATATTACCCATAATAGCCAGTATCAGTAGCAAGGAAATTGGTGAGGAATTGCCATCTTTCCTTAGCACTAACCCAATTAGAAAGCTGTTCAATACAGTAGCAAGCATTTACACAATTAATACAAATGAGTTGCGAACATTTGTGAATATTTCCCAGAAGGGAAATTACTTTAGCCAGTCTGGCCAGATGTGCTCCTGCAGCACCCAGCCCAATGTTGGCTTTTCTTCTTTGCTATCAAAAAGAGTCAGTTTACTTGCATCTCCACTAAAGAATATTTTAGAAACAGAGACAGTAATTTCTGAATATATACTATATCTATAAAAGGAAGAGGTAAGCAGTTTGTTTCCTGTTTCCATCACTTTGTGGAACTCCATCATCCATTTTTTTTAATACTTATGACAATCAAGTATGCAGCTAAGAAATTGAAGAACATGAAGTATGTTGTCAGAATCACCTCTCGCTAAAGACAAGGAGCAGAACTGCATCGCAACCCTACTTTTTTAATGATTTAAAGGTGTGTTAAAATATACTGAGATTTTCAGGAAATCTGTTATTTGGCTTACACAGTAAGCTATGTCTTGTGCACTGTGCTCTAGACAAAGTTGTATTTTAAAATGGTGCACAAGGTTAAGAAACTTTACACGACGCTGATGAGTAATCTGTGCTTTCATAAATACAGTAGTATTCATCCTATATACAGATGCTGGCTGCAAGCCTCCAGGAAGGCTGTTAGCCAGCCATCCACAGAAAGAAGGGAATAAAGATCGTGGGGAGTGTGGTGGAGGGTGCCAAACCTAGGCAGACTATTGATGCTAGTCCCACAAGCACTGAAGCAAGCACGCTCCTCTGGTCCCGAATAATCATCTTCACAGTCTCACAGAACTGAAAGGAAAAAAAAAAAGGTAAAAAGATGAGTGTTAAGGAGGAAACCTTTGGCTGGGGAGCTGACGATGCGCACTGTCCCGGGACAGAGCGGGGGGGCTGTCCCAGCTCTCACAGGGCTCTCCGGAGCCCAGCACGGGAGGAGCCGTCGGGCTGGCACCGACCACCCCCACCAGCCCCGGTACTGCCTGCGGCTCCGGCTGGAACAGCAACTCCGGAGCGCTCACAAGAGCCCTGACTGCACTACGAGTTCGGCTTCGCTTCCCTGGCCGCTTTGCGGTGACGGGACTGAGCTCTGCGCCAGCGGCACAGCCCGTCCCAGCTCGGCACAGCCCAGCCCATCCCATCCCATCCCATCCCATCCCGGCCGGGCACAGCCCATCCCCGCTCCGGGCAGCGGGCAGGGCAGCGCCGCCCGGCCCCGCCGGCCGTACCCTGTCGGTCTGCAGGCTGACCGGCGCTCCGTATCGGCAGTGGGTGACGAAGTGCTCGCAGTTGTTCCAGAGCAGGCTGTAGGCCGTGGCGCCCACCAGCTTCTCGGCGCGGCGGGCCGCCTCCTCGCTGCCCAGCACCTGGTCCTCGAAGAGCCGGTCCATGTGGTTGACGAGGATGCTGCCGCCGTAGGCGAAGTCCTCCACCGTGTCCACGCGGACGCTGGCGGTCCTGGCGATGACGCCCAGGATGAGCCGCTTGTTGGTCACCACCTGCTGGATGTGCCGGCGGTCGGCGGTGAAGGCGGGCAGGATGTCGGGCATCAAGTGAGCCACGCGGTTCTCGCCCAGGTAGATGCCGAAGTGGATGAAGAGGGTGCGGGGCACCTCCAGCAGGTCGCCCCGCTTGAAGCAGCTGGTGTCGTAGTAGCCGGGGGCCGGCGGCGGTGAATCCCCGCCGGAGCCCGCCAGCAGGGACCGGGCGTGGACGAGCAGCATCAGCTTCTCCAGCAGCAGCGAGGCCGCCTGCGGCACCGGGTTCTTCATGGTCGGCGGGGAAGCGCAGGGTGCCTTCGAGCAGCGCCCGCTCCTCGGCTCCGCTTTTGTAGGCGCCCGGCGGGGCGGGGCGGGGCGGGCAGGGCAGCCGGGCCGGCCCCCGTCGGGTCCGCCCGCCCCGAGCACCGGCACGGCTCTTCGCGGGGCACAGCCCGCACCCCGCCGGCCTCCCGGGCACTGCCCCAGGCAGAGGGGCAGGAGAAGGGCGACCCTCTAGAGCCCCGCACCGCCCTGGCGAGAGCAGCGAACGGGGAGCCCCGCAGCCCCGCGTTCCCTTCCCCGGGCGCTGCCCCCGGGCAGCGGGGCTCGCACGGCCGCGGGAGAGGGGAGCGCAGCGCAGCCCAGCCTCCTTCTCCCCGAAGGAAATCGGGGCTCCGAGGGAGAGCGGGAAGCCACTGTTACGAATTAGCTCGCCCGAAAGGGCCGCCAGCTAAGACAGGGTGTGAATCGGCGGAGCGGCATTCCCGTGCGTTCAGTTTCATGCTAATCCGTTATGCAAATGGATAAATCCTGGCAACGGAGCCCACAAAAGAGCAGCCCTGGCAGGTCAACAATGCCGCCCCGGCCCAGGCTCGGAGGTTTCAGTACCGAGCGGGTTCCCGCCCCCTCGGGGACGGCGGGATGATGGATGGGACAGGCATTCATCTTACCTGGAAGATGACAGGGCCCGCAGAGTGGCAGGGGATCTGCAGCCTTTCCCCGAGTCCCCGCTGCCCGGGACCTTTGTTCGTGCCGCAGCCGCTCCGGCTGCAGGGGGGAGCCTTCGCCTCTGCGAGACACGCGGAGCGGCCGCGGGAGCGACGGATATGCGTGTGAGAATGCTGGGGAATCCTGTTGGAGCATCTTCCCTTAAGCACAGGCAAACACCGCAACCACGGGATGCCAAGTAGGAAACAGGAAAGCGAGAACTGCTGGTGTGCAACAGCTTGGCTGCTCTCCATAGGAAAACCGCGTTTAAACAGTAGGTTATTTTTCTCTCCCCAGTCACTTTAAATCTGAGAGCTTGTGGGATCACTAATGAGATCCCTAGACCACCCTCGAGCTGTAGAACCCCTTTGGTCACTCCAGAAAAAAAGAGAAAAATGTTGACCATCCCTTCTCTTTTCGTGAGCAAGCGGCTCTGGTATGATTAGAAAGGCAAAGCACTCAACAGGTGAGAGCTTTCCACTATCAGAGATATTGAACCAAGGTTCAGGAGCCTGTGCCCAGGAAAGCTGAAACTTATCAATGACCCCACACAAGTCTTCCACTTCCCCAGTGAAGAAAATACTTAAGAGGAGTGGGTTCCCTTACTGCTTGTCAACAAGAATAGTAGCGGGTGCCCTCCAGTTTCCCCCTGAAGGGAGCAGAGAGCAGCTTCTTGGGAACCCGAAGATTATCCTCACCTTCATCTGCAAAGAGAGAGGCCCACCACAACCTCTTATTCAGCTGCTGATTATAGGCGAGAGCCCCAGCACTGCTTAACAGTGATCAGGCATTTGAGATTTTCTCTGGGGAGTCTCAGCTAAATTTTTATGTAACAGAGGCTAACACACCCCCCCATCCCCCCTTAAGCCCCCTATTTCATTCAAATCACATCACTTACAAAATAGAAAATACCTTCTAGATGTGGCTTATGATGCTGGTAGGAACCCTGTGGATTAGCCCCCAGCCACACATAATTATGTAATTATATCAGCATATTTTCAAACTTAGGTGTTTAAATATATTTGGAAGGTTTGAAGCTTTTGCTGCTAGTAAAAAAAAAAAAAAAAAAAAAGGGGGGGGGAAAGAAAAGGGAACTTATATTTTTAACATGCATTATTTTTAAGGGACAGAGGAAAAAACATTAACATGCCTCATTCTGATAAAGGGTCTCACCCATTTGGTGACAGGCAGAGCAGCTGGTCCAGAGCAGGAGCACTGTGCCACAGAAAGTTGTCAAAGACTCCACAGAAAGTCCTGGCACAGAAATGTTCCTGCCTCCCTCCTGTGAGAATATGCACTATTCCTGCCTGTGCTGCCATCTCGAGATTCCCCCTCTCTCCTTCCTGAAACCTGTCTATGAAGTGTCTGGATGGTCTTTGTTGAAATAGGTGCTAGAAGTGCCTCAATCCTACAGTTCAGGTTTCTCTCCCCTGCCCAAAGGAAGGTAGAGGAATTCAGCTAAACTCCCTGGCAGACAGAGACATTTCCCAATGGGATCTTTCTCTTGGAAGCATCCTTTGTTTGCTTTCTTCATGCCATTTAGCTTTAATCCCAAAATCACCAGGGTCCATTTCAAGTAAATCCAGAAAGGAAACCAGGATGAAATCAAAGAAGAGGGATTGCCACGAGGAGACTCAAAGTCTTACTGCATGGGAGGGTTTCAAAGTATTAAAGTGAAAGGTGTGACACTTCTGCAGTGTAATTTCCTCATACCTGAGGCACTAAGGAGCCTCCTCATTCCCTTCCTCCCTAAGCCACTCACTTGCTCTCAAGCCTGAAAACCCCAATGACCAAGCCCAAAAGCCATTAGAGAGTAGGCAGGTCTATGCAATGGGTTGCAGCAAGTGAAACCCATCCAAGTAATGCTTCGCCACTACCTTGCAACTGCTGTGAGCATTACTGTGTGCAAAGCACTTAATACAGCATATCAAAGTAATTCCTGAATTAAACCATTGAGATTCTCGAAAAGCAACTTGCAACCCAACATTTTCTGCTTTCAAACCCAGTGGCTGCACTCCTATTACTGTCAAACTTCCATGATGTAACCTGAAATTTAATAGGTATACTTACCATTACTTTTCAACTGCTCTGAAGGGAGAAAAATCCCCCATGGTCTTTGGTGGAAAAAATGGCTCAACTGGAGATGGCAAAACTAAAACCATACATTGTGCATCAAACACTGGCACATCCTCTTGGGTGACCTTTGAATAATAGCTTTTATAGCTTTAATACACAAATTCAAGTGGAAAAAAACACTTTGGGATATTAAATATAAACCAACAAACACTGAGAAAGTATTTGGACTGCTAACTGCTATGGAACAATTTAAGTGATAAAACCCATTGAGTTGGGGTGAAATGCAGTAAGAAAGCTGCAAGCGGTAAGAGAATGCAGCCTTTGTTTAGTAGTGCAGATGAGCCACATCACAGAAACTTCTTAGGTAAGAAGTGTGAGCCAGTTTCCATTACACTGAAACTCCTTTATTACAAGGAACCTTATTTTATGTACTAGGCATTTCTATTTTCCATCGTGCCCTCACAGCTAACCCAGTAGGGAAAAAGTAGGAAGGGCAAGCAATTGGAAAGGTTAAGTTCTTGCTTATATGAGGGACAGACTTGGTTTAACAAGCAGGCAAAATAAATTTTTTAACTGACTGAAGTTAAACCAATGCTGGTTGCATATATGCTCACCATTTTACCAAAGCTTTCTCAATTACTCAAGCTTTACAAGTGCAGCTTTCACATCTTCTGGGACTGCTGAAACAAGTATAGTTTCATGAATTCAAAATGTGTTAAGGCATTACAGGAAAATAAAATCTTTGGATACTGATTTTTGGAGGGTATAATTTGCAAGAAAATTAACTGAAAAGCAGTGCCACTTGGTTTAAACTGATCTACTTAAAGAAATAATGGACAGAAAACATGTTTGCTAAGGATGGTTTCACAGCATCCAAAAGGGCTATTCCAGAGATAAAAAATAATGCCTTTGTATTCCCACATCCAATCCATCTGAACACTGTACCATTCTCTTCAGCAAATTACAGCTTCCATTGTAGAGCTTTAAGTGACCAGCTCTCTAGAAAACAGTATAATTTACTTTTTCAGTTTTTGTATTTAACAAAGACTAGGGACAGAACAGGCAAAATATGAACAAAGAAGGAAACCAGCAAGACAATGCATGAAATTGCAGGCAAGTGAAACAACCCCAAACAAAGAACCTTTGAACTAAGGATCACTCTCTTCCAGTAGAAGAAACAACATAAATAACTAAAACAAATTTATCGTTTATAAATGGTCACTTTTATTCAGAAACATATTGCATACACATTTCCAGAGTCACTTAAGCAGCATATTGAGTGAACTGTAAATATTTACTGTAGCCTTTTTATCCTTGTACATTTGTTACTGAGGCCTATCACTTTTTTATCTCCTCTTAATAGGCTTCCAAATTATTAACAACAGTTTTCTAACAATTACTGTAAACATAATAAAACTTGCAAGCCATTTTCCCTTTGAAGTTATTAACTTGGATATTTTTCTGCAATGAAGTAGTGATTCATTTTTTACAACCTGACTGAATCCTGCTATAAACATGGATAGTACTTACGACTCGCTCAGAGAATAATGTGTTTAAATGGATACACAGAAAAGGTGGGAACAATTCATTGCACAGTCCTCCTTAGCAAGCAAGAGGCTAGGAAATCAATAACAGTGATAGCACAGATGGAGATTTAGGAACAACTAACAGACAGTTTTGGTGACAATTAAAAAATACTTATTGTCTGGGATTAGTTATGTCTCATTTTGTCAGCACTAAACAATTAATACAATCTCCCCAAAACAAATGGAAGTATTAATTTCTGAATATAAAACACCTGAACATGTGGAGTAATATTTTTATGGTGTCTGCATAGAAAATACAGTTATCAGAATTTATATAGTTCCAGGAAATATGACAGATTTTTAAGTCTCTTCTAAATCAAGTGAAGTCTCTTCTTAATCAGGTGAAGAAGTTTAAAAGTATCCTAATTTGAATATGCTAGTCATATTGTGCAGGAAGGGAGATGGGGAGGAGATAACTGAGAGTCCGAACAGAGTACACACTGCATTCAACATAGTATTCCTTCGCAGCAGAATACAGACATTTCTGCAGAAAGGGCAATGCAAACAGCAGCCAAATGAATTAAACCAGGCATGATTCTGCTGCACAAAATGAGGACTTAACAGTTCTGAAACAATACAGGTATCCCTCCATCACCACCTGGCCCCGCCTCCTCCCTGCCAAGATTGCACCATCACAAGGAGAAGCAAGCAGGAAGACTCCTTTCCTCATCTTCCAATTTATTACCACACTAAGATCTGTCATTTACTACTAGTCAGTGCTTTCAACTGAGGGATTAATTAGTAAGAGATACCGGAAAATGTTAAAATAAAATCTGTCATTAATCAGACAAAGTGGTGGAAGTTTGGTGGATCACCACCAAATGTCAGCATTTACAACCAGTCACTGTGTAACAGTACCAACTATTACTTGTCTTTATTGCCCAACAGAGAAAGCTGCTCCCCAGTACCAGACAGTGCTGACTTCACAGCAATGCACGGCAGGTACCCAGCCTCACTCTATGCACACCACAAACATGGCTGACAGGAGAGCAGTCCATTCAATTTTCAAGTAAAGACTGAGAAAAGAGAGATGGACTGAACAGGAGGTAATTTTCATCTTGGGATAAAGATTATCTTGTTCATAATTAAATGTTATATTGCAATTTGATTAATTCTATTTTTCAGGAAATAAATTAATTCTTCATCTAATGTATTATCTAGACAGGAAATGTTATCAGTCACAGACAAAGCTATTAGTCTGGTATTACTCAAAACACTTCCTAATCATAGCTAAGCCTCTGAGAGATAACTGTCACAAATTTCTACTCTGACTTTAAAAAAAAATCTCACTCAAGAAGCCAGTTCTTGTTTATAACGTGTTTTTATACCACTCAGTGTTAAAAGCATACATATTAAACACCTGTTACTCTATCAGTGATTTTAAATCAGGAACATTTTTAATCTGGAAATCCAACAGCATCTGTCCAAGTGCTTTACCCTGTAAGAGAAAGAACCAAAACAACAGTTCATTTACTATCTAAACGTACCACCTTTCTAAATTAAGTTTTTAAAAATGGTTTAATAGAGTATTTTTCCTATAATCAGTGTAAGAATTCAGTATGTTTTGACAGGTTTTTTTAGTGTTTCTCTCTCTATATATATATATTTAATTTTAGGCGAGTTTTATCAGGCCTGAGACTGTAGGTTATCCAAAGTTGTATTTACCTTTTCCATTTATTTGGCTTTCGCACTTATGAATCAAGACAATTAAGTACGGAAAACTATACAGTTGAGTCTTCAAGCATATAAACCTGAACAGATGGAACAGTTTCTTCAGTTTATTTGGTACCTAGTGTTAAAATAAATTTATTTGGGGTTCAATTCTACTAATCCAATTCATGCATAGCATCACCTTATTTTGCAAGCAGCCTTCTTGACTCTGCTGAGATTATTTGTACACATAAGCATTTCTGAGCCTATGGTAGCAGAGCTGTGCTCTAGCCAGCGCATCGCCACATTAAAGGGATCTCATCTTCAGGTTTAGAGGTTACAAATATTTAATACTCAAACTGTACACTTGCAAAAAATGTTACTTTCAGACTCACACAATGTCAGCAAAACAAAAGAACTCCTATTCATCTGGTTTTCATATTTATATTATTTATTAGTATTTTAACCATAGAAGGCATAGGCTAAGTTAGGAGTTGTTGTACAGTGCACAGTTCCTGTATAACATGGGAAACAATCAGAATTGTCTAGTAAACCTCCATTTTTTAAAATTTCACAGCCTTTTTGACAAACTAATTTTGCTGGTGCATCTAAAAACACAAGTAGCATATCTGAGCATAAACAATTTGAAGACTATCTCAATAGTTTCTCATACATCTTTTTCACCAAATATTCTACATCAGCTTTCTACTTCCCTATGTTGTTTTCAAACCTTAAAAAAAATTAGATGATGTCTATTAACAGGAAATTAAAGGGAACTAGTCAAAACCAAAAACTTACAGTTGCAGCCCAAAAACTAGTTATAAAGACACTTATAAGAGATAACTACATTAAAATCATTGTTTTGATACATGCCTGTGGGTCACTTCTTAGGGATGCTATACCACCACCACCAAGAGAATTCTTCAGAACAAAATTTAATCCATGGATTCCTGGCAACTCGTATCTGTAAAATAAAAATTGCACATTACTTCTCAGGAGATTTTGTAAGGAACATTTGTTCCTTACAAAAGAAAATCAAGCAAAACTGGTATGCAAAAATTTCGTGCTTCTGATTGCATCCTACTGCTCAAACCTTAAAGTTAAATTAACACAAGACCTTCCCGTTCCTTCCCCTTACTCCAAATCAACAGTGCTAATAGTTTTAAAGTAGGACCATAAAGTAATTATTCTCCTCTATTCCATTTTGAAACTCATGCATTTATAATAAGGCTGTTTCCAGATTTCTTTTTTTTTTTCTACGAGTTAAAGCCCATGCAGAGAGCTCCACAGGCCAGAGGTTCAAGATCCAATATGAACTCAAACAACACAGGGCAAAAGGAAGTATTCTTATTAGTTCCTAGTTCTGATTCTGAAAATTACAATCACTTAATTCCTGGCACTCACTTTTGCTAACAAGTGCAGCCAGCCAACTGGAAGGCATCCTCTTTTATGACTGAGAAATAACTATGAGTCACTACATCATACTCTTATGACCAACAGATAATTTTATAGCAAATTAAAAGTAGAGCTACGTTTCAACACTTTCTTGGAGCCATGTACTTTGTTCAGATAAAATTTTATTTTAGTGTGACAGACCTATTTTTCTGTTCCATTGCCACTGCAAGCATTTTTCCATCCTTGCTTTTGACTGGTACAGTTCCAATTTGGAAACTTCTGTAGCAGTTTGGCAAATGGCTGTGTGGCTTCCTATTGTTCCAAATTCCATAATTTGGAACATATCCTACAGTATATTTCCATTTGCCTCTCCTTGCACAGTTTTTCAGTGTTTTGTCATCTTCCTTCTACTCTTGTTTTCCTCTGGTTTTGCTCTCCTCCAGTATTTTCTTCATTTAAGGCCTTGATAGCTTTCCTTTAATTCCATAAGAAAGGAGTTAATCAAAACATCATCAAGCCACAAGGAGTAACAGAGAAAGATGATATCCAACTCTCACTATCTCCAGATGTTTGACTGCTGCACTTTAAATCACGCTTCCTCCAACACCACTTATTTTTCTCTAGTCACCAATCTGATCTTCATCTTTCCCCTCATATAACTGGAATTTCTTGCAGTGCTTTTACACTGCTCATTTTGTTACTGAGGTTTACCTCTTTCAGCTTCTTTTGTGCATTGTGAAAATTATGGCTACTGGTGATACTCACAGCTCTGTATGCCCTTGTATCTTGCGCATATGACCCAAACCTTTAACAGAAGATGATTCTGCCAAGCAGAGGTCTGGCAATCACTTCAGTTCTTGCTTTTGCAAGCATTAGTCATGAAGTGTGTCTATGTTTGTCTCCCAGACAAAAAGTTTTCACTGTTCCTTCTACATTTTTGTTACCGCACTCTACTTCAGTATTAATAATATTAGTTGTTACTAAAACCAAACAAAAATGTTGCCATCATTCTGCCGCCCTTCCTTAACTAGTTGACAGTCAACATTATCATGCTTAAAAGCAAATTGCACTGGTAAGGAAAGAAAGTAGAATAATCCACCAGTGCTCTCTCTACTAGACAACAAGAATATGAAGAACAAAGCAATTTCTACAGTAAGTCAATAAACTTAATAGCATAATCAACTACATAGCACAGCCAGAGGACCCCACAAAATTTTCAACTGAAAAGCTCAATACTAATTACCAATCACCACATACCACGAGAGCTAGGCACTGCACTATAAATTTTACTCTGAAAAACTGCTAAAGATTTCCAGGCAGCAAACAGTTTCACAACACGCAGATCTCTCCACAAGAACTAGACTAATGGAATATATATATTCCAGAAGTCAATACCTCATCTCTCAAAAGAAGTTTCATGAAAATCAATCAGGAAAAACAAATCAGGAGAGAAATTGAAGAGCATACAAAAGCAGAAGAAAATGACAAAATGAGTGGAAGAATTTCATTTCACTTTCTGCCGTAGTTCTGGCATAGGAAGTCTATAATACAAGGAACAGATCTTAATTTGGAACATTATAAAATGGCACGTTCGTTTTAAGTACTTTGAGGAAATACTTACGGTGAGATACTCTAGCTAAAATTAGGATTACAAAATAATATACAAAGGTCAGCATCTTCAATATTTTAAGGCCTGTTTGAAGCATCTGAGCATCCAAAATATTTTTATACAGAAAAGAAACTCCCACAATAAAAGAAAGAAAAACCACTATAATCATCATAATAGTCTTAAGCAGCAACATTACAGTAACCAAAATGCCGGCAGGCATTTACTCACCATAATTAAACAATTTAAGTTTAATTAACTGAGATCTAAAAGAAAAAAATACTATCTAATTGTACAATTCAATCAAAAGTTTTAAGAGCTGCTTTTAAAAAACACAGAAAACAAATAAACCCTTCAAAGAATCATAACTCTGTGACAGAAACCAGTAAGACAAGGAAAATTCACTGTTCTAGCTGAACTCCTATGCTTATACACAACAGGGTGCCTGCTTAACTACTTCCTTCCAAGTGCTGTCCATATATATTCAAAGAAGTCAGGTTTCCCTGTGAATTTCCTGTTAAAAATGCGGGAAATGGCAATGACACAAAATTATTTAATGCATTTAAAACAAGGAAAAGATAGGATTCCTTTCATCAGAACAAAGCAGGAACAAAGTCCATACGCTTAAAGAGGTGTGTGCATATGAGACATATTGTGGAAAAGTATTTATTTTTCCCCCTTAATTAATGTATGTACAAAAAAAAATTTAGAAGCATCACTATCCACATTTCTTGTTCTTCAGCTCTGGGTGAAAAATATCCCATAGGGAAAAATCAGCCATTGTTTTCTGTATTTCTGAGCATTGGAATGTTCTCAAAACATTCCATATACAATATTTCAGAGATGAAAACAACAAAAATCTCACAGGATAGTTTTACTATCCTTCTTAAATGACTGACCTAATACCACCACATGAAAAGTTTCTTATTCCATATCTTAAGATGAAAACAACAAAAATCTCACAGGATAGTTTTACTATCCTTCTTAAATGACTGACCTAATACCACCACCTGAAAAGTTTCTTATTCCATATCTTAAGATAATCAGATATGTTAAGAATGTACTCTAGCACTTTATTGTGGGAAGCAATCATTTAGGTTTGGGGGTTTTATGGTATGTTAATTTTTTACCTGAAAACCTGGAAGTTTGAGCTTTCAGTGTGTTCTATCACAATAATCTCACCTTTTCTCTTTTAGTACACCTATTTAATGTCTTTATTGAAAAAGCATAAAGGCAACTGGTTAACAGACTCTGTTCTATAGTGAGGTAGAGCCATGATTAGTATGTTTTAAGCAGCAAAACTAATACATATTTTTAACTACTCACCATTTAAATAAAGGAAATTAAGGAAAATTAAACAGTAAGATAGTTCTTTCTATTGTAATTAAAACTAAAAAAATAAACAAGTAATTTAAAAAGAAACTACACAATCTGAAGCACATGAGCATAATCCTTATAATCCTAAATATTTTCACAAAAGGCTTTATTCTTTTTCCTCAGTAGCTTTCCAATTTACTTACAGAGCTCCATTATCACATCATTAAAGGAAGCCAAATCCAGGAACAGATAATCTAATTAATCAAAATAATTTGGCTTCATCCAGAGACAGCAAATTTCAACTTTTATTTATGAACATAAACAGCACTAAGGAACAGCAATTAATCAATTTCTAGAAGTATCATTAGGAGGCATGACATTTTTGATTTCTTCCCTTCTCTGCTGTTTCAGAGGAAATTCAATTACATTTCTTAGCCTCACAATTTATTTGATACGTAGATTTGTTAGCACTTATGAAACAGTGGGTGAAATCTGCACTTAGCTGCTTATGAAAACAAAAACAAGCACTTACAATTCAAAGACTAAGGGTTAAAATGACTCCAAACTCTCTCTGAGCTTTAAGCTGCACCTTTCTGACTAAAGGCCTTTGAACAAGTGAAAAGATGCTTAAAAATTTGTTTACTATGATTTTGGCAGAATCTTCACATTTGCAAATAACTGACTTTGTATCAAAACACATTGTAGAAGAGTGAATAGTTTGTGGCGGTATTAAGCTTTTACTTTTTTGCAAAGAGAGAAAAAGGTTTAAAATATGTTGACTGTTTTATTGGACATCCTTAGGAGAAAGAACCCTAATACCTCATACTACAAGAACAGCATAATGTCTCATTTGCCAGTCCCCAGGAAGGACCGTGAGCTTCAACCACACTGTGAAAACAAAACTGTTACGTATGCTCTCTGCTGGAAGAGGATATTCTTTTGTAGATGAGTATCAGGTAAAAGTGTCCTGTTTTGGATGTATTCTCTTTTAGAGTATAAGAAGAGACATCAGCTATGTCTTTTTCTTTAAATTCTGGCTTTGTATATGTGGCACAAAAGTAGGTGAGAATGAGGACTTGAAGAGATACTTCTCTAAAGTGAGTGAACTTTTGCAGAAACAGGGATAGTATGACACATGTTTCTGACAGATGATCAGGTAAGTTTGGGCTCCAGACTGTAGTGGCTGTGTGAATGTCTTTCAGGTGGTGTTTTACAGATTTTGAACTCTCAGTTCAGCAGTGGCTCAGAGGCTTGGGAAGCTTCAGTTACTAAGGCTCCTGCACTTTCCGAATAGTTCAAAACCAACGGAAAGATAAATTTTTCAAAGACATCAGAAGCTATTTCTCATTGGTAAAGACATTCTGTACTGGAACAAAAAGAAACAGCCCCAACACTACCATACTAGTTCTGGGAATTTAAATGCCTTCACTAAACAGATTCACAGCCTTTGTCCAGCTTCAGGAGAGGCCCAAGTTCATGTTCTTTTTCAATGACTATGCTCAAGTTGTTATTTAAAAATGCAAAAGAAGATACATAAAAAAATAACGAAGAGAATACACAGAGCTTTGCAATATTTATGTTAACATACTTTAAGATATCAGTTTCTGATATCATCATGTATCTACCATACAACTGTGAACTGAGCAGCAAGCTACTCACCTTGTTACTAATTGTTCTTCTGGGTTTTCATGCTCTAAAAGGTGTTGAAAATAATTCTCCAGGGCTTGAGCAGTTAAAGTTTTCTTTAGGTATGGATAGTAGAGGGGATGCCGTGCTATGACACCTGTTAAGTATTAACTGGCATTAGTTGAAATAGGAACTGTTAAAACCAAAATGTATTTATCCTTTCAATACTGATTTGAGATCCTCCTTTAACTGAAACTGTACATATGGATCCTCTTTAATGAGCTCCTGAATAAAAAAAACACAATAGTATGACAGCTCTCCCTCTGTCAGTAGAGATGTAGGGTGGAGCATGACACAAAAGAATGCTAAGTGACCACTAAGTGATTATTGGACCTTTTCTGGCTGCAAACAGTCCCTGACACTGAAAGACACCTAAAGAACAGCAATATCACAACAACCCACAGGCAGTTCTCTTCCCCTAAGCGTTTTTAAGACTTAGATAAGAAATCACAATTAACCATAACAAGGCATGACCAGTGACTTAAGGTTTGGTCCTTGCCTCACCTCTTGCATGAGACTGTGATCTAAGTGTGAGAAATCACAGTTACATTTGTATTGCTGCAAATATGCTTTCATAAGCTTCATTTAATTTTACACTGAAGCTGAGGTTCTAGAGCAGGATCAGGAAGGCAGATTTGTGTCACAGGGACCTTTCTATCTGTGGACTTCAATGATTAACTGATCTTAGAGATGAAGTTTGTTGTTGTTATTGTTGTTCTTTAATAAAGCAGTAGTGTCTCTATAGCTGAAGAAGTCTATTATGTATGCCTCATTGATGATTTGACAATGCTACACTGCAACAGTGGTCAACCATGGGGAAAGGAAAATTTTTTTTAAAAAGGCAAAAAAAAATAATAAAAATCAACATTCCTTCATTCTTCAACCCAAAAAACCAGTTTCACAAACAAGGACAAAAAAACTATATTCCTAAATAAAAATGAACAAAATTAATCAGTTTTAGCATGACAGCTAATAGCAAATCAAATCCCAAACGCACCTTTAATTCATACTGAGCTTTGAACACCACACGCTCTCATCTTCCAACAAGTAAGAGAGCCAATTGTTGCATGCAGAAGTAAGGAATAGAAGGAATTATTAAACAATGCAAGAAGCAGCACAATGTAAAGAGACTGCATACTGAAATACACCATTTGGATTAGCAATATAATAAAAACGTTCTTTTATATACAAGAACAACTTTGGTATTTCCTAATACTGTTAATGTTTTAGCCATTTACATGTTACAAAATTCATGTATGAAAATATTATACTTGATCAGACAACCAAGAAACTATATTACATAACACATACACACGAAGGAGTAGCAACTGATGTGTAAAAGATACCTTAAAAAGGCATTTCTTAACTTTTGGGAGCTCAACTTTCCAACCCTAAACAAAAATCTTTCTTTGTGGTATGACATATTAGTATTTTTTCTTAGTGCCTCAGATTGCAACAGTTGCTAATCAGAAAACTACAGATATTTCATTAGTAAAATCCTTGTTCTGTACATATTCTTTTCTGTTTCAGCACAATTAAAAGAATAAATATCAAGTGATGTGAGAGATTAAAAAAAAATAAGAATAGGTATGTAACTTATGTATCTTACTTCAGAGAGAGAGAAAAATAAAAGATACCTATGTTTGCAGAATTGCCTTTGTCTCCACTTCTCGTATAAGCAAGATCTTCTAAGCGATAAGTATGTGGACCACTTGGCAGATCTATACAATATAAAAATGAATACATTTTAATGATGTTACAAATAATAGCATATTTTGAAGAAATAACTCATTTTAAGTGTATGCTTTCTCTATTGCTTGTAATACTTCTGAAAACGTTTCCAATCTTTCTTCCCAAAGGAGCACCTGGAAAAAAAGAGGTGAGATGGGTTCCAAAATTACTAAATTGATCCTTCCTATTTCATCTCCCAAATCCCTTTTACCTTTTTACAGCCAAATGCTGTACCAGGCACCCCCTCTTCCACCACCCTTGAATATGAATATTCATCTTGGTCTTAGCAATGCAGTATCTCTGAAGGAGGCATAGCAGCTACAGATCTCTCTGCTTCCAGCACAGATGGAAAATACATGTAGATGTACTATCCTGATAATTCTATATCTGTTTATTCTGATAACGTCTGTAGAAAAGTCACAACTTAAAATTCCTTTTCAAGACAGTGTCTCTCACTTGCATCGCACTGTTGTAACAGTTACTTATCCAGCTGCATAGAAGATACCCAAGATTTCTCTTTCAAATTAATGTTTTTGTAAATATCTTCATATTATATAATGCATGCTCTATAGGAAGCCAATCTTAATTTTTTAACTTGTTGACATCTGAGTATTGGATGTTCAAAGAACATGAAGGTTGTTGCGCTTCCTTGAACCAAGTTCATATTAAGTATTATTTTTATCCATCTACATATCAGAAAGCAAACCCACTCCTGTCGAAATCCGTAAATTCCATATCAAGGGTTTCACACAGTATATACCTGAGGTTTGATGTTTAAGTTGCACAGTACACACCACAAGAAGCAACTGACAAATGTCCCAAAATTGTTTCATTTTTTTTTCTGTTTGCTTGGTGTTTTTGTTTGGTTTTGTTTGTTTGGTTTTGTTTTTAAAACCCCAAACAATTCAGCCCTGAGCACATGCCTGCCGCAGGTAATTTCAGTCTTATGTGTTAAAAATTGTCAGATTTAAAGGCATTGAAGACAGGCTCCTGTAAATCAATTATGTTGGAGAAACTTCACGCTACCAGATACAATGCAATTTGAGAATACATCAGTCTGTCCTTTCTGTACTATTATTGCTTCTGCTGAGGACACCAAACTACTTTGGGCTTTTTTTAAATTCTTCTTTTCTTTTTAATTTTAGGGAGTAAGATACCTAATACTCAAGATGTTATGCTCTACATGCTGGCCAAAGGCTGCATTTAGAGGGTAGTGCACCTACTATGAAGGCATGAGTAGATATGCACTCTGTGAACTGCATCAGGTGATCAGGTAAACCCAGCCCTAGCCAAATCATCATTACCTTTAACTCCTTCCTGCCCATGGGGAATTGCTGATTCATCAGACATGCACCAGGTTGACCTGGGTAAGAGAAACGATGTCCCAATCCTACTGGCTGCAGTTTTCACTGACCCTATCAGAAAGGGAGGCTGCAAGTCTACGGCAGTAGCAGTTGGACATATTCCAGAAGTTCATTTGGGTATGGGGTGGGAGATACAGTGGATAACAAAAATGCCTTACTACGACATGACACGTAATTTGTACAATGTATCTTAGTTCATAGTACTTATTTGGTTGAAGCAGATCAGGCAACACTCACAAGAGTAGCTTTGCTGGTACATGTAACAAGGAAAACAATAATGAAAAACTAGGGGCTAACCACAGCAACCTCTTCTACTGGCACAGCTGCATCAGAAAATCTACCCACAATGTACCAACCTATCAGTACTAAACTGCTTTAATTAAGACCTAAAGTTTTATAACATATATTGGGTTAGTCTGCAACAATGGCTCCTTATTGGTAAGTAAGTCCCAGTAGCATGAAATTTGAAATGGTGAAAGCGTGAAGTGAAAGAGATGACACAGGAAGTTTGTTTTGAACCTGCTCACAATCTTACCCATGTTTACTTATAAGCAGAAATGTGCCATGAAACTTGGCAGAAAATATTAAAGAGTTTATTTAATTGGAGATTATTTTTGATTAAGCATCTCCATTGAGACACAATCTGATAAAGTCCAGTTAAAGCTCATTGTTCATTTTGGACAAGACTCCCACACTTCATGCACTACAGCAATCACATTAATTTTAATAATTTCATTCAATGCACAGTTCAAGAAAAAAAATGAAGTGCTTCTTCAAAGGCTGAAGTTTGACAGTGTCTAAATTGTATAAGCTGTGTAAGTATTTTCTCCGGCAGATATTTTACACAGTCAGTTTGTGACAATCTCCTTTAAACAAAAGCAGTTCAAGACCGTGATCTGGTGTTCTCATTTATTATTACCCTAATTGATTTATCTTTCAGGATCTGTTTATCAGGAAATTGTTTTCATTTAATAAACATATTAAACAAATCTACAAAAGAATTCCCTTCAAAGCTAGGGAAAATGGTAAATTCAAATTCCACCCTCCCAGAACCACATCTAGCAGCTTATTCAGAATCCATTTTCACATATTTCTCTTATCTATTCAAAGACAACTAACAGTCCCGCACACTTGAGATAACCATGAAACTAAGAAAAAATACTTCCCTCCTTTCTAAATGCTGACAGAAAAGGAATAGCAGAAGCTATTCCTTGTCTTTCTCATCCATGCTGTCATGCATTAAGCCACAGAAGTAGGTAAGTATTTAGTCACATACAGAAAACATCTATATTTACAACTGAGGGCAAAAGTTTAGAGATCCTTCTCAGGGGAAACAACCAGAGGAGCTTTGCTGCCTCTTGAAACTGAGGTTTTGCCTGAATAAAGCCTGAAGAATTCAGTACTTAGTACTCAGTGTCAGGCACCTCAAAGTTTTCTCAAATGATAAAAATAGGGAGTCCAATAGCTGTTTGTTTCACCAATATTTAGCAATGTAGTCACCCTGAAAAATTTTCAAGTGTCCAGCATTTTCAATAATCAGTTGCACGAGCAACTTTGATTTAATACTTCCTTTTCACTGCAGACATCCTGACCTGCTCCATTTAGCTGACAGATTTGCCCTTCTCAAAGTTTTTTTCTTTCTCAAAGAATTTGGTTAGACAAGTCTAGCATCAGCACAGAAATTATTATTCTGGATCATTAACCCAGTGTGGTTTCTTTAAAAGTCACCAGTTCCAGGTTGATCACATTCCTGTTAATTTTGTGAAGCCTGCTATATGGAACAGGAGCAAATTTTAGTTTTCTAAATTTTAATTATTTAAATGCTAAAAGTTATTCTTGTAAGTCTATCCTCTGTTCTGAACACAACTATTTTGATGCAGGATAAACCCAACTATTTCCAGAGTTTACAAAAGGTAAGATTACAGCATACTTTGAAACCACATTTCAATTTCAAGCCAGCTTTGCACAGTCTTCAAATGTGTCTTAAGGCCTAAGCTTCTTGAATAACAGTTCACTTACTAACTTGTTACAGTTTCAAATACATTTTATACAGCAGGATGCTAACCACCTTCCATCCAAGAAAAATAGCTTAAGGGTTTTGCAGTGGCCATACTGTATAAAGACGTAAAATGTATTTCACAAACAAATCTAATATGATTTTCCAGGACAAAGATAAAAAATTATACATTCACAGACATGAACATACCTTTCAATTCACTGCTAATCTTAGGTGGGTCAAATGAAACCACTTCATCTGATGTAAACGTGAGATCCTCCTCAAGTATCTCAACATGCTGCCCATTTAAGAACAGGTTGATCTGTACAAAAAACAGATTTTCAAACTATCAAATTAGAAATCCATTGCAATGTGAATGAATGAAGCATCTTTCTAAATAAGTATTGATCTGGTACATTTTCAGATACAGCTTTCTGGATAAGGTTCTGTTGCACCCTTCTAAAAGGTCACAATACGATAATAATTAATTATGAACTCAAATCTTTGTGTAGGGGAAAAAAGATATAAAAAACCCAAAAAGATGCTCTATCCAGTTTGATATGTTTTAAAGGAAGACAAATCTCTTTTTCCATCTCCCTCTATATACTGCAACACTACATGGAATTTTGTGTTACATCTGTTGACAGTTAGATCCCAAAACACGAATGTTTCCAGCTGTTCCTTCCTAATGTCGCTGACGGTATTAAAGACAAACTTTTCTTTGGATCCTGAATTCATCTTCAAATATATTTTGTGATAGCCACTAATAAAAATAAGTCAATACTGGAATTCTGGGTTTATGGTGAGAAGAAAATATGAAATAAAAAATGCTATGGTGTTCATTTTGCATGATGAGCTTCACCCCCACACCTCCCCTCAAGAAATCTGAAAAGTGCATAGTCAAGTGTGCTACTTTATTACCTGATTGGGCTATTTACTGTCCTCATTTAAGCTGGCATAGATTTCATTTTCTTCCTAGTAGCTGGCCAGTGCTGTGAATATGAGAGTAACGTGGCTAACACAGTGATGATTCAGTTGTTGCTCAGCAGTGCCTACTCTCTAAGTCAAGGACTCTTCAGTTTCCCGTGCTCTGCCAGTGAGAAAGGAGGGAGGGAGCACGGCCAGGAGAGCTGACCCGAGCTGGCCACAGGCATATTGCATCCCACACAGCATCATGCCTGTGTATCAGTGGGGAGGGTGGGGAGATGGCTGGGAGCTGCTGATCACTGCAGGGGGATGACCTGGGCATCGGGCAGTGGGTGGGGAGATACTGTACTGTGCATCACTTGTCTTTCTTGTGTTTTATTCCCCTCTTTCTTTTTTCTTGCCTCCCTTTTAATAATAAAAATAACAATTACTACTTTGGTTCAATTATTACACTCTTCTTATCTCAACACACAGGTTTTATCTTTTACCTTTTTTCTAATTCCCCTCCCCATCACACTGGGGAGGGAGCAAGTGGCTGCGTGACACTTACTTGCCAGCTGGGATTAAACCATGACAGTCCATTTTCATGCCCAACACGGGGCTTAATGGGTTGAGATAACAAATCTGACTAGAATATGTTAGAAAAAAATTGTTTCAAGCATCCACTGTATTAGTTTAAGTCACTGATCAAAATGATTTATTTGCTCTCAAAGTCTGTTTTTGTTTCTCAAGTTCCATTATGTAACACCTGCCTTGCAGAATGCGTCCCCTTTTATGATGTTTATCCCCCATGGAAAATTGGCTGAGGTTATCAAGTTGTTGTACTTTGTAACACTGGCTTATGATACGATGTAATTGCTGGTTGTGAAACTAATCTGGTACTTGCAATCAGTACTGCTGTCATCGCTGTACCTGGGAGTCATCTATCAGAAACTATTGACAGTTACACCCTTTAATAATTTACCTTTTCTCCTCAGAGACCCAGTCCATGGGGGAGGACATGCTTACTTTCATCTTCCTCTTCTCCAGGCTAATCATAATAGCTCCTGAGAATATTTAATGTTCTTGGGATGTTCCAACTAGAATGTTCCTACCACTATGTCTTCACAGAATCACAGAATGAAGTAGGCTGGAAAAGACCTCTGAGACCAATCTATAGCCTAACACCACCACGTCAACTAGACCATGGCACTAAGTACCACGTCCAGTCTTTTCTTAAATACACTGAGGGACAGTGACTCCACCACCTCCCTGGGCAGCCCATTCCAATGTCTAACCAATGCTCCTGTGAAGAAATTCTTGCTCATGTCCCCTAGCTCATCTTAAGATTATGTCTTCTAGTCCTATCAAGGTTGCCTGGGAGAACTGACTGAGTCCAGGCTGACTCCCACCTTGCTACACCCTCCTTTCAGGTAGTTGTAGAGAGTCATAATGTCTCTCCTGAGCCTTCTGTTCCCCAGGCTAAACAAGCCCAGCTCCCTCAGCTGCTCCTCACAGGACATATACTCCAAACCCTTCACCAGCTTGACTACCCTTCTCTGGACACGCTCCAGCACCTCCATGTCCTTCCTGAATTGAGAGACCCAGAACTGGACACAGTACTCAAGGTGTTGCCTCACCAGTGTCGAAATACAGGGGGATGATCACTACCCTGCTCTTGCTGGCTACTCTTTTGCTGATACAGGCCAGAATGCCACTGGCCTTCTTTGCCACCTGAGCACACTGCTGGCTCACATTTTCTGAATGTATTCCAGGTCTTTTTTAAGCTTAAACAAGAGTGGCTGGGTGCATGAGATAGTATGGGCAAGTGCCAAGGATTGTGGGCAGTTCCAGTGTTTTGGAACTTTACCCCTGAAGAAATGAAGAATCCAGAAAAACACGCAAAATATGTGGAAAAAGTATGCTGTCACCTTGGCAACTCCAGAGAGACAGAAATCACTGAAATGTCCTGGCGCAGGCCTACCGAGCTCTCTTTAACACAATTTATGATGCTCAAGGGGAAAAGAAGGTCTCTGGATCTGATGATAAAACAAAAACCTCTGCAGCTACTCCAACACTGGCAACAGGCACGGCAGCTGAACAAGAGGACCAAGCCCTCCTAGTTATCAGTTGCTCCTATACAGAAGAAATGGACACAAAACTCAGCTCCATTTAGTAAAGGAGGATGAAGCAGGGCCATCACAAGAACAGAAGAGGCAGAACAAGATCCCTATCCTCGAGTGAGCTGAGATATGCAAAAATATTTCAGCTGTCTTCCAGATATAGCACGTGGCTGCTCCAATGCTGGGATAATGGAGCTACTAGCCTGTAATTAGAGGGTAAGGAAACCAAGAAACTACAATCACTTTCTAAGGAAGAGGGCATTGACAACTAGATTTCAAAAAGGGACCCAGGTCCTCAGCCGCTGGAGGCGACTCCTGTTAAATCTGAAGGAAAAGTAACCCTTCAAGGAAAATGTTACACGTCAGCCAGGTAAGTGGACCACAGTGAAGAGAGGTATCCGGTACTTGAGAGAATTGGCTATGCTAGAGGTGATTCATCATGACCTGAACAATGCACATCTACCCACAGATCCAGATGAAGTCCAATGCTCACGACCCATATGGCAGCAGTTTGTATGGAGCACATTGTCGTATGCCAACTAACTGGCAGTAATGACTTGGAGTGATGACGAGGCACCAATGGTGGATCAACTGGCTCACCGACTCCAACAATATGCAGAAAATCTCTCTTCCTCCCTAGGGACCTGTGTCTTGGCTCTGGAAAATCTGTATGAAAAGTGGGAAAACCTATCTTGGGGGTTCCAGCAATTGCTGGAAAGAGAATATTTCTTGCTTATCATCCATATGGACCAGTATCTCAGCTATTAATGGTAAGCATTCTTTTGCTCAAGAGAAAGGATATAGTAAGTACACATGAGAGGGCATCCTGTTGCTTTTCCTGCAGGACCACTGACAGGACACAAGGAAATGGGATGAAAGCAATTGGCATCCATTTTATCTGCATTGGAAGACGCCCAGTAGTAAAGATTCAGACATAGAATCAGGTTACACTACCACAACAAAACAATATAAAGCAACTTTGCAGCAGTAGTTATCAGTGCTCAGTCGTCAGCAAAGGCAAGATTACTCAGCACTCTTTCTTAAAATTGCCCCTAGAGAACAGTGACTTGCCTTCAGTAGGTTTGCTGCAATTTTTCTCCCTAGAGAAAAGTTTTAGGTTACTTTTAAAGTACACATGGAAAATAACTACTATTTAAACCGTAAAACCACTGGTGATCTATGATAAACTCGGGACAATTGCATAAAAGCAGTGCAAACTACAAATGAGACACTGAATCCCAACTGATATCCAGAAAAGTATTATCAAACACAGAACAAAAGAACCCACTGTGGCAATATTAACATAACTGAAAATCTGCTTATGCAGGTTTTTTGGTTTTAGGTTAAATGCTGAACTAGAGCAACTAGACTCTGTAATTAAACTTCCAATTTAGAAAATCAGTTACTTCATACTTTACTTACTCTGTAATCTCTTGGTAGACCACGGTTGTTAATACATGGCTAGAATTCTCAATCAAGGACTTGAATCACTTACATGACACTTTTACTGCAGGACAACAGTGATAGGACACACTGCACTTTGCTAATAGTATATCAGTGCATTCATCATACTAGTTACCTAGAACAAGGACTTTGATTTTCTGTATTGAAAAGAATAAATGAGACACTGCTTTTTCTCCCTATTAAATTAGGTTACTATTTAACCTCAACAGCATTTTACCAAGTCTGGAACACACTGCTAGTTAGTAAGTTTATATTTAATTTGATGAACAATACAGTGGTAGGCTAAACTTTCATAAAGACAGTAATTTTATATTAGACTTCTCAAAGACAAGCTATTTGTATAAAGCAAAATATAAGTCACGATAAAAAGTACTTGAACTTTTTAATGCTTTTCCACTACACAGTTTATAAATAATGTAGTTATAGTAACTAAGTAGCATCTCCTTTGTAAAGCTGTGAAATTAAAATATTTTCTATTAATGCAGAATAATACTTAAAAGAATGGGGCTTGTTTGTGCTAAGCACTGGATGAGTATTAAAAAATGAAACACTTAACTCTTAGAACACTTAAGCTGTTGAGTTTGTTCCCGCTTGCCCACCTTTTCATTTGCTACCTGTGCTCCCAAAGCTTCCTTTCACCACCATAAGCAGAAGGTTGTCACAATACCTGTGGTCTACCGCAGACCCACATTCTGGCCTTTGGCCACTCTCTTGACAGCAGATGAGTTAGAAAACTCTTACTGAGTATTAGGATGCCTTGGCATGAGAGCCATGCGATTAGTTTACAAGTCACACAAAGGCCTTGAAAAAGGAAGGGCACATACATGGTTTTGTCTGCAGTCTCCAAAGGATCAATTAAGTATCTGATGGCATTCAAAAGAGCAGAGACCAACATTTATAAATCCAAACATTTTATGGAAAATCAGTTTCTTTATCTCAAAAACTGCAATCTAGACAAGAGTACATGTGTAACAGAAAAGAAGCAGGGCTCTAGATGAACATGCAATTTCTCATAAAGGGCTGCCTAGTCATCTGAACTGTAAGTTCCTGGACTGAAACTATTGTTATGAACTGAATAGGGCCACAGAGAGACATCATTCACAGGCTCATCCATGATACTCAGCACAACAGTTGCACAAGCTTTTATAATGTTACAGTTTTGTAATATAGGTAAGTGAAGAAATTAATAGTTCTATTTTTATAGACAGGGTATATGGAAGAAAAAGGTACTCTGTTAAGGTAAAACCTCTGGTATCAAAGGAAATTCCCAACAGTATATACAAAATGCGGTCTCCCTGCAAAGTGAGATGATGTGCCCAAGTTCACAAGACTAATGTTCCCTTCTCTGAACATCCAAGTGCCTGCTCTTTGAGACCCCATTAACTTTCAAAGTATATGATTTTCTTAATCACTCTTTGTAAATGCAGAAAAAATAACTCAAACCTACAGTTCTAGGAAATTCAGTTCATGAAAAGAGAAGTTTCAGTTTTGATGCAAGATATTTCAAAATTTGCTGCAATTAAAATGGAAGGTTGGCAAGTTCAACTGTTGCAAAACATTCTGCGTGAACAACATTAGTCTCTAAGGAAACATTTTTTAATCAAAATTACCAGAATACTTTGCAGTTTTAGAACTCAAAGTCACAGAAAAATGCAAGAGTCAGCAGAATTTTTCAAATTGCTTCAAAGAAAAGAGAGCACAGGCTTACCTGAACATTGCTTTTGGGATAATAGAAGAAAAATGGCTTCAAAACTGGAGACCTAGAAACACAAAACAACAAACATACATGTATTTAACTAAAATTACTGAATAGGAATTAAGGGGAAATTAAAGCCATTCAACCATAACTAGCAATAGTTCTCCAAATAACTTTGGAAAGTCTGAGAAGTGTAAAAACTCCTTAAATTACATTTTGCAATTTTGTTAAAAACATCCAAGAAAATTTTACTGGAGGAAGATAGCCTAAATACCAAAAATGCTTTCTTGACAAAGGATGCAATTCATGGCATTGAAGTCTATTGCACTGTCAGTAGCCACACACTGAGACCTAGGTTAGTTACACAGGGCTACTGGAAATACAGAAATACATACAGTTCCTTCTCCCATCTTCATGTGCATTATTTGCTTAATTACAGGAAAGTTTTAAATGCTCTCATCAATAAGCATGAAAAAGTTGAGGAGATAAATCACCATCAGACTCCAGTCATATATAGAAAAACACTGAGGCAAATCAGGGATTTTTTAAGTATGCGCAACATTATTCTGTTCAGTTTGCTCATGTAATTGTTTCATGCTAGTATTTTTGGGGATGTTCTGGGACATTTGACCACACATTTCTAGGTGAAGTGAGCTGGTACAGATGTAAATTTGGCATGCCCATATTCCAAACTAACACCTACAAGAAAACACTGGTCCAGAAATCTGCACGTATTAACACATGGTTGAGCAACTGCCTTGCCATGAAGTCACATTTGAAGTTCTCCCTACAGCTCATTAAGCATTTTTATGAACTGATCAGAGACTTATGTAACTCATATTCAGTAATTCAGTAAAGAATTGTACTACTTGCATACCTATTTTATA
Source organism: Xenops minutus (assembly GCA_035221455.1). Classification (NCBI taxonomy): domain Eukaryota; kingdom Metazoa; phylum Chordata; class Aves; order Passeriformes; family Furnariidae; genus Xenops; species Xenops minutus. Next base: position 30,763,153 of record JAWWEE010000122.1, on the reverse strand, counting down.
GCATTCACTATCAATTTGTTATCAGTTATTAAGAATAGTGTCCAAGATTTAATTGCTTCTGTGGTTGCTGTTTTGAGCAGAGGAAGCTTATGATGATGAGTGACAAGAACATTATCATCACATATTCCAACAAGTTAATTATCAGGAGTTAACTTACACTCTAGGGCGCCCTCCAACAATTCCAGTGAGGCCTGGTGCTGGAAATGCAAATTAAATTAAAAAGAATGGTTAAAGCCATCTTCAAAACATCAAAAGAATGTTTAGAACAATGATTAGAAGAATCAGAACACTATCAGCTTGAACTGAATACAGATTTAAGAAATAAAAATCCCTAGCAAATTACTTGTAGTCTATAAATTAATAAAACTGACAATTTTATATGACAGTCAAAAAGGCAAAACACCTAACTGTGACTTTTAACAAAAAATATATTTTTAAATGTGCAAAGCATAAACTAAATCTTTAGTTTCTTCTTTCAAATATTTTGTATATCCATGCCAGTGAGGCAATATATTTGACAGAAAAAGAACTTAGCTTTAAGGTTTTTTGCTGTTGTTTTATTTACTTCTAAAGAGAGCAGAGAAACAATTCTGATTTGGACCGTGGTTTATTTTAATATTTGTTTAATATGACTTCTTTTGTTAGATTAATTGTGTCAGATTATTTTGGATTATTCTCTCTAGCATTTTCAGTAGCTGATTTTGCTTTTTAAGGTGCTGGATACTGCAAATCCCATTCTCTTTCCTTGACACATAGAGGCTTAAAGCACCAGCATGATCGCAAATTTGCAGTAAGTCAGCACGATGAGATTCTTATTTATTTTCAATATCAGGTTGTCAGGCTTTACTACCATTAGACCCACCCACCCAGCTCAATGTTTCAGTTCTGCTCTCCTCTTCCTGAGCATAGCTTCTCACCCTTCTTGCTGGCAAGGACAGCACACATACATGAAGCATCAGAGCTCCGTAGAGTATTGTGGGGAAAGAAACGATGAAGTGTGTATATTAAACTAGTCTAGGAATTAATTAACAAGTATGTTAAGCAGTCTCTTAAAAACAAGTGTTGTGGAAAGCTGCCCACATGGCATATTTGATCAAATTAATTCTGGCTAAAATGGGTTTCATGCTCTCTCCAGGTGTGAATTCTCTCTGTTCACACTCTAAACAGACTAAAAGCCATGTAATTGTGCTGTTGTGGTACTAAGATCACAGTGATAAGCTCTAGTCCTGAGCAGGCTGTCCTATCTTGGATTCAGTGCCGTGGCAATGTGGACATACCAGTCCATAGAGATGGCAGTCTTGCCATATTCATACTCACTGGAAGTGACTTCTCCAAAAAGGCCTGCCATGTTTTATAGTAAAGGTAAAAAAAATGCCTTCATAAACAAAGCACTACAAATAAACACCTCGCTACCCACTAAGTTCTACTGAAAAAAATGTGATACTGAATACAATACAAAAAAATCCCTTCCACTAGTGTTACAGTTTTAAATGATACAGTGAGGTTTCAGCCCTATACGTCTTACCTGTTCACTCGTTTAAGCAGAGCTGCCATTCAACAACAAAACCAACTGCAGTTATTTTACTGAACTACGCACCTAGTTTATTTAGGTTGTTGGAGGAGGAGGCTGGATATGGTAGGGTCATGTTGAAAATATAGGTTCATAAAGCTAGTTATGCGCGGGTTGTCACATGGGTCACTTCCTGCTAGGCAGCTGAATTGCTCATTAAGGATATGAGATTTTGCTCCAACATCAATTTCAACTTCCTGAAAGCTCCCAAAGAAAGCTCCTCACTTGGCAGCATTCACACGATGGATCTTAGCTCCTACAACAAAGCAATTCTCTAACCACTGCTCTTACCTCAAGGCTATGCTAACCTTCCACTGCTGCTTGCTATTGCTTGTCTTTCAAAGTTCTCCAGCACAAGCTGCTGTAACAGCAGATCTGCCTGTGAAGGTACTATGGCTACCCCTGCACATAAGTGCAACTGTAGAGCAAAGCTACACCAATATCCCAGCTGGAACATTATTAAGTTCTATCTTATGATTATCCAATCCATTGTTTATGTGGACATGAATAAGATGGTAGCAATTTTAAGTCCAATTTAGTTTTATCTATATGCAATTCCTGCTTAGGCTTCAGGCAGAGAAGATGAAGCAAATTGTAAACTGATTGCGGCTTACAAGCAGTGCTTTGTTTTTTGTGTAAACAGCACCACACCTCACCTCAACCAAAGGCTCAGATCCACATTACATTTCTCCAGTAAACCAAAAGGCGGCTACAGAAGCTGAAGTACAACCAGTTAACAGTGGGCTTTTCACTGTGGCCAGACCTGCTTCTGCTGAGTAAATTGTGATCTCCTTGGATCAACCATTGCCCCAAGACAACATCTTCAAGATCTCATGCTGAACTTTATGCTTACTTTGCACTGCTTGCTTAAATATTTGCTCTCCCTCCCTCCTTTCTGGAAGATTTATCTTAATCTACAATGACATAAACAATTTGTCATACTTGTAGAGAGCATCAATCAGGCTGCAGTCTCAAGTCGCTGTGATTCTCAGCTAAATTGAAGCTGTTGATCTCCTTTCCCAGAAACTTTATATGACCACTTATTGTTATCAGAGCTCCATTCATTCGTTCCTCAAGGAAGAGAAAAGCTTTGTCTCATCTGCCACCAGTAAACCTCTTGAACAAGTTGCTTCACTCCAAGCTGAGGAACGACTGACCAGCACTGTCTGCCAGCTTCTGTGCCTCAGAATGGCATAAAACAGGCAGAATACCTTCAGGTTGGAGACCTTCCTTTCAATACATCTATATACTGTTCATGTTCATCTGTAGGTACAGTATTTGTCTGGTATAATCAAACTGCATATTATCATACCTATTTTGATTCAAGCATTTGATCTAAAATCCTACCATTTCCAGGAACATTTTCCCTCACACTGTCTGAGGACCTAGCCTGTTAACTAAAAATTATCTAGGTGGTTGGGCATTTAAAACCAATGAGTCAGTATTGGGGACTACACCACTAAAATTCCACTGCCTTCATTAGCTCCCAAATATATGGCATGGTCAGAAAAACATCAGGCATAGGTCAATCAAATCTACTTCTTTCTAGGTGATTAAGCACTAGTATAGGACCCTTCCTTTGGATTTGAATCTATGCTGAATCTACAAAATAAGGTATCCATTATTAGCTAGCAAGTGCTTCTCTTTAGTTAATCTGTGTAATTCTTCATATAGTCTTAATCTGTCTTTTCATTTCATGACTCCTTCCTCTAACCTACTTTAACTCTTACTCATTTTCAGCCCAAGTACCTTAGGAGAAACAAACCATCATCCTCTATGTGTATATGTATGAGTACTTGTTTGTCAGGTTTTTTCTTTCCTTTGTGTCCATGATTCTGCTAGCATACCGGCAAAGAACCAAAAACTTTTGAATCCAATAGCAAATTTGATCCAAATCTGAAGGATGGAGAGGAATCTCAAGAATACAAAAGCACACACTAGCATCCCATGACCACTACTCCCTGTTATTTAGCAGAGATGTAGTGACAGATATGCATGCAAATAATACAACGTGAAGTCCATTCAAGACACGCCCCTTGATACAACAGCTCAACTGTGTCTGGTTTCCCACGTATGTTTTATCTCTCCAGCTGCTTCTTCATCTTTCTCATTTTCTCCTCATATAAAACTTACCTGTGGATGGACTTGCAAATACAAATACTTTTTTAAATCATACATGACATGCTGGAAAAGCAAATTTTTGATAAATTTCATGAATAGAGATAGCAGGCAAAGAGAAGAGTACTGGGAAAACCAATGTTGCTCTCAGCTGGGACAACAACTCAGGGAATGGATCCACTGAAAACCAGCCCTGGCAAAAAGTTGCTTAAAATCAGCCCAAACACCTATTTCAATACACAGAACCACCATGTTCTACTACATTATAATCTATGCCATAGGTACCACACCCTGTAAAATACCCCACAGCAGAAAAACTTTAGCTGGAACCTGCAATCAACCCATGAGATGCAAACTTCCAGCAAAACAAGAGTCATTCCTTCCACCTCTGATAATTGCCCACTGGATTTTCAGATGGTGGCCTTATGTTTTGCCCAATTTTGGATTATTACTTCTTATTCTTTAATCTAGTTCTGTCAAAATATAACTACTGTACAATTCTGTATATTTTCCAACAGAATAAACCATTATGCAATATATGAAAGAAAGATGCTAGACTGTATAAAGCATTTTGTAAAATGTTTTGGAGTAAACAAGTATGAAAATGTTCCAACTACTGGAAATCTAAAAAGCTTTAAGAACTTTAAATTTAATAGGTGACACTTTCCTTGAAGCTTCATAGAACTCCAAAATGCAGTGTTGTCTCTCACTCACCAGTTTTCAGCTTTTGACCCTAGTTTGTTCCTTATATTTCCAGTGATCAAACTAATTCAACCAAAAGGTTAATCATGTGTTTACTGCATATTCTAAGGAATTATACATATATTTATATACAAAAAACAGACATCAAAGTAGTCTACTTGTCAAGTATTACTTTTTTAAGTGACCAAACTAGGCAAATCTGAAATCACAGGTTTTATACTTCACAGTTCTTACATTATGCTTGAGCACTAGTACAAAATGCATACAACATTTTTAACAGGAGTCAATTATATGTTCTTAGTGATTCTATTTATGTCCTGTGAAAACAGCGGATAGTTTATCTTCTGCAATATTATTCTCAAAAAATGGTGACTGCAGTAAACTGCTAGAACAAGGACATTTCTGAAAGTATCTTCCAACACACTCAGGAGATCAGTCATAATATTTACATATACTCAAGCACTTTAAAATCTCAAGTTGTATTAACCAGCTGTCATCTTAGTGTCAAACTCCGGTCATTTTAATGTGAAATAAGGGTCAGCACATGATTTCAGCTATTAGGAAAACATTTCTTAGCTACTGTTAAACTACAAATGCCAGTTTCCCACAGTAAGGCTCTTCCTGAGCTTCTTCCACACTGCATTTCATTCAGAATTAAATATCTGAACTAGGGAAGACAAAATAAATACATAATCAACACAAATTATTTAAATTCTAACCATGCGGTTGACTGGACTGCATATAATGAAGACATTTTCACTGAATAATACAAGCCTGGTCTGTGTTTCCCAGCTTTTGTGAAGTGAGAGTAAGTTTCTATGGACTGGGCAATGCAGAACTGCACTGAACTCCCACAGGCTACTACAGATTTAAAAATCTGAGTCTATGTGTCTAGGATTTTTCACTGCCAGGTTTAGAAAAGCTCATATTATACAACAGGAAAATAGCTGTGAAGACCACACTATTTGGACAGAACAGTACTGACACATTTAAAGTGTCATTCCTTTTTTTTCAGGAGACCATATATGCATAAAACCAAACAAATTTACTGGTTGCTGTTAAAAAAAACCTGGCTCTTATCAACCTTCAGACTATTGAGGACTAAACAGAAAGCATAGTTTTATATACTGAAAGTTTAACAAACTGTGTTAACTGTAAAAAAAGATTAAAAGATGGAATGAGGTGAGTTTGGCCTTTTTTTTTTAATAAGTTTGTATCCCTTTAAGTTCATCAGAACAGCATAATCCAAATGAAAACTGATTAAGTGTTTGAACTGGTAAACTAAATACCACACTCAAAAGAAGTTTACAGTAAATGTCTTCCATTCCAAACAGAAAATAAACAACAAATTGCCCTCTAAGGTATAGCATGTGTATATACAGTAACTTCAAATTGTTCTCTGGGCCTAAGAATCCCATCTGCAGTTTCAGTAATACTTAAAAACAATTTCTGTGGAAGTACACCGGTGTCCCACTGGTCTTCAACAAAAACAATGGAAATTTAAAAAGCATTGAAAAAAATGTTAGGAAACACCTATGAAAATCTCAGTCTTCCACTCTTGATTATGGAAGCCTCCTAAGAGATGCAACATTCTCAAACTTCTATTTTGCAGGTCTAACTCCCTGTCTGTGTTGCAGAGCACAAGCACACGCAGGCTTCAGCCCATTCCAACATACAGATAGCATCCCTTCCTTTTAGACACAGGATGAGGCTTCATAAGAAATCGGGAATCTCAGATGGGCACAATGCTTTGAAATGGTCATCTTTCTACTCATTATCAGAAGAAAAAATCTACCATAAATGGGAGGAGGAAGAGAAATCAGCACTCTTAAACTGCCTAGAAGCTATAGTAGCAATACAGTGCTTTCCTTTTATGAAGCCTAAGTTTTATTATCCTTTACTTATATGTCTACACAGAAAAATGTTATCACATCCAAAAATCCTGACTTCTTTTGCAACATAGAAGTTAATAAATGCTGACATTAGGACTTTAAATTCACTAAAAAGCCCATCTCTCACACTCAAGACCCAACATACAAAATTCTAAGTCTCTGAAGTGAAGTATTATGATCACTCCTCAACAAAATTATTCTGCTTTTTAATCACAGGAAGAAAATTTCTTTTCATCCTACTGTTGTTCTCTGCAAAATCTGAAAAGCTGTAACTAAAAACTCCCTCAAAAACTTTCAGGCAAAAACCTAAAAAAATTTGACTGAAGTGGTTTAAATTTAGCCTAAGTGAAAATGACCAGAATTAGTCTTTTAGTACTGACTATTAAAGAAATTCGTATCTATTTTACCTACAATTTATAATTTTCATATTATAGTACTACCAAAATAAAACTACCTACCAGCTCTAGCTCAGGGCTCCACAAGTAGTACTGAGCAGGCTAAAACCAACTGATGAAACACTAAGAGTGACAGCATTCCTGGATTTCATCTCAAAAGGTGGAGCAGGAGCTCTTGTGATTCCTCTCTTATTCTGTGCCATCAAATATCCCTTCTCACTCATTCTTCTCCTCTACTCCTCATTCCTAAATTTTAGCCAGCTTGATCCCCTTAAAATATTGGTAGAGTTGCTCTTCAGCATTTCTTTACAGGGAAAGCACAATCAAGGACTCTGATTCACATACTTTTGTGGTTATACTTTCTTCCACTCAGGAAAACACCCATAAAGCAGACAGAATACTTTCCAATGTTAGTAGCTTAGCTGTTTGTCTTTACACAGTTTGCTAAAGATTCTTGGATACAAAGTGCTAAGTATGATTATCTGTACAACTGTCCACACCTCACTTAGAGTAACAAACACCAAACTACCATTAAGGTGAAAGAATATGGTTAAAAAGAATACTCCACAATCACTAGATACAGTTCACACAGAAGGGCAAATATTTTCCTCGGGTTTTTTTTCCCCTTTTTGTCTGCTACAGGTCTAAAAAGTGTACTTTGTTTTTTAAAGGTCACTCTTGTATGTCCAAAAATAACATAATGAAGTGTTTCAGTTCAGGTGACATCACTCTGCAAGTCAACAACTTTTCCTGTCTCCCTGCCGTCCATTATGAAGGACTTATAATTTGCTCCTGCTTTTCCTCAGTTCTTCATTAAAAGAATATGCAAAATAAGAAAGAAAGGTTATTTGCCATGACTCTCAGTCACTGTCTCACCACCTGGAAGTGAACTAATGCAGGATAGCTGGGAGGGGCATGACCAAGCTGGCAATCCTTGAAACACAGGACTTCATTGTTTAAAGGGTTTTCATCAGGAAAAGCCACACATGCTTAAAATCTCACTTGGTGTGCATCCCCACAACGGCCACCATTTTGGCAGAGCAAACCCACACAAGATTACATCACAGAGATCCATGGGGAAAGTGCAAAACCACAAAAAAGTGGTGCAGCACTGTACAAAGTGGGACCTGAGGTGCTCCCTGCCCAGAGGACTTACATAGGGCACATGAGGGTCAGGTCTTGGGTTCTCTGCCTGTGGACACTTTGACCCTCCCGTAAGAGTGACCAAAATGCCATGGGCATGCTCTGCATTCACTGAAGCTGTGACACTTTGGAGAAGTGTTAATAGTTTGCAAAAATGCCCCAGTGAAATAGAGGGGAGGGAAAAAGCCGAGGGGAAAAAGCAGTGGGAAACAACATCAAGTGCTGTTACTAGAGAATTCACCCAGGACAACAACAACCTTGACAATCTTCTTTCTGGCTTCTATTCTCAAGATCATTTACTTGTCAATTGAAGTCTTGTGTATGGAGCTGCCTGTTCTAAGACAATTAAGCATGAGAAATTCCTTGTTCTGCTCTTCACAGCAAGTTTTGGAAGTCTACACTACTGTAAGAAACTAAGCATTGTTATTAGTACACCAATTACTGTTTGGCAGTGTTGCACAATTCTAAATCCCAGTAAAGAAAGAAAAAATACTCTTCATAATCACTGCTTTAAACATATTCACATCAACAGGTAGCTTACTAACCATTTAGATCCCAAATCTGACCCTTCTCTGCATACACAAGAGTTTATCAGTGCAGGTAATACAGAAATTTACTATACAACAGCAAATGAAAGAAGTGATTGTATGAATCAGCCACAATATATCTTCAACAAATAAAAGGAATGACTACGTGGTTGCTCAAGCACTCAGAAACACGTCAGTAAACAGCAGTAAACAGCTCTGATACCCTCTGACACTAGTCATTTTTATCATGGAGGCCAAAAACCTTGTTACAGCCCTATACCTGGCAAGGAAAAGTGCTATTTATCACCAGATGCCCCAAATGATGCCAGAAATATCCCTTTCCTGTTGCTGCTCATTAGCAGTGCTTCTATGAATTGAAACAGATTTCTCTTTTTTTTGAGAATAACCGCTACAGGATGTTCTAAAAAGCTTAAGCTGTTCCTTTAGGAAACAAAACCAGCACGCCTACCATAATCCACAGACTGCCTAACCCAATTCTACACAGAAATGTATTTGTTTCATCACAAAAGCCCTGATAACATGAACTGAAAGCGTGCCAGCCACCTTAAGGCACAGATGTTCAGATGTTACACTGACTCAGTTTCAATACTGTACATACTCCACCCAACCGATGTAGTACAGATTCTTTACTTTTTTCATTTTGCAAAAATCAGTGGTAAGAGGAAAAAACTGAACCCTCAATAAACCTAGCACTTTCAGACTTCAAAGTTGGTTTATATACACAGCAGTTGCTTTATAAAAGAAGAAGCAAAGATAGGGAGACAAGTAGAAGTCCATTAGCTTTGGATCTTACAAATAAGCAATTATTTTAAAATCCGCCCAGCTCTACTTACTTAAAAAGATGCTTTCTAGAGGATTGTCTATGCATGCATAGAATAAATAGTAGGAATAGATTTTTACTTTTACAGTCTGCTTCAGTAAAGAAAAAGAAGAAACTACTTCAATTATGAATCCCTAACTAGTTACAGATAGTTTGGTCCAATGGTGAAAATACCATCTTTCATTCATTAGCTAAAAAACAAGTCCTTAGAAGCAACTTCCATCTATGCTATATGCTGACCTATTAATCAGCCTTCAGAATTGCAAAATTTTAAAATACTATCTCAATGAATACTTGCCATTATTCTATATGATCATATTCAGTTTTGTAGAGACAAAAAAGGATGATTATGCACTGACCTTGCCTCTATAAACCCAACTTTTCTAAAAAAACGCAAAGCAGCCTGCATTAACTATTCTCTGCTACTACTGTAAAGACTACAACACAGAATCTGAACTCTTCTACACTATTTTTAATCCATTGAAACAAAAAATATTAGTTCCTTAACTGCAAGGCAACAACCTAACCAGTATTTCATTAATCAGGATTCTAGACTAGCTATGGAAGTTGAGTTTCAGGTTAAGATCATGGAATTTAATTCTGAAGATCTATGTAAATCCTAGTTATAGTTTTCATCAAGATATGCAGAAGACATAACAAAATATCCAATCTCTACTCCTCAAAACAAGGAAACTTAAATTCATGTTAAATGGACAATGAAAGCCAGATTAGTATCAATAAGAAGCACCAAATCACAACAATATGAATGAACTATTTAGAACCAAGAGGGATACAGGGATGACATTTAAGGGACTTTGGAGGAGAACAGAGAAAAAAAGTCTGCTTAAAATAATCAAACACCAAGTCCTCCTAGAAAATTTAGAGAATCCAATGACATTTACAAAGAACAAATGTGATTTTTTTCTTTGAACAAACATTAGGTAAACAGTAGAAGCACAAATAGTTTCACACTAGGTGACACTTATGCAAATACTTTAAAATATACCCTCAAGATTAAGATGGACTTAATTAAATCCCGGTATTTTACCTCATATGTCAATTAAAAAATAAATCTTTTAATAGCTGCAATATATCACAAATTCGTACAAAATGAAATGTTGAAGCCAGAATAATTTGAGCTTAGACTTAATACTGCAGGATGATAATTTAAGTTGGGTAGCTAATATGCACTGTAAATTAAGAATTAGATGCAGGTCATTAGTACCTTCACTGCAAAATTAGATTTTTTGAATTATAACTGAAACTTGTAATTACTTGCACAAGCAGCTACACATTAAACAGGTTTGAAGTACAGTAGCATAAATAAAAATCCTTTGCAGTAACAACAAATAAAATACTGAAGAGAACCTTCAGAACCATCCAACTGTACAGTTCTTCATGAACTGCAAAGTTATAGCTGGACACGGTGGTAAATTTTTGCCAGCTGAATAACACTCAGGGTTTATTGCCAGTAAAGTCTAACAGCATCACTACCTTTCAGTAACATGCTAAAAGAAAGTAAAACACTGTTGCACATCAGTGCAACCACTTGCAGGAGAACAGACAAATGAGGAAAAGGTAAAAAAGCCAGCAAGGAACAGTAGCAGCAATGTAAGGATAAAGAGTCTCAAAGGAACACAAATGAGAACTTCCAGGACTTTCATTTTACCATTTTGCTAATGTCTGTGGGTCCCATTTCTACACCAAATGTAAATACCTTTTAAAAATATTTCACTATGCACAACACAATGAAGCTGAACATCACTTAAGTCTTTGAGTGGTAGTCATGCTCATAGGATTAAAAAAAGTTAACTTTTGAATTCTTGAAAGATGATACGAGTATTTACCCATGCCAGTTCCAGCTGGTGCAATCTCTCTGGAGAAAATTTCTACAGCTTCTTTTTGTTTATGGTATACAGCAAGCCAAATAACTGCTTCCCGAGGACCCTGCTTCAAAAAGGTTGAAATTAGGTTAGTTTAGAAGCAGAAAATTGGTTACATTTACCAAATTGAAAGATAACTGTATATCCGCATTCAAGTTAAATCATTCTCTGACTTTTCATCCACCATCACTATAACTTGCTGTTAACATTTCATTATCTTTATTTTGCTGCCATGGAATCAACTATTGGATATTTCAGACTGCTAGGACACTATACCTCTTCTTCAGTGTTCTCTAAGAATCAAGTACTGTAACTAAGAATACCAAATACTTGGCTTCACATTCAGTGGAACTAGCAAACAAATTTTCCTCTTATACTAAGTACACTGAGAGTACTTTGGGGCCAAGTTAGAAAGCCAGATGCACTTCTCTTAGCATCAAGAAGGAAGCAGATCCATCCTCAGAAAAGAATTCAAACCTAATTCTTGGGAGATAAATCTGAGAACAGAGAAGAGAACACGCTTTCAGAGAAAACAGCAGATGCTCCCTCTAAAGGTAAACCCAACCAATACTGTGCTCCCTACTGTATAGTCACCTAAAACATCTGCCCTTGCAGATAAGCAATGTCTTACTTAAGATTTTACTTCTCTAAAAATTTTTCGTCATCCACTGAAGGACCTACTATTGGAACAAACATTATGTCTCACTGAGGGGAAAGACTACTCAAGAATTTGCAAGCAGCAGTAGGAACCACCTTTGGTCTACCTTTGAATCTATGAAACCTGTCTCTGAATGTCTCTTCCTTGTTGAATGTCTCTTACTTATCCTAAAGCACAAGTGCAGGTATGTATGAAATGGGACTGCAAAAGGTACCAGAATCTACTGGTCAGGAGTTTCTCACACAACACTACTCAAGTGATGAGTTCTGCAGCTGAGTATTTCTTCTCTCATCATCTCTTTTTTTGCTAATGAACACAAATTTTCTCAACGTTCTCTGGTAACCTTACACAAAATTCTTGGTTTTCTTAAATCAACGTAAAACTCAAAAAAGGACAAACTGGACTAGGATACTAGGATTGTCTTTCAGTGTTTATGTCTTTCTTTATGTCAACAGGAAAGGATGTATTTCATGAAAGCATGAAAAAAATACCAAAGTTTGGGTGGAGTTGTTTTGTTTTATTACTCTACAAAGCTCACAGCACTTCATAACTCTTTAAATGCCCTAACTAATTCTGTTATATTTGCTAGCTTTTTGGTATCCCAAAGAGACCACTATGTTAACAGACTACTAAATCCTCTATTCCAACTCAAATACATGACAAAACCCGTACATGAAGAGGATCGCTTATGTCAGGTTATACCAAGGAAGGAAAACTTCCTACTCTATAGCTGGTCATCAGCTAAAATTCAATAATGAAGGACCTACTGGACCTTCTTCTTTTAGTGTGTTTAAACCAATGTCCTAAGGATTCATGAAGCTGGAAGATTATTTTTCTCTACTCCCAATTCTAATGGCATATCTACTCAGAGCTCCAGATATTGTTCAACTTACCCTGTCTTGATATTTACTTATGTATTTGCTTCTTTGCTTCAAATTTATATGGTAGAACCTTCAAAGCAGGAACTGTTTTCCTTCTATGGTAACATACTGCCTACCATAATAAGGCTCTAGTTTTGAGCACTGTGATTTGTAATCTAAATAACCATGTCTAATTTTGCATGGAAAAACATAGTAGGAAAGAGTGTTTAAGGAACTACGTTATTCCTACCTGAAGCCTAAATAGGCAAAAGTTTTCCTTAGGATTCTATGAATTTATATTTCAAATGGCATAGCAAATCCCAATCCTCAACCCTTTTTCTCAAGCTACTATGTCTGCTTTACAGATGAAAACTCCTCTGGCTAGTTTCTTCTAAAGTGTTGGAGGAACCATGAAGGGGGAAGACAAAAGACTGATTTCCTGTATTTCAGCCTTAGCTCTCACATCCTGTTTAAGGCATGCATGAGAAGCCCATACAATGGCAATAACACTGTGTTTACTTTTAATGTAAGACCTGGGAGCTGAGGCTGAAAATACACAAAATACTACAAATACTCAAGTTGATTTGAAAAATTTCTTTAATCTTCTGTAAGCAAGGCAAACTGAACAATGAGGAAAGAGAAACTGCTCTTAAACTCATTATTCACTCCATACAATGACATCAACAACTACCTATGTAACAATTTAATTAAAGAATATATGACAGTGCAGAATCATAAGGAGCTTGTATGGACAGAACACAGACAAGTTCAACATCTGGAACATCTGTTCCTATGTTTCAAAACTTTGATTCTGCAATCTTAGTAACACTTCAAATGGAAAAGACCACATTATAAAGCTCGGTCCTCAGGAAGCAACTCTTGCTGCTGTGCAGAAGGAAACTGAAACTCAAGCACTGAAATGAACAGCTGCAGATATAACTTGACCAGTTTCTAAGAACACTTAATTTCAACAGTAAGAACTTCACTGTCCTTCTCCACATCACATTCTTTTTTTCTATAGGCAAAAATTGTCAGCTCTTAAGTGTCGCTGCTAAAAACAAACTTAGAGTTGAGTTTTGCCACGTGTACCTTAAAGAGTTTTCCAAGACTGCCACTGACAAAGAAGAATTAAATGCTACTGTTTTGGAACAAACTAAACTGTCTAAATATTTAAAGTGCATGTAAGTGAGGACGAGATTTACATTTTTCTTTTAAAAAGGACTTTCATACCCTAGATTAGGAAAACAGACCACGGATATCACAGCTGCAGTGGCTATGGCCATCATTCATGTTCTTAGAGATGGAATTATTCAGTCACAAAATGAAAAGCAGAATTACATAGCTGAAGATTATTTCACAAGCAGTACTCACAGACAGTTTTAAAGTTGTGCAGACAACAATAATGCTGACATTTCCTGACTCTGCAATATTTATGATATGGTCTTTTAGTATTACATCTAATGCAATTCAAGTCTATATTATAAAAGTTTTTATGACAAGATATTTCTTTAGATGAGCAACATTAGAACAGACTACAACAACATTTTCATAAGATTTCCTATCAGTGTTTCTGGAAGACCCAATACCACAAAGACCTTGTCAGTGTTAATTTTGTACACTAAGTAGTGACACTGATTTCTTTGCAACATGAAGGGGTGAAATTCCGAAGATGATAATGACTTCCTTTAAAGTTGTGGAAAAGATAACAATGCAGAAAGATTAAAAGAGGTCAGTAAAAGTTTAAGAACACTCCACTGAATACTTACACCATCTATACTCCTTCTAGCATGAGGTCCATATGTATCTTCAGACCCTAAAACCTGTATGTTAACTGCACTGTAATCTTCATAACCAAGCTGACTGAAAATAAGACGAGTCCTGCAACAAATGATTTTTTTTATTAGTTAACTGCCTCCAAACAATTATGTGAAGTAGTCCTGTGTGGTCCACAGAAGTTAGTTCTGTCATGTAAACTGGACCGTGGATACTTCACACTAAACAAATATATCTGAAAAACTACAAATCAAGTGATTACTGACAAGGAAGTCATACCTAAGAATTTATCCCTAGGTTTCAAACTGAGTCCTTTGTTTATTCAAATTATTTGAAAGATGATAGGCAAAACCAAATAAATGGATTTCAGTTCTTACTGTTATCTTTGAAACAAATATAGCTTTAAATCTCATTACAGGATATGCAATCTTCCTGGGTTTCTAATTCAGTTTGTAACTGTTTCTACTAGAAGGCATTACAAACTGCCAATAAATACATTAAACAACCTTGTTACATCACAGGCACCGATGAAGAAAAGAGAAAAAAAAAAATCTCAAAGTGAAGAAGGAACTCCTATTCAAATCTAAAAGATATTTATTTGGAATTAATGAACATACAACTCAAATGCCAAAAAGCAGATAATTTTTTAAAGAGCATGTTTCTTCATCACTTGTGCCTTTTGAGTCTTACACTGAAATCTCTCAAACTCCTTCTGTAAATAGGATATTCCCACCACAAAGCACATTGTGTCGAGTGCCTAGTTTGTCCAATCACAATAAAGAGTATAAACATTACCTTTTAATACACCATGAAAACACACATTGCTTTAAGAGTCAGAAATTAATACTGGGTTTTGAGAAATATTAAATTTGCAATAAATAGACTGCTTGCAAAAAGTCAGAAAAAAGCCCAACTGTCAAGTACTAATACTGAAATTACTATAGTTTTAAAAAAATCCTATGAAATCCAAAATAATAAAAATAAAACCCCCACAGTAAAAAAGTTAGAAAAAAGTTTTAAAGTATCCAACTGTTAAAAATAGTCCAACTTGTTAACATGTTGCAGACTGAAAAAATAAATTAATTTTGGAGACTCTAAAATGGTTTCCCAAGAATCTTAATCTGGCACCCTTTCAGATGGATAAAAGATTTTATCACTGTAAATGTTGGAATTATGTTAGGATAAGAAAAATACTGTGCATTGCTGGAACATTTTGAAGACATGCTAATACATCATTGTTGTCATAAATATTAGAATGGCACCTCAAAAAAAAAATGAAGCAATGTAAAGAACTTAAATACAAAATGTAATTTTCTAATTGCTGTCGAGAGATGGAAGGTGGTTCATGTATCACAAGTGAAGTCACCTTTATTTTTGATGAGACAAAAGGAAAAAAGATACCTCATTTAAGGTAAGTTTGCAAACTGTGTGTGTACTAAGTTATCTTAAATTATTTATCTACAAATATTCCAGTTAGAGATATTACAGTTCAAAATACATTCTGTGCATAATTTTTAGCTCTTTCATGTGTGTTCGTAATGCAACAATCATCAAAAATGACACTAGAGACTAATCCAAAAAAGACTTCTCGATATATGTATTGCCAAATCTCTCCTGCTTTCAATAATGAATAAATAAATAAAGTGTGCAAGAAAGAAATTAAAGAAGTCATATTACAAGCTGCCAAAGCTGTTTATTATCTTAGCCTGACAACTCATTTGACCTGTATAAATGAAGCACTTTCAATTTGTGCCCTTTATTCTATACTTGTTGCCATTAGACTACAGGGCAGAATTTAATCTAGAACAGACTGAAAGCTGGCTAGCTGAATCATCACATCCTTAGAATATTCTCCTGAAACAGAGAGACCTGGACAGACTACAAATGGGATAAGGGCACTTGCATGAAGTTCATTCAATGAGGCGAAGTGCCGGGTCCTGCACTTGACTCGCAGCAACCCAATGCAGCACTACAGGCTATGGGGGAAAATGGCATGAGAGCTGTTCAGCAGAAATGGACTTGGGGGTGCTGGCTGACGGCCAGCTGAACATGAGCCAGCAGTGTGCCCAGGTGGCCAAGAAGGCCAGGTGACTTGTACCAAGATGTCTATCCAGCAGGACTAGGGAAGTGATCATTCCCCTATACCTAGCATTAGTGAGGCCACACCTCAAGTACTGCGTTCAGTTCTGGGCCTCTCACTTTAAAAATTATATTGAGGTGCTGAAGCGTGTCCAGAGAAGGGCAGCAAGGCTTGTGGAAGGTCTAGAAAACATGTCTCATGAGGAACAGCTCAGGGAGCTGAGGTTGTTTAGTCTCATGAAGAAGCAACTCAGGGGGACCTCATCACTTTGCACAACTACCTGGAAGGAGGTTGTAGCGAGTTGTCAATCAGTCTCTTCTACCATGCCTACAGTGAAAGGACTAGAGGAAACAGCCTAAAGCTGTAACACGGGAGATTCAAATTAGGTATTAGAAAAAGATTTTTCACTTTTGGGGTGGTCAGGCATTGGAACAGGCTTCCCAGGGAGGTGGTGGAGTCACCATCCCTGAAGGTGTCTAAGAGGTGTCTGAATCTGGTGCTGGGCTATGCGGGGTAGCGATTTAGGGGTTACACTGATAGTGCTGGGTTGACAGATGGACTTGATGATCTTAAAGGTCTCTTCCAACTCTGATGATTCCAGGAACAGAAATTCTTGAAAGAGCTGGAGTCAACGTTTCCTAAAGAGCTATCACTGCTGGTAGAGCACTGTCTGAGAGGGATCAGTACAGCTTAATTCTTACACTCTATCTAGGCTGACACACACATATCTTTTGAACATACCAAATAAACAATTCCAAATATTAAGCTGTTTAAGACTGCATTTGAGAAGGAGAATATATTTCTGTATATTGTGATTTTTAACACACACAGCATGCCTACAGGCATGCCTCATGGGCTACAGGCCACTTATCAAACTAGTTAACCAGCCTTCAACTACCTTACATCAGCTTTCTTCTTGGGATTACTAAGGAAAGCAGAGCAAGCAGGCTGAATTAATTTTCTAGAGGTCACAGATGCAGCAGCACCACAAGCTGTTTCGATCAGACAGAAGACATGTAGCCCCACCTCAAATAATGTCCAAGAGCAAACATGAAAGGGAAAATAACCAATTCTGTTTTTTTCCCTAAAGTAATCACCTAGCTTCTAGAAAGGTTGCTTTTCAGAGGTTCCAAGTTCCTGATGACTCTGTATTTAACACCTCCTGTAGGGTTTTTTCCATCATTTGATTTTCTCCATAGCTCTTGGACACGTAAGCTTTTAGCACTGGCACCATTTACATGTCCCCTATCAGTCGACTGTCATCTGTCATGTCTCTTCATGGAAGTCAGAAAACTCCATCACAGTGCTGCACACAGGAATATGAGCAGTCACTCTAAGTTCACAGTAAACCGTCCATTTCTGACTATCCTGCTTACAGCATGGGTCTGCTAAAACGATGGCAGGCAGAAGCTTTATATAAAACATGGTACAAGGAAATGGATCTCATAACTAGAACGACTGGGGCTATTGGAATAAGTGCTCAGAGACTCCTGTGAGCATATGGAATTATATTGAAGAGGACTCCCTCCTTGGCCAAATACAGTGGCACGACAATATAACAAAAAGTTTATCAGTCTGTCTTACTTAAAATAGTAGCAATGTGATAATTTTTTTTTTTGCTAAAACATTTTACAAGGTACTAAGATAACTGTGTTTCAAACACAAACTTGGTAAGTTGCCTGCATTTCATAGCACTAAGAATTTTGATAGAAAGTTCTGTGAAAATTGGTGAAAACTAGTTAGACATGGGGTTCTCTCTGACATCTAATAAATTTTAATCTGAATCACAGTTTTTTCCTCACTAATTTGGGTTTCTCTCCACTATCCAACCATCTATTTTCAAGGGTATTTGATACCTTTGTTGCTCTGTCAAAGGTAGCTCACGGGCAATTATATGTTGAAAGTAGGTTTCCTGAACTAGTTACTTAAGTCTTGAAACGTCCTCCCAATACAAAAACTTTAATCTTACAAGGT
This sequence comes from Xenops minutus, assembly GCA_035221455.1. Classification (NCBI taxonomy): domain Eukaryota; kingdom Metazoa; phylum Chordata; class Aves; order Passeriformes; family Furnariidae; genus Xenops; species Xenops minutus. The sequence continues at coordinate 30,744,737 of JAWWEE010000122.1, read as the reverse complement.
TAATAATGTTGCCAGCATGTGCCACAGTTCTATTTTCATTATGGGGGGGGGAAAAAAAGGCACCATAACCCCTTCCAAGACTCAAATACTAACCTTTGCAGAATACTTTCTGCAGTCCGTTTTCCTTTTTGTACTGCCTTTGGACCTCCAACTGGACAGACAGCAGTAGCTCTGAAGCCATCAAGGTAAGTGGCATTTACCTAACAATAAAGGGATTATGAAATTATATGGAATTCAGTACTGGTATGCTATAAATGATCTCAGGCGAAAATTATGTACACAAACACACACTAACATTATACAAATTATCAAGTTTTAATGTATCACATAAGGTTTGTCTTGTTAAACTTTTCTCCTTTTTCTTTTACTGTCGGGGCAGAGAGGATGAGGATATCTGACACTTCACTGAATGAGGTAATACCTTATAAAATGTTGAAGGAGGCGATCCTTTTGCTCCACTCACTTTCACTGCTCCACCATCAAAACCTACAGTGGTTAAAAAATTCAGTTTTTAAGCTTCTTCAATATAACTTCAAAGACATTCTTTTGTGATACATATTAATCAAATGCACTTAATTAAAATGTAAATTTTTGATAGCTGTACTGCCACAGATGAGAGAACCTTTCACAAAACAGTCCTTCCTGCCTTAGAAAGAAGAACAGCAAACTAGTGACTAAATTTATGACTTCCGTGAGCCTTTTAAAAGGGTGATTGAAATGTTTATTCATGCACTTAAAAAGTACTTAACACAGAAAGCAGCCTTAGGACTTCAGACTCAATAGTTATTTTCCACTTAATAGCCAGTTACTGCGCACACACAGAGCATACAATTTACTGTAGCTGGCTGGAGTGGATTGCAGTTCCTCACTTGGCAAAGAAACAAATCGAGGTGAGAAATAAGTGAGGCCTTATTTGCTGGTAAGTTATCTCTTCACTTACTAAGCTAGCTTTAGCTTTCTCGCCCATAACAGAAAGAGAACAGTCTGAATATATGTTCAGTGTTAGGAATATTAATGAAAAAAAAAAAAAAAAAAAAAAACAACGGAAAAAATTGCTGTTTTGGC
>JAWWEE010000122.1:30637815-30743572 GCA_035221455.1 Xenops minutus | reverse complement strand
ATCTCTTTGTCAATCTTACCATCTGAGGAAATGATGCTTCCCAGATAGGTGAACTGCTGGACTGACTTAAGCTCTGAGAAAGCCCAAGAAAGCAGCATGCTATTTAGCAGAACCTGAGTTTATAGACCTGGCCCTTTCTGGCTGCACTAACTTTCACAGGCAGCCCTTCTCTGTTATTAGTACACACAGTAAGAACATCAGACTTCACATGACATATTTACTGGCGTTTTACAAGAGAACCCTGTTTACTTAAGTCAACATATCTACAGCTGAAATATGTACTCCTATCTAGGCTATTTAATCCTACTCCTATCTCCTCTCATGTTACAAATCTGTCTCAGATTTAATTATTAAAAGGTTTAATTATTAAAAAAATACTGGAAAACCTCTGAAATAGTGCAGGTTGCAGATACTAAGGGATGCCCTGACCCAGGTCCACCTTGTGCTTGTTCAGGGATGCTGGGCACAGCTAACATATAACAAGACCATGTGCTGGTCTCCAGGAGCCTGGTCCCCTCTGCCTTTCTAGTGCTTCTTGCTGGACTCAGATGATCAGAAGGAAGAGTCCACCAAACTCTAGAACAGAGTGGCACAGCTGTAAGGGGGAAGGCCAGGAGGAAATATTTCCAGATAAGTAGTCTGCAGAAAGAGGGTGGCAGGGAAGTAAATCCAGGAAATTATGCACAGAAGTCTCTGCTCAAAACATGATATTAAGATTTTCCCCAAACCACTGATGAAGAAATCCAGAACTAAAATCATCCACACTGTTTAATTTTAGCCCTTAAAAGTACATCTTCCAGGGACAGATGGGTCCTGAATGCCATTACCACAGAATACATTTTTCTGTGTCTCAACACATAGGGTGGATGGCACAACCTAATGAGCAGTGACAGCAAAATACCTTGATCTTCACAGTAATAGAGCATTACCAGGCTTTTGCACCTGAGCAAGGAGAAGCAAGCAGAGTCTGAGCAGGCTGTCAGAACTCTTCAGGGATGTGGAAAAGCTGATTGCCAGTGATCTCTCCAGGCAGCAGAGAAATTGTGAACTCAGAAATCTCACTGTTTTGCAAATCCTTAAGGCAGCTGTGGGCCTCTCTCACAGCCTTGACTCAACATGCTGTACTTCAGCTTGTTTTCATCCAAGTCTATCTCTTCCATTTCCTTGGCCAGGCCTCAGGTCACCCCAAGCCAGCAGTGCCCATGTGCTGGGTGCAGACTAAAGGGTCCTGGGGGACACAGGAATGCGTTTCAACCCAGCCTACCAGTCCACCCAGAGAACCAGTCCACCCTACCCACATCTCCTCTCTATCTAGCCTACCCTTCCTTGTGCCCTCCCTGTCATGGCACTCTCGATCATACCTGCCTCCCATTTAGCCCTTGTTCTCCTGGGCCACCTCTTTGCCCAAGAGTTTCCAGCTCTCACGTTCACTGGTGGTGGGTGGATGGGTGGCTGTCTGCAGGCTGCCACAACTGAATGCTTCTTGCAGTACACAGAAAGGAGAAGAAACACCAGGACATGTATTTCTCTCAAGCAATCAGTATATGAAATATACAGAGATTATATTTCACCATTACTTTGGTGGCCACAGGATATATATACCAAGTTTTGCTCTTCCAGCTGGTCTCCATGAACTTTTTTTTATTCATCTGGAAGATGCCTTCACACTGATGTCCATGAGTGATGGCCAACAACTATACAACTGGGTGGAGATTCAGTGTGGGATGCCAGGGACACTCCAGAACATTTCATGAGTTCACAATGCCATAAATGCTATCGCAAGTGGTCCCCCATTCCAAGTAGTCACAAAATTTCCCCATGGTGACTTGTGACTCATTTTGTAGCCATAGCCATGCTCGGAAGAAGAGTACACTTGGAAGGCTGTACAAGCCTTGATAGGAGTGACATTTCTTGGATGAAACTTTCAGGAGTCCTTAGCTTAGAGAAGGTCCCATCATTCTTGACCTTTTTTTATCCATTTTTCCCCATTGCCTGTTTCTTTGTACACTGGACACTGTCCACCACATACACTTCCATCTCCTGATTTTTAAGCACTCTTGGTTTTGAGGTATCTTTCTTCTGTTTTAATCAGTAGATACTTCACCTGAAACTCCTATCTGCTTGCTACCATAGCTTGAAAAGAAAATTGAGTATCTGCAGTGTGGAAGGTTTTGGTTTTAGCTTGCCCTCATCTCAGTGATCATAAGGCTGTTTCACATTTGCCCACAGTACCATGAAAATGCTTATAAGTGCCCCTCCTTGTCCTGAATTGCTTTGCCTTGCCCACTTTTAACTCATCATGGCTTTTAACTCTTTTTTTTTTCCTGCTAGCAGTAACTTAGTGTTCTTGTGTAGCTGCCACCTCTGTTTTTCATTTCCAGAATTCATTTGTTAACCTCAGATTTTTTGAGCAGTCCCTCGTGAAGTCACATTGGCTTTTTTACTTGTTCTCTGCATATCTTTTTTCAGAGGAATTTTAATCTGTTGCACTCTAAATTCAGATTTAATAGAATTCTCCAGCTGGTTTGCACATCCTTGGAGCTGAGGTACGTCTCACTGTATCCATATCCAGCCCACTAGGACCCTGGTCTAACTAAGCAGTTAAGGATGTGCTTAATTTAAAGAATGTGTGTAATCCAATGGCTGTTCCAATGGGATGAAAGCACATCCTGAAAGTTACTGTAAATTTGTAAAACTTCTGTTCCTGAAATCTAAGCCTCTGGTACTACTGCAGCACCTTCTGGCTTCTAAGCATTTTTTCTTAACTAAACAAAAGATGATTTGCAATACTCTATTGTTTCCATCCAAATTCATAGGACTTGACATCTTCTGGGTTTTTAGGTCACTGCAGTTTTGTACATCCTCTAGAGAAAGTAACCACATGTTTTACCATATTAGGATAAGCTGAAATGTTCATGGAAAGCAAGACACCCCTTATTTAAAGTAAACAAAATTATGCAGACTTTTTAGACCTCCAATTTCTGACCAGTAGAATTTGCATTGGTGGAAGAATCTGTAGAAATCAGCTGTGAAGGCTCAAGTTTACTTATTTCCCTCCAGGGCTCAGATTGAGAGGCTGCACAGAGCCCGTATACTCACAGGCCAGGCTTCAGTTCATCTCTCTAGTTAGTTGATTGTTTTCCTTCTTGCAGAAAGTGGCACATGCATGCAGAAGAGTCTTTCCACGAGATGAAGGAATGGGGAGAGGCTTCCCACTGCCATGCTCCCTGGGGTAATATGTCCCTTTCTCACCAGGAGAAGCAAATGAAACATCCTGGAAGAGCAAAGTTCTCATTCAGTAGTATAGTAATGTCCTGGCAATTTTATTTTGTTGTGGTGGTTGTTTGGGTTGGTTGGTTGGTTTGATTTTCTTTTGTCTTTACCCCAAGCTTCTAAAAATAGAAATTTTTGCTCTAATAATCAACTGCAAATTGAAAGGAAATGGAAAGGAAGTGACATGATCAAATGGCAAGTATTCTTTTAACCAGTCAGCTTTGCATTGTAAATTAAAGCTGACAAAGTAAAGATAATGCTTAAAAACTTTTCACCTTGAAACAGTCAAACAACATTCCTGCAGTCAACCAGTTGCAGTACTTAACAGCTTCACTCTTTGTCTTCTAACAAAAATGTTGGTTTGCTTCTTGGCTAAACTGTTGACTTGGGGTAGAACATAATATTCAGACAAAAGGTAGAACAGAGCACAGACCTGTTGTATTCCTGGCTTAGTGTCCTGTTGTTGGCTTACACAACATTTCAATTTAAATTATTTTGAGTTGTCCTTTCTTTCTGTTTTCTTTTCATAGGTTTGCCTCACGTTTCAGTATTATCTGTTAAAAATGCTGTGCAGCTTGATACCATCACCAACACCCCAACAGCACTTTATCACTTTGTCACTCCCTTTCAAGCAGAAAAGGAATTTTTCTGGGTGTTAATCGAAGCGCAGTCAAGAGCTGTGCAGGACCCCTCTGAAAAGAGAAGAACATGTTATGCACTTAAGTTTAAATCTGGTTTGGGGCCTTTTTAAAATACAAAAATAAAAGACTTTATTAACATAGGAAATTATTCAGAAGAATCTGCAGAGTACAAAGCAGGGTAATATCCCTCAGATGCTACAATTATCCAGTCAACTGGAAAAACTTGCAATTATACAAATAAGGCATAGCACTGCAAAGCTGATAGCAACGTGGGAAGTTACAGAAAGGTATTCTGTAAATTCTTCTAGGGAATAAAGGGTGAGTATGTTGCAATCAGCAGCCAAACTTGGATAACATGATATATAATGTATTAAAGATGTTTAACATTTCTTCAAAACAAAGTAGAGGAGTCATAAATCACAAAGTCCTGATTCCTTTGGGTACCACAATTCTACAAGTTTGAAGACAAAGAATATATCAAGTTTCATTCTCATTATAATCTCCACATAGTAACATTGAGGTTGGAGAGAAATGAGATTTGTGGAAATATGCCTTCAATGAGGGAGAGGCTATTATGCTTTGGATTGCTTGGATTTCTTAAAGGAAGAGTCTGCTGCTTGAGTAATTGGGAGCATTTTGTCTCATAGGGATGAAATAACATAAAAATTGGTAATACATTAAGTAATTTGGAGATTATTTTGTAATCAAGACTGACCTCGAAATTTATCCACTTTCTCTATCAAATGCTCCCTTCCAAGAACTAATTACCGAGTTGCTCTCTTCTTGTATCATATAAGTATTATTTCTTTCCATCTTCAGGGGGTTTTGTGTTTGCATGAACTATTCCCCTTTCTCCACATTAAGGCAACTTAGCTACTAAAAAAAACCCAAACAAACATACAAGGGACACTTCAAAGTTGCCAGACACTGTGTGTCAGCAGAGAACTAGAGAACTCTAATAACTGTCTGGGCATTTATTTGCTATCATTTACCTGATCATTTCAAAGTACTTTTGAGCCATTAAAGCTTTCCAGCATCCCAAAGAGTTGGTGGTTTTAACCTTCTTTCACAGACAGTAGAAATGATACACAAATAGCCCAGCCTTCATGCTTTATGTCATATGGGCAGCAACAAAGAAGTGCCAAAAACAACGTGACAAAGCTACAATGTTCCAGCCATTAGACAACACCACCTCCTTCTGGAATGAGAAGTCAGTAACACGGCTTTCCGAGGGGGATGGGGAAACCACAGCAACTTCTTGAACATTATTACAAGGCAGCCTTCCCTAAAAACTGGAGAGTGAAAGGGGAATTATGAAATTCACTTACAGAATCACATAGTGTATATTTCTACATTAGAATAAAAACAATCACGTGTTTAGATAGTATTCAAAACAACAGAGAGGAACTCATGATGAGGAAAGGCTGCTTTTTGGCATCTGCACCTCCCAGGAGCTGTAAGGGTACAAAGAGCCCACATGTGCAGCAGGGTCAACAGGGGCACCAAGAAACCGGGTGGGAAGGAACATTGCAGGAGCACATGAGAAAGCTTTTGTGAGCTGTTCTGCCTCAGGTGCACAGCAAAGCCTCCTGAAGCACTATTTACCTGTTTGCTGGCTGGGTTTTGCAGCCTACGAAACTGCCTCCAGTACCCTGGCTATGCAGCTTTGAGGTAGGTACACTGCTGTATGTATGCTGTACGTATGCTGGACATAGAGCCACTCCATCCATCTGGTCCAGTGCCACACAGAGGGTTTCTGCAAATACAGCTCAGAGACTGGACCTGATGGAATGGCATGCAGGGAAGGTTGACACTGGATATCAGGAAAAGATTTTTCACCCCAGAGGGTGGTTGGGCACTGGAACAGGCTCCCCAGGGCAGTGGTCACAGCACCAAGCCTGACAGAGTTCAGGAAGCGTTTGGACGACGCTCTCAGAAACGTGAGGTGATTCTTGGGTGTTCTGCACAGGGCCAGGAGTTTGACACTGACTTTTGTGGGTACCTTTCAACTCATATGTGTTTCTGGGGAAGTGGTGCCATTTTGCCCGACCTCTGGGAGACCTCCTGGCTCTGTCAGCGCGTTAGGAAAGCCATAGCGTTTTTGTGAGGGTTTGGAAGTAGAGCTGTGGAGACGACCACTGGTTTTATGGGCCATGGAGTTGTTACTGTGGGGTGGGTATTGTGCGCTTCTGAAAGCACATACTGTTGTCAGAGTTATAGAAGAAAGTGCAAGGACTGCTGCCCCGTACAACACTAAGAGCTGATTTTTACAAAACAGCATCTGTAAAAAGGTAGTTGCAGAAGCTTCTTCCATGTTGAGGAGGCGCTGTGTTACCTATTGCGCATTTGGTGATGTCAACAGCTGCTGGTTTTGAGTGGTAATTAGCAGCTATAATGCTTATTTCTTCAGATGTGTAAAATTCCTAACCCAATTCCTAGCACTGGGAATTTTTTCACGTAATGCCTTGAGCTTGCAGGAGCTCTCTGGGCCAGAGCAGAAACCTTTGTGTAAGAGTTGCTGAGTTAGAAGGGTAACAGACACTGCAGAATGGGCTGATGAGCAGACAGACAATCTTCAGGGCAGGAAAACAGAACCTGCAAGAGCTTGACGGGGAAAGCACCTGCACAGTGAACCTTGAGGGCTGGCCAGCTGAGTGATAGTTGGTGCACGAAGTTAGTAATGTAGTTTCCAGTTTGTTGCCGTTGTTTTTCTGACATACAGAACATACTGTCATGCAGAGCTTTGTACCAAAGGAAGCAGGCTCACATTCTAATGATCTTTTTCATCTATTGTGAGGGAAATATTAATGAAAACATGAGTGGTGCTGCTGATAAGCAAATATTCTGTGTAAGTTGTTAACTTGCTAATTCTGTTTTTTATTTCCTGAATGGGATCTAAAGTATGTTTTGCTCATAGAAACCAAACAAAATTTTAAGAGGAAAACAAGTTTTGTCAGGTTTGATCCCATGTTTTCTCTCAGTAGATTGTGCTGTGTTAAAATGAAGTGGCACTGTGCACAGAAACTGATGATTGCATTGGTTATTTTTGTGGTGGTGGTGAAGGGCTTTTTTTCAGAATTGGTTATGTTCTACGTACAGAAAGAGAACTGGAAAGGAAGAGGGGGAAAAGCTTGTGTACTCATGGATTTGTCGTGTAGATACCAGTGCAGAAAGTTTGAACCAAGTTTTTGCCTTGCTTTTCAAAGCCTTGTCAGTTTTCAAGAAAGGAAATATTACTTTGAATAAACACTGAAGTAAAACAATTAACAGATAAGCTTAATTTTTTCGTTTCCAAGAACATTAGTTTTCTGTGAACTAAATGTATGTTGTCTAGTAGTACTGAGACCTGCAATTGATCCTCGGTTCAATTTATGTTTCAGTTTTCAGTTTTTCATTTAAATATGTCCAAAGGTATTTAAATTCTCCTCTCTTTATTTTAGGAAGTCCAAAAGCATTCTGTGCACACGCTTGTGTTCAGGTCTTTGAAGAGAACCCATGATATGTTTGTAGCTGATAATGCCAAGCCTATCCCATTAGATGAAGAAAGGTAAGAGCTGCTGCACTCAGTGAAGGTTAAAACTGTGTTATTGGTTGTTCCATCCAAGTCAGAGATTCAGATGGTTCTGTAGTGTTAACAGTGTAGTCTTCAAGGAAGAAAAATATTAGAATTGTAAAGTAAGTTTTATAACATTCTCTGTAAAATATTTCAAAACTTAATAGCAATTCAGAAGCTACGATGTAATCAGGATTGTGCTTTACTCTTCCGACAGTCACAAAGTAAAAATGGCAGTCAAACTGCGCACGGAGTACGGCTCAGTTTTACACATGCCGACTCTCAAAGAAAACTTGAGAGAGAAAGGAGGCCCAAACACTGGGGACCCATATGGACACAAACAGTATTCTGGAAATCAAGGTTAGTTTGCTCTTAGTGACATCTTTACCCTTTCTTTCATAACAGTCATGCTGTTATAAAATCGGAAAAATGCAGTCCAGTGTTAATCCATTGAAGTTAAATATGGGAATCAAAATACTTTTTTTTGATTGGTATTTTTCTTTCTAGGGTCCACAGAAGGTAAGTGATTCAAAACAAGAAGGAAGTTTGTTTTTACAGAGGGAGTTATTGGGTGCTGTGGATTTTTTATAGCGATTTGTTACTAAAAAGTAATTTTTGATAACATAAGTATGTGCTGCATGTAGATGTTAAAAATGAGTATTGCATTTCTCTTTTTTGCAAGTTCATGATCAAGGGCATGCATTCTTTTTTTTAAAATTTTCATAGTATATTTACAGTGGTTTTAGCTGTACAATTCTTAATCAGAAAACTTTATTTCAAATCCACAGGGTTTTTTTCAATTAATGTTTTGCAATGTATAAAATGTATATAAGGTAGATCCCATACAGAAATGCCTTTTCTAAAGGGGGCTAAATGCTGCCTCATTTTAATTGAGATAGTTGATATTTAGGGATATCGACAACAAATTCAGTTATTGAGAATGAAAAGTGTCCGAGTACATTGGAAGTGGTTGCTGGTTTCTTCTGCTATATATGACCTGCTTTGTTTTCCTCTCTTTGCTGTTTGAGTGCATTATTTGCTGTGCAGTATAAAATGTAATTATTAATACAATGTGGTGTTGTTCTTTAGGACAAGAAGTTGAATATATGGTAACTGGTACCCACCCATACCCACCTGGGCCTGGTAAGTAAAATTTTGGCTTCCTATACCACAAGACATCCTTCATCCTAGCAGGGCAGACTTCCTCTTGATGTGAATCTATACTTGATAGTAGCAGATGATACCATTGGATTCTTTCATAGTGTTAATGCAGAGTTTTGTGGCTGATAAATGTTCTGGGATAGAAGATAGGCAGAGGATTTAGGTCCAGATGCAGCTCACTAGGCCTTAGTGGATGTGAGCTTGGTGTCATCATTTGAATGGTCATTTGTTTCTGTGAGATTCCACCTCCCTGGTAACATCTTCACAAAAATGTTCTAGGATTCTCCTCTCCCAAGACACACAGATCCCTGGTGCCTCCGCTGGTGTGCCAGAGTTGCTCTTAGAATTTTGTTGTGAATAAAGAGGAGGTGATTCCCCACAGAAGGAAGTTGAATGACAAGAGGAACTATATCCTGCTTTTCATCACCAGAGCAGAAAGGTGTAGGTTTTCTCACCTTATTCTGAGGATGAGACGTTAGGATCTAATAATTTTTGTGTCATTTGGTTTTGTCTGTGTGTGGAACAGCTATGTTTCTGTCTTGTTACATTGTCACTGTTTCTGATCAACCCTGCCGTGTTCTTGTGACAGTTTAGTTTTAGCTGTTGATGTTTTATTGAGCTAAAGTTTATTGCAGTTACAGTGGAAAATCTGTAGTGTCTTGGTTTGTAAGTTAACAAATGTGAGTGTTCAGTGGACTCTCAAGCATTTAAAAACATGCACGGTTACCTGTAACTGTGGGATCGAGACTTGCTTACAGTGGTTTCTTCAAGTTTAGTCCTCTTTTAATTAGAATCATGTATGTCAGGGTTAAAAATTAGATTTTTTTTTTTTGTTGTTGTTGCCATTTCTTGTTTTAACCTGAGTATCTTGCCAAATACTGTTTTATTGTCAACTGCCAGAAGTTTGGTTTGGAAAAGAAATAAAGCAATGAGTTAAATTCACCAGTCAGTACCAAAATTATACTTTGCAAAGAGTTTTTAAATTTTTTGATCAAAGTGATCTGCTGTTCTTGAGATAAGGTTATAAATCATAACATGTAGTCTGAAATCCTCACTTTGGTGGCACTAAACTGTCTGTAGTTTTGGCATCCCTGTATGATGCCAACCACCACATAGGGATGGCATAATAAAAGTGAACAGAAGGGCCTAAGTTAGCAAATTCTTCTCAGGATCATGTTTGTTTCTGTGATATTTGGATTTCCATAGCAGTTAAAGCTGGATAAAAAGGTGGATGCTGCTCCTAGTCAGATTTTTTTTGTTTCCAACACTAGAAATACTGTTTTCTGCTCTAGAAGTTGTGTACCTTGGTATGTAGTAGAATCAAGATGGAAAGGATTTGAACCAAAATAAAGATTGCACTAGATTTGACTTGAATGTGAAAATGTCATTGAAAGATGAGATTTAATACTACAGGCTTGTGTCAGGGCCTTGTTTGCAGGTATATGTATATATATGTTTGTATAATACACAGTTTTTGAGTTTCTGTTTCATGGAATTGTCTCTGTTTTTGACATGTTATTTTTCTTCCAGGTGTGGCTTTGACAGCAGATACCAAGGTCCAGAGGATGCCTAGTGAATCTGCAGCACAGTCCTTAGCTGTAGCTCTTCCTGCTTCTCAGTCCAGGTACTGCTGTGCTACCTCATTACAGCTGTTATCTATAGGAATTTCAAGGCACATCTCAGAAGCTGGGATAAGAACTACTTTGAGTAATTTGAATATTCTAATTTTAAAGTATTTAAAGAAACTGCCTTTAGTATGCCCAAGCATTCTTCTTCTGTGTGCTTTTTTTGTATATCAGGAAAGGCAATGGGCAGAGGTTGGGACAAGGGAAATTCTTTTAAGGTAGAATTAAAAAAATACGAAGCTTTGTGGATGCTCTGTACCTTGAGATGGTCAGGCCCTGGACAGGTTGCTGGGAGAGGTTGTGGGCTCTCCATCTTTGGAGGTGTACAACACGCAACTGCATGCAGCCCTGTGATACTTTATCACTTAGTAGGAGAAAGTTGATTGCAGTTCATCAACCATTTTCATTCAACCTAGGCTGGATGCAAATCGGACAGCTGCTGGTGTGGGTGACATTTACAGGCATGCTGGAATATCTGAGCGTTCGCAACCTCCTGGGATGTCCGTGGTGAGTGTTGCATATCTAATGTGAAAAGTACATGGTGTTGACCAGGTTGCTTCTGGATCCATTTGTCTCTGGTGTGGAAATTTCCTGACTGACTAAATTTAATCAGTGATGAGAAGGCTTTAGGTTTTGGGCGAAGATGTAAGCTACAAAATATAAGAGTAACCTTCCTTTTAACTTACAGGCTATGGTGGAAGCTGGCGGAAACAAAAATTCTGCACTAATGCCAAAGAAGGCTCCAACCATGCCCAAACCTCAGTGGCATCCACCTTGGAAACTGTACAGAGTAAGTTACAAATTATATGACATGAACATGCATATAAAAGTAAGCAAATATTTTGTCTTCTAGGAAGATCTGAAAGCATAATTTTTCTTCTCATTCACAAAATGAAAATAAAATGAAAAGTGATTGCAGCTAAGGTGTAAACTCACACGCTCCTCAAACAACCAATGTTAAATTACATTTTTTTACTCTTTTGTAGCTGTATGATGATAAACTTGCTACAGTGTTTGTTTTTTCTAGTCAGATACTCAACAATGTGCAAAATTCAAAACTAATAGAATATTGAAGAAATACTCTAGCAGTGTTAATGTAATGAAATTGTCTCCAAAAACACTTAAAGGCACTTGGTGTGTGAGTCATCCAGACTTATTTTATTCGCTATGAAAAGAGGGGAAAAAAGTTGAATGCTGTAATCACAAATTATCTTTGTAGTTTAGGTTGCTTGACTTCTAGTCTTGTTTTTGAAATGCTTTCATTTGCCTTGTAATTTTCTGAGCAGGTAATAATAGCCATTCCCCAAAGATCTAATATCATCTTTTAACATTTTGCTCATGAGTATGACAGAGTAGGTGAGTTGGATGGAGAATCTCTAGGCATCCGTATTGGTTCAGATATTTTAACCCTTTTTTTTAATTTTTCTGGTGCATCACTTTGAACATGTTTTCTTTCTGTTTCTTACTATGAAATTGAAACTATTTTGTATTTTGTCTAAGAAAGGGTAAATGTTACTTTAGGAATGTTATGCTTTCCTGATATTTAAAAATCTCATTCTCTAGTATCAGAATTGTATTGGTTTAGCACTGCTTATCTAAATATAGCACCATAAGTAGGCATTTATGCTTTCAGAAAAGTCCTGAATGCTGTATTAGTCAGAAATCTGAAGGCTAATCTTAAAAAGTATTTTTTTGAAAAACACTTGAGCTCAAAGGAGTGTATAGATTTTCTAAATACAACAGTATTGGAATGTGTCTTCTATAAAAATTAAGACAAAAGCTGTTTGAGGGAAGTGGCACCAAAATATTTTAAAGGTTTAAGGTAAACAAATGAAAAATTGATCAATGCCTACTCTTTAGGCCTACTCTCTTCAGAGAAATACTGTAAATACAATTCAAGTCACTGTGCATACACGTATATATATATTCTACATCCAAACAATTTTAATGAAAGTTTGTTGTCAAAATCCTTGCTCAGGAGGACAAAAGCTTCTTTGGACAACTCAGAAGCATAGGTGGAACACGAAATGTGGATTTTGTCTCTCTGTTACTTAAGATCTACATATTAACCTTTTCTCCTAAGCTTGGTTTGAAGTTGTTTGTGAAAGATGGGGACTTAAAATAGGTCAGATGAATTATTTCTTAGATTTCTCCCCAGAAATGCCCATTTCTATTCCTGTACTAGGAGTGACTCTAAACAGCTATCTCAAATGCTTGCAGCTGTGGTCTCAGAATCAGAAGAATCCACTTTAACTTTCCAAAGTATTTCTACCTAAGAAGCTTTGTTATGTTTTAAATCTTTTGAAAGAGCTGTATGACAGTACGTAAAATACTACATTCAGTGAAACCACTTTTGATTTTAGTTGTCTGACTGGAGAATTGAGAGAAACAGAAATGCTGCTGGAAGCAAGGCGTGTATTGGTAGAGCTTTTCTTTTGAGATCAGCCTCCATTATTTTGTTACCAGAAGGTTTCTGACACACTCATAATAGCCCTTATATGGGGAAAAGGGGGTGATGGTGTGCTTTATGAGGTTAATATATAGCAATATGATTTAGTAGCTGATATTTTTATAATTGTTCTTTGTATAAGCACTATACAGCAGCATAACAAACCTGTGCTCAAATAGTCTTTCTCTGCAAAGCTTCAAGTGTTGAGCCACATTGTTACAGACTATTAAGGAATGTGAAAAAGTTGCTTTTAGGAACTGGGTCTTTCCCATATTGTCAGTTCCCCAAGTCTGGTGTATGACATGTAAATTGTCTTTTCATTAACTAAAGTAGAAATCACGCTCTCTTCAGACCTGATTTCACATTTGACTTTTCTTGGTGAATACTAGCAAATTCCAGTGTTAGAGAATAAAAATTACATCAGCAGATGTATATATATTCTGATTCATAAAAATTTTTGTTGTTTCTGAAGGTCATCAGTGGTCATCTGGGCTGGGTGAGATGTATTGCAGTAGAACCAGGAAATCAGTGGTTTGTTACTGGCTCTGCTGACAGAACTATAAAGGTAAGAGGTTGGAAGAAATGACTGACAAAGTTTGCAAGGGGTTGAGTTTTTTTATTCTCTTGTTATTTAAAAATGTCTCCAGCCCTTGCAAACAGTTTCTTGGTTACTGTTTGCAGAGTAATGAGATGCAGAATGTTTATTCCTTTATTACTTTGCTATAAAAGGTTCCTCTTTTCTTGAGATTGAATTTATTACATGGTAGTATTTGGAGAGCAAATGTTTATGTTACTGTATTTTTAACTTAGCATGCAGCAGGTCAGTTACATCTGGGCTGTTTACCCAGACTATCACTGTATAGCTTTTACCTGTCTATCTCATAATACCTCTTTTGATGCAGATTTGGGACCTTGCTAGTGGCAAATTGAAATTGTCTTTGACGGGACACATCAGTACTGTACGAGGGGTGATAGTAAGTGCAAGAAGTCCATACCTGTTTTCTTGTGGAGAAGACAAACAAGTAAAATGCTGGGACCTTGAATACAATAAGGTAAGCTGTAGTTTCTTTAATCGAATTAATTGGTGGTGGCAAATGTACAAATCAAAGCATTTAGGATATTCTTTCAATTACCAGTTTGTGTTGTGTGGTTTTTGTTGATCTAGGTTATCAGACATTACCACGGTCATCTAAGTGCTGTCTATGGTTTAGACTTGCATCCAACAATAGATGTACTGGTAACATGTAGCAGAGATTCAACAGCACGAGTAAGTATAATATTCTTGCATTTTAACATGTTGGTATGTGTGCTTCGATATCTTTCATTTGTAAAAATGAGCACTTAAAGTTGTCATCAATCTGGATGAAATACTAAGTTGATTTGTGTTAGCTTTGTCTCATGTTGTTAGTAAAACTGAAGCCCAAATACACAAACTTGTGATGTCACTTCAGAATAATGTTTTATTTCTTAATTTAGTAGGTAGACTGCATATTGCATATAGGATTGCTTAGTATTTGAAGATGGTATGGGTCTATGGTGACTTTAATTATCCATATGCCTAGAAATTCACTGTGAGCCTTCCTGCTCACCTTGAAGTTTTCCAGCTGAGGCAGTTTTGTGATTAATTGTTGGATGAAAAATAACACCTAAATACCATTGTTTAACCTGTATGACTATGGCAAGGAAAGCATGTAATCAATGACACTGCCTAAAATACATTGAATATGCACCTCATGCTGAGCTCTGACATATTTACTGTGAATTCCTAGATTTGGGATGTAAGGACAAAAGCCAGTGTGCACACCCTATCAGGACACACAAATGCAGTAGCGACAGTGAAGTGCCAAGCTGCAGAACCACAAATTATTACAGGTATAGTGGGTGTGGTTTCATTAGTAACATGATTGAAATACCTAATAATGAATGTATTTGTTCAGTCATTGTGTCAAGTTCATAATGTTATCTTTGTGAATTTACAGAATTTCTCTGACTAGTTTTCTGTTGAAAATGGACCATGCAATTGTTATTACATACTATTAATGATATGTTTAAGCAAATATGGCTACGTGTTTTTTTGAAAGTTTTTCTGCACTCTCTTTTTTTCTGGTGTTTACATTTTATGTTGTAATGTGTAATGAGACTTGCATTTCATGATACTTCACAGTTCTCCTCAATTCAGTTAAGAAGTGCCCAATACCATAGTTAAGTGTTCGTCTTATCTGTTATGTCAAAAATCTATCTTTGTAGTGTAGCTTCTTAGTTCGTCTTGAATTTCAAACTGAGTAAAAAGACTCTTGGAATCCAGCATCTTTTTTGTATGAGATGGCATTAGCTATCACATCTAAATTTTTGGCTGCCTTATCAAAGTAGTGATTGTGATAGAATCAATGTGAGGGTTTCTACTATTTTTTAATTTTCTTTTCATTGTAGGCAGTCATGATACTACCATACGGCTCTGGGATTTAGTGGCAGGAAAAACTCGTGTTACTTTAACAAACCACAAGAAATCTGTAAGAGCAGTAGTGCTACATCCAAGACAGTAAGTTTTCTTTATTCTTTTACATTTTCACAGTTCAAAGCTTTGAGAAGTGACAGAGCCAATGTGAGTGATGGTTTAGAATGGTAGGGCATAAAACTAATGCACTTGGAATGATGTAAAAATGTACATATCAATTATCAAATAAATTTCATTACACTGGTTGTGCATCCCTAGTATTGGCATTGGTGTACATTAGCAATCCTGAGAATGTCTTATATCCCAGAATTACTTATGTGTGTGCCTTTCATTCAGTCCTTAAAATCAGTGACACGGGGCTTGTAAGGCTAATAACAAATATGTAACTGAATGATCTCTAGCAGAAAGTGAAATAGTGTCCCATTGCACATGTGTGATTATTACTAAAGGAGACAGTGATTAATATAATAGCCTTTTTTTTAATATGTGGTTTTCTGCGCAAGACTTTTTAGTCTAACAGACCTTGAAAAAGGAACTTACTGTGAGAATTGAATTTTTGAAGCAGATGTTGGTGGAAGTACTCTGAATTTAGATGAATTTTGATGAACCAACAGTTGCCCATTTGGATAAATGCCCACTAAAAATGAATTCACATAGAACTCCAGTACTCCTGAGCGTTTAATATTTTAAAATTACATTCTATCAGTGCAGAAATTTGGAGTCTTTGATATGAATAAATTCTGATCCAATCTGTGCCCCAAAAATTGTATAGTATGTTTGCTATAGCAGAGAAAACCCCTAGTTTTACTTACATTCTGGGAAAAAAAAGTAATTCTTTTAGATTCATCAATTAAACATTTTTGAAAATAAACTTGAAGCGTTCTTGTCTAACAGTAGGAACTGTCAGCCTATATTTCAATATTTCTGTTTTTTTAATTATTGTGGGGTTTTTTTGTAATACCTATTTTTTAATTGTAGAATCTATTAAATAGACAGCAAATTGCGTAGACATTGTGACAAGTAAATACATTCCTACAGGCTGTTGTATGCACTACCCAAATAACCATGAAACTGCTTGCAGATGTTAAAATGAAGGAACTTGTTGTCTTAGAGTAACTCAGTGAAAGAAATTATCTTTCTTAGTTATTTTTTTCTGTGCTTTGTCCCTGGTTATGTAGTTTTGGAAGACTAGCCAATACTGGGCATTTTGCATGGGGTTTGTTACTTTTTTTTCCTGTTACCTTTGCTGATGATGCCCTTATACCTGAAAATTTGCCACAATATCAACAGATGAGAACTTAATGTGTATTTTAAATATGTTTTCATATTAAATCCTATGCCAGGTAGGATGTTATAAAGTTTAGTTAGTCTGTGGAACAGAACAGGTAATTCATGACTTCATAAAATTGCTTAATTTTATTTGACGTAAACATGTCAGAAAAGCAGTTCTAGTATTAAATAATTTTGCAACTAGCATTTAGCAGTAGTTTCAATGAGGGACATTTGCTCTCCCTACAGCTATTCTGAAGTTTAATATATAATGTGTTTATTTTCTTTCAGTTACACATTTGCATCTGGTTCTCCAGATAATATTAAGCAGTGGAAATTCCCAGATGGAAACTTCATTCAGAACCTTTCTGGCCACAATGCTATTATCAACACACTGGCTGTAAATTCCGATGGTGTTCTGGTCTCAGGAGGTAAAAATGAGAAATACAGGTTCCTCTCCACTCCCCCATGTACACGTGGCTGGAGGTCCTTAAGCAAAGATGCTCATTGAGCTCTGCTTTATCTGGGCCTATAAGCCTGCTACAACCCACCATTTCATTTCGTAATGAGTTATCTTATTGGGTGTTACTGAGCTGCATGCACAAAAATGTATTTGAAGGACTTTGAGTGTGCTGCAGGGAAGAGATTTCCTCTTTTCCATTGGCTGCTGCTGCAGGGCTCCAGAATCCATCTGTTATGAACTGCTGATCACTAGTGCCTCCTCAAGAGTTAGTTATATGTTGATGCAGTGAGAATGGATAGAGAACATAGAAACATCTTTCTAAAGCTAACTATACTGCTTCAGTGTGAACTGGTTTTTTATGCAGCACAAATGCATTGTTTCAGTTATCTTAAAGTTTCTTGCACACGTTTTCTGATACTATCTTTGTGTTGTTTAAAAGATTGAGAGCTAATGTTCAGTTTTGATTTGTCCCTGTGAATCAAAGCCATGTTTACTCAGCAGTATATGTTCTAGTGTTCTTAAATTGAGAAACTAGCCACTTGGCTCCAGTGTCTGTGGGAGGATTTTGTGTCTATTGCGATACATCAATTTAATTCTTCATTCAAAAACTTCAAGGATTTAATATTATCTGATACATTAGAATATTTTTACTGGTCTGTGAGTCCCCAGAATCTTAGAGCTGTTAATTTGTATTCATGTACCTGTACTGTGGGAGTAGAAAGAGCATCCTGAATGCTTTCTGACTGCGATCATGAGTAGGTTCATGGAAGAACATTTATCTCATATTGGAGGTAGCTTTTTTCTATATATTACTTACCACTATGATAAAAATATTTTATTTGAAATATATATTACTGAAAATGTAATCTGTGATATTTCTGAGAGTTTTATATTTGTACAAGACCATTTTTAGTGACAAGCTTTTTGGAAAGTGGCTTTGAGAGATCCCAGCTGGATGTATTTGTTAAGGCATTGTGTCTGCATAGGAGGGAGAGGGATACATGTGTTTATAATGTAGATGCTGTTATAAAAAGGAAATGAGTAAACAGTGTGGAAAAAGAAAGTGCTAATTTTACAACTTGAGAGATGAGCTCTAGAGAAACAGTCTAAGAGTGCATGAGAAAACAGTTAAAGCAGGAGGCTAAACCCAAATCTCTAAGGTCTTAGACTAGTTGTTCAGAGAGCTCTAGCAGTCTGAGACAAATGAATTTAAGAGGCTAGACTGTATTGCTCCACATAACTCGCAGAGCCTGAATTTTCACCTCTTGGTTTTGTTTGTCTAATCTTTTGGGTAGTTGTAAACAAGAATGGGGCTTAATTCACAGCATCATAGGTGATAGACAGTCTAAGACAGTTTAATTACTTTGCAGAAGCATATACTTATGAAAAACATTTCTTTGTTTGTAACCAGAACATAAAAAGAATAACAGTTAAGTTACACTTTGGAACACTGAAATGTATTTGGTCCCATTTGATACATTATGACCTGTAGGCTGGGGATGTGGAGTAAGATAAAAATGTGCTAAGCAGGAGTTGGAAAAATAGCCAATTATGTTGTTACCTTACCCAGGTTATGTTTTCAAGTATGTATAAAAATTTCGGTAAAACTGTTTGATAACTGGCTCATTCATAGTGAGAATAAGAACTTGACAAAATACTTATATTTCATGATTGTTTGAAGATACTTCTAAAACAACCTTGTAGGACTTTTTAATGTTACTAGGAGTTGAATCTTTAAAAAAAGCATTTTCCTTCACCACGTAAAAAACCTCCTATGATTTTAATAATATTATTTGTGACTTTTCAGAAATTAAAATTTGAACATGGATTCCCCCCCTTTTCATCTTCATGCTATCTACAGCAATTTCAAAGAAGTTGATGCTGAATTAAAATACGTTGAGTGTTCTACTGTAGAAACACCCTTCTTGAAACATCTGGATTTCTTGTCTAGCTGGCAGCTGTGGAGAAATTTACATCTTAATAGATCTGCTTTGGCTAGATAATGCTTTGGGAGGGTAGTGGTTTTTGTATCTGAAAAATTGTCTTGAGAGCATCCTTCTGAAAACAGAGTTCAGATTGCTCTGAATGCTCTGTAGCTGATGCCAGTATCAGTAATAAGGCAGTAGTTAAACCTGTGTTTGGAATAAAACTTCTGAAAACATTAAACCTATTTTGCATTACATATGAGTCCTTAATGTCCTTAATCTCTTTGGCAGAATGCTGCCTCTTAGTTTAGCTTCAGTGGAGCTACTGAACAGGTAGCTTGATATTCAGAATGCCAGTCCTTACTGTGCTTCCAGAGCAACTTGCTGCAATTGCCTTGTGATGTAGTGTATCATCTCCCTGGGTTATCTGATGAAAACTGGATGAGAATCTGAGGAAGCTTCCATCAGCCTTTCTTAACTAAGAAGGAAAACAGTAGGAAATGGAAAAACTTGTAGGGTATACTGAGCTATTCTACATAAATGCTATCCTGATGTATTTATTAGTTGTTCATAAGAAAACAAAAAGTAACTGGTCAAAATATTAAGTAAGTTTGTTTGTTTGTTTGTTTGTTTTAGCTGATAATGGTACTATGCATCTTTGGGACTGGAGAACTGGATACAACTTCCAGAGAGTACATGCAGCTGTACAGCCAGGCTCTTTGGACAGCGAATCAGGAATATTTGCTTGTGTTTTTGATCAGTCAGAAAGCAGATTGCTAACTGCTGAAGCTGATAAAACCATAAAAGTATATAAAGAAGATGATACTGCGGTATGTTCAAGTGTCTTTTTTAAGTATTTTCATGAAATCAAAAATATTTCTAACAAGTAGAACACATGTCAATAGTGGACATGTACAGACTTGTGTAATCCATTTCATTGAAGTTTGAAAGCCATATGTAATAGCATTAAGTGAACAGTAACTAGTTTCTGCATTCTTAATTCTTATTATAAGCTATAATACAAATAAATGTCAGGTCTGTCAACTCTTCTGCAAAAGGCCTTTGTGATAAAGTTTGGAGAAATCTAAATACAGTAACATGCTTTGTGTTTTGAACCCAGTAGGGAACTGTGTGTGCTTGTATTGATCAAAACATAAGAATTAGCAAAAGGATTGCACTTTGAAGGTTTATTGTACTTCTGTATATGATCCAGATTAATTATTGGCCTTGACCATTTTTAGAATTCAGAGTAGCTTATTTTCAAACTGTTAAATTTGAATCCATTTACCAATGGAGAAGACAATAGATGATTGTATAGTTCATCAGTGCATGTCTTCAATGCAAAAAATATAAAGATTTTTGTTAAACCTTAGAATTTTTGCACTGAATTAGACTTGGAGCAACTCTTAAATATAAATGAATAAGGAATATTTTATCCATTTTGCAGTTGGGCAAACTGCAGGCTCTGTGGCATGTGCCAATACTGATGTAGATATCTCTGGAAGGACTGTCACTGGAATTCTTGTTCATGTGCTTTGATAACCATAATGTTGTTTCTGAAATGCCATGGGCAACCTGATTTTTGCCTTGTTAGAAAAAAAATAGAGAAAACAACGGAACAAGTGTTGCTATGTACTTCAGATAGTGAGATGATAGAAAATTTCATTGGGGTAAATTAACTATGCAGTAAATTAGGTATTTATAATGCTACATATGAAAGAGAATATATATACTTCTTGAGTAAAATTTTAAACTGAACAATCCTTATGAGATTTTTTTTTTCCCTTTAGACTGAAGAAACTCATCCTGTCAGCTGGAAACCAGAAATTATCAAGAGAAAACGATTTTAGTGCGGCAACATACTACTTCTGTAATTTTGTTTTGGCTTTCCTGAGAGCATTCAGTCACATTTTGTTCTGCCTAGAACAGCAGAGCAAAATGTCAGCTAAGTCATTGCTATTTCAACATGTTTTATAATAAATTTCATTTCTCTTTACTTTTGTCTTTTTTGTTGTGATCCCAGCAAATCAGTTGCAGCTGTTAACTGTGTGGAGCATGTATAGTTCATGAAAAGGATAGATGTGCAGGTGGTTATTTTTTTAGGCTTACACACTCAATAGATTCCTACAAAAATATTTTGATGAGCTAGGTTTTCTGAAGGACCCTTGCTTGACCTCAAAAGTTAATTACAAGTTTCTGCATAGAAGCCATCTTCTGGGAATTTCCTGGGGACACCTTCAGATTTTAGATTAGTATTGTTTACTGTACATATGCTAAATAGATACTGAATTATAATAACAGAGCAATCTAGAATGAAACAGGACAACACAACAACAAGGTAGTTTGCTTTATAAGCATGGCCACTGAGCATCGCTGGTGCCTGTGTTATGGAATGAAATGGATCTTCAAAGTGTTTCTTTCCCTAGGAAAGCTTTCAAGTGCATGTACTCATCTTCACTTACGTTATTTCAGATTGGACTTTCTGTAGCAAGGACCCCTGTCAAATCATACTGTTCACAGTCACTGCAGGGTTAGGACCATTTGACTTCCTTTGTAAATCAACTGTTTGTTTATTCAGTTATTTTAAGCATATATGACAGTCCAGTCCAGTGAACTTTTAAAACTGAGCTTGAGAAAAAGCTCTTAAGTCATTTAAGCTTTAATTTTACAGTTTGCTGTCTTCACATGAGTTTAGGAAGGAATTTAAAATAGATAAAGTCTTACTGAAAGATAATTTGTGCTTCTAAAGGGACAAATCTTTTATTGGCTTTACAACTAGTCACATAACAGGCAGTAAACACGTATGCCTCCTTGCTACTGCTTGTCTGTGTCTGTGCTGCTCTAAAGCACTTTCTCTTCACGGAGCAGTGAAGAAAATCATTAAGTCCTCAGGCCATTCATTCAGTTGTTGACTACTTTGTTATTGGTGTTAATAGCTGGATTGGCAAGTTTCATGCTGGGTAGATGCTAAGAATTAATCTGTGGCCACAGCACGGATAGCAAGCAGTTCACAATAATTATTTCTATTTGCCAGTCTGACTTCTTTCAAATGTAGGATTTTTGTTAGAGAAATGAGTTATTTGCAATGTAACTTACAAAAAGCTAGTAAAACTAAGTGCTGTTTATATTAGGAGAATTTTTGCCTTTTTTATCATGCAGAGAAGGTCTTGTATTTATACTCTGAATGCTTGACAATGTCGTTTTACAGAAGTTCATGCTGCATAAATAACTGAATTTTGGTTGATGGCTACTGTCAAGGGGGGGAGCATTTTGAATTTACAAGTTGGATTAAACGTCTTTTATTTGAATGGCAACTTTAATTTTTCTGGATCTTGATTACAGCTCTTTCTATTTAAAGGTTATGGCTTATGCATGTTGTATACTGCTGCTAATGCTTCGTTCCAGAAATCCATGAATTATTGCTGTTATACAGAATTTTCTTGCTCACAGTGAAATCCTCTTTAGGAAACCTGAGTGAAGAGAAATAACCTACTTGAAAAGAGGTGGGATTGTTGAGGATTTTTTTTAAGAGGTGTCTATTTCTTTTCATAGTTTAGAATTAGGAAGGAGAAGTTATGGATCTTGGCTCACAGTTCTAGCACATCTTTTCTGTGCTGACATTTTCCTTTAGAAACTTAATTTATACCACTGTTTATCACTTTGAAGAGATGTCAGAAAGTCTCCTGCAGAACCTGTTTCTTCTCTGGATTTCTGTGGGAATCTGCTATTATGGGGCAGTGGTTGCCAGGGCATTCATTACTGTGCCCTAGGTAAAGATTTGTTTTGTAAATTAAAGGCTGCTCACTATTACTTGGGATAATACATTTCCTTTTGGGCTCTATAATATGTTGTCTCAGTTCTAAGTGTGACTTTTTTTTTTTTTAATTGCGTTCTTGAGCATTTGATTTACTTGTTCATTTCCATCCCAGTATTTTTTTCTTTCACTTGACAGTAATGTGAGTATCATGACGTATACTTCTGTAAGTATTATTTATGGTGCATCAAGATTATCAGATTTCATTTAAATGCCTTTCTAGTTCAAAGCAAGCCTAGATTGTGAGTTGTGAAAAACATAGGTCTGATTGTGTAGGATACACAGTGACATTAGATTTGTCCATGTAAGTCATAAGGTGATGCAAAAGAGGAGGATCTGTTCTACTGGATATATTTCCATGGTTCTGGAAAGCATCACTGCAATGTCAGTTTAAGTAATCTTGAAAGGGAGTCTAACCTCAGAAAATAATTATTGTCCTTAGTTTCATAAAATTTGATGTTGTCTTCTGTACACGATCAAATAATTTCTACCACAAACCCTGAGTTTTGTTTTATACTGTACATAATTGCACAGAAGTAAGAAAATGGGTTTTGTTTGCAACATAAAACAGTGTAACTGGTAAAAGTGATAAATTTTAGGATCACTCTTGGCTGTATACTTAAGCATACAATGTAAGCTGTGCAGCTAAAATGCTGTCGTTTGCTGGCAGCGTGAAAGTTGTGCAAAACAGTATGTCTTTGGCAACTTAAAGGCTTACAGATGTTAAGTCTTTAATAGCCAGTTTCTTTTTTGTTTGGTTGGGTTAGAATTGAAGTGCTATACCTAATGTGACAGCAATTTAGCCATCAATAAAACCTTCCATACAATATGAATTCATGTCTTCTTTTCTATTATGGTTTTTGTCATAAGAACAAAAAACAACTAAATATGTACTGAAAATGAAAGTAATTTAAAATTAAAGTGGACTTTTTCTCACATCCTACAGTACAGTAACAAATATTTTTGCATATCAGCTGTAGAGAGGTATTGATTGCTATTTTATGAAGAGCTTCCCATAAAAAAATGCAGAATCGTTCATGTATTTTTTTTAATGTGTTTTTAAAAAAAGGCATTTAAACGTCTCTGGAGTTAAGTATAAATTCTAAGACAAGTTCTGGATGAGAGCTTTGTGGGTGGAAGAAAGCTTAAATTTTGATTTCTCTTAATGGGAGCAAATTAAAGGGATATTTCTCTACATGGCAGCTAAAAATTTGGTCACAATGAAAACAATGGGGGTTTTACCAATGAATTTTGAAGTAATGATTTCACATAGTGGGGGTTTTTGTTTGTTTTGGGTTTTGGTTTTTTGCCCTCCAGTTAGGTGGAAAAACTATCAGTCTGGCATCTCATGTATGTCAGTATCAACACAGGGTATATTTGTTTTGTACTCAAGATGAATCATTCCTTTCTAGATGAGGCTTCTGAACTTTTATTAGTACACCTAAGGAAATGCTGTATATTTGGAAATTAATGAATGCCAGTAAGCCTGAACAGCTAAAAAAGGGTTACCTGCAATCTTGTTCTATAAAGTTAACATTAGATTGGGTGGACTTGAAACTAGCATAAATATGACCTTCTGTGGAAGCTGTTCTATAAGCAAAAAAATGCAATTGGTCAATCACTTTGGCCCTTTGCAACTTGGTAGGCAGGTAACTACAGATTCCACTGGTGGTCATTTAGGTAGAGCTTGTCACTTTGGGAGACTCCCATCTGGTGCTTCTTTAATGGCAGCAGCAAAGGATCAGTTCTCTGGCTTTTACATCTTGAAGTCTTAGGAATTTAGTTCTGTGCTTAGCAGGGTAGAAATTGGCTGAAAACAGGCAAAAAAAAGTTGGATGAAGAATGAGTGGCCATTCCCATCTTAAGATGATCCAAAAATTTTGGTGCTCAGAGACATTTCTTGTTTTGATGTTGAGTAAGGATCTGTAAGTCTGCTCTGATTGCTGGGCTAGCAAAATGTAATTACTTCGGTAAACACTTTTTCCCATTTTTCCTATGCTTCCTTATCTTAAAAAATAATCATGAGTCAGGCAGTATTGTAATCTCATCTAGAAGATTGAAAAATACCAGCATAAGCATTCATACATTTTGTTGGAAATTATCTTGAGAGGTTTTCCAGCAAAATAAGTAAATCTAGCCAAGAGAATTTTGTCTTTAATTAGTATGTATTCTACCAATTACTGTAAGCAGTGCTCAGATGTTTTTAAAGATGTATGTCAAACTTGGTAAGGTGTATTCGTTGTAGATGGGAACTGTGGAGTTCCTAGATGTGGACTGTATTTTTTTTTCAAAATGTTCTCTTGAAAATCTTTCAAATATTTTGATTTGAGGGATTTGCAGGATCAACCTTTAGGTGTTGTTGTCCTCCTATTGCTGTGTGTATTGAATCTGTGTAGTATAGGCTTTGTAGTGTTTAGTTGTGTACTGTTGATAACATGTTAACTTCCTTCAGGTGCATGTTATCACCAGGGTTAACCTTTCTTTCAGGTTTCTGGTTTGAATACAGAGTACACAAGCCCCAAACTTGTATCTAAAGCATGGATTAATTGGGGCACTTGTCTGCAAATTAGATCTTGGCAGTACAAACAATAACTGAACTAAATGTCTGTCTCCAGGTAAGGAAGATTGAAATCACTGGCAAGAAAACTGCAGTTGAAAGTTCTTGGTAAAACTGTATTGTGCTGGGGTTTATTTCTTTCCTCAAAACCCCACACCTTAACATGGTGTTGGAGAAGCACTGCTAATGTGTGAAATGCTCAATTCTGCCAACATTTTTTGACAGTCTCTGCTTCATTTCTTAAGGAGAACATGTTTTTGCAAGACATACCATCTTTACTCTTTCTGTCACAATAGCAGCTCTTGGATGATGTCAAGGTCGTTTTCTTCAGCTAAGAGATGAATGGTTAAGCCCTTCAGAGCAAGAGCGAGTCAATGCAGCATCAGTATGAATTGTGAGTACTAAGGGGTACACCTAGAGAAAAACAAGACTTCCTAGAGACCAGATAAGAAAGAACTGTAATTAACTGAAACCTCTCGGGAAGGTGAAAAGGATAGTGGAAAAACTAAGATTAGAAGAGACTGGAGCTATGACATCTGAAAGGAAATATTTGAAAACTGGCTACATTTACCTGTGAGGCTGGAGTAGAGGAGGCATTTCTGGATTAGATGAATGCAGCATGCGTGTAAATGGTAGAATGGAAGAGGAACAGTGTGTTAATGTGGGTGCAGCCAGTGGTGAAAATGAAAACGTGGGCAACCTGATGCAAATAAATCTTTTGACAGCAATCCATTTATGTATTTATGCATTTATGAGAAGTACAGGTATTGTATGTATCTGCACGTTCTGGTGCCCTCATGCTCTGATACTTGAGATGCCATAGAAAATTCAGAGGCATGTGAGGAATTGCGGAGAAATGTAGAATGATGAGTCTGGAGGGGTTTGCAGCTGCACTGGGATTTTTTACTGAGAAAGCACTTGCAAGCACAGTCCTAAATTCCTTGTTTAGAATTAAGAGTAATGTGCAAAGAGGGAAGGTAAAGTTTGCATGATGAGTATCTTAAAAAGGTAGGGTAATTTTTTTTACAGCTGGTTGAATGTAAGGATTACCTTACAACACTAAGTTTGTTTCTTTCTGGCGGGTAAATGGTGAGCTGAGGAATGAGATGTGAGTTTTAGCCACGGAATGTCATGCTGACAGGATGCATTGCTGTTGGGAGACTATGGTGATAAGTAAGAGTGTAGCTTGTGCAATCGGAAAAACTTCTGTGCTGCATCCAGTAGTGTTGGGATTTTTTTAACTGGGAAAAGACACTATGAATCGCAACATGACGTAACAACTTCCAAGTAAATCCCTTTGATAAGCCAACTTCCTGCATTGACAACTAGAGATCTGCTCTCAATAATGAAGCAATATAGATTATGAATAGAAAAATTCAATACAAAAATTTGAGCATGGCTTCAGCTGCCAAATGAGTCAAATTTCATAAATATATTAATTCTTTCCTCTTCCTTCAGTTTCTTCCCATACTACATGGTAATGAGTATGCTTCTTTTAAAGAACGCTTGGCAATGGAAACCCAGAATCTATTAACTCTGCTAATGACTTTGTTCTATTTTGGAACTGAAAACTCCAGTGGAGAAGTTCTCTTAATCTGTATTGCTCTAAATCAATGTTTAACAGGGAATTGAAAAGTAAGTAGCAACTCAGTCATGGTAGCTGAATGAAACTATAGATAAAATTGTTTTCTGCTAATTTAAATTAATGTAGCAAAATGCAGTTTCTTTCTCTTCCTGAGCAAACCTGTTGTGTTTTTGTTTGGTTGGGTTTTTTTGTTTTTTGTTTGTTTGTTTTTAAATTTTAGGTGAGGTTGTAAATGTCCTTTAATTGTATAAGAGGAAAGAAAACTGCTGGTGTTTCTCCCGTTTTAGGGGTGTTGGTACATGCAGTTGCTGGGTAGTTATGTAGGTTTTTTCTAGCCATTAAAATGGAATGACTGTGGCACAGTCATGGCACAGTGTGTTTCAAACTTTCACACTGAAGAAAAGGTCCACACACTTTCTGTAACATAACCCTGTGGCAGTGCATTTTGTTAGTGTATTCTCTCACAGGTTTCAATTTCTCCTTCATTTTGTTTTTTAGGCAACTTTAATGCTAAGAAATTGGAAGCTATCTCTAGCCTGTATTTCCAGCCTAATTAATTATGATCTGATAACTCCTTTTTTTTTTTGTCCTTTCCCTCAAACTTGTCCTGGCCTTCTTCCATCAACAACATCCCTGAGGAGCCTGTGAGATCCTCAGCTGTTCTGGAGAGCTTCACATTGTCCAGGTGCAGTGCTCAGTGCTATGGATTGCTCTTTCAGGTCCCCATGTGGCTCAGTCTTACTGCTTCAACCAATGACAGAACTATGTAGTGGGAGTGTTTTGTGGTGGGAAGTTGATCTTGGAGACGGAGAAAATACTGACTGGATATCCTGATGTTGACAGGTAACTGTTCTGCCTCCATCCTCCCAGTTCCTCTCATGGTACTTGATTTTTCTTGAGTAATCCTATGATACAGCACTCTATGTATAAAATGAACCAGTGGTTGTTAGCAACATCCCACACTGGTTTTAATAACAAAATCTGACAACAGTTTTCACATTCTTGGCAGAAAAAAGGCAAACATTAAAGCCTGAGACTGAATGAGACACACAGCAAGGAAACCTAAACCAAAGTGAGGAAGATGTTCAAGTGAATTATGTCTGTGGGCTTTTTCTCTTGAAACTCCTATTCAGCTCAGCAGTCTGCCCCGTAACAGTTGCTTAGCCTCAGTTTACCACTAGGAAAAGTTCAGACTGACCCAGCTGACCATCCTGGAAAATGGTTTGTATTGCTGAAGTTGAGCAAGGGAAATTCTGGTGGAGGAATCCCAGAATCTCTGCAATTGAAAAGGTGTCCTCATGATGAGAAAATGTCAAGTTTTGTTTCACAATTTCTTAGTTTCTTAAATACCATAAATAGTTGCTGTGAGTAGTGTAGTAAGCAGGTCTTGCAGGTAATACAGATCTTCAAATTATGGTCAGAACATCTAAGTCGCCTTAAAATTGTAGACTTGGCAATATTCCAGGACATAAAAGTCTCACAATAACATGGTACCTATAGAGAAACATTAAAAAAAAAAAATCACAGACAGGCATTATAAATAATGGTCACAATTAGGAAATGGGTGAAGCTCCTACTGGGCAGAATATTGTGCCTCCATATGTGTCTTCCAAAAAGAAGAGAAAAGCCTAAATGCTGTTCTGTTCAAAGCGAAGGGATGGTGAGGTGTGTTCATAAAATGAATGGCCAGAGCATAAATGTCTGTGTGCCGTTCTGTAAATGTATGCCTTACAGCCTGCTTATGCGAGGCAGTTAATTTGAAACAACTGATGATAACTGATATCTGTGTGAAGGGGCATGTTGGGTGTGAAAAACAAAACTAGTGATTATGTGCGGGACACACCTCACAGTTAACTGCTAGAAACCAGCAGGTTTTACAATAACACAGCTGTTGTCATTCATATCTCAGGGCAATACTCTGTTTTCACACGGTGTTTTCGTAGCTTTAAGACATGTCAGTTCACACTTTTTTTAACATGGTGCTTTTTTATGGTGTAGATAGGGCCAAAGGAGTATGTGGTTGAATTTAGAAATGTTCCTGCATGGAGAATACACTTTGCCAAGAACAGGAAATCTCATCCTCTTTCATTTTTTGTCTCCTGTGTTTTTTGTTCAAAGCTTTTCCTGTATATTCTCACATGCAGTTCATGTAAAGTCACTTTTCTCCCTCAACAGAAGGGGAACAGAATTAGTATTAAACAAGAGAGAATAAAGGTAATGTTCCCTGAGACTTTACCTTGGAAAAATTAAAAAGTCTTAGCCTCATTTTTTGATGATAAGCAGATGAAGGTAGATAGACTCAGCAAAGAGCCTTTCAAAAATGTATTTGACATCTCAGCTTTTTTAATTCATTTTCAGTGCTTTCAGTTTTCCTTAGGCTGCTGTAATTTCCCTCTGTGCTGAGGCTGATCAGGACACTGGCACAGCATAGTGAAATTCTGCTTTTCTCTGTCCTGCACACACCATGTTCTTCCTCATCTTCAGCCTGCCTCTTCCAGTGGGGAGGGAGGTGGTGGGCAGAAACCCAGGCAAAACACTGTTCTCCCAACCCCAACCTCAGCCCTTTCTTCCAGTCACACAAAAAGCCTCTTTGTCTCCTGTTTGCTCATGAGCAGAATAAAATAATAATCTGTTGTTTCCCCCCTGTGCACCACAGACCATCAGAGAAGTGACTGTATTACAAGGAAAAAAGAAATGTGTTTCTTTTTTTTCCCCTTGATGCTTAGAGGTGAGAAAGGGATCACCTGCTGGAAACACTGGAGCTGTGTTTATAGGGTCATGCCTTCTAAAATTCACTGTGGAGTTTGTAGAAACACAGACTCTAAAACTGGTTTGCTCACAACTTTGTTGTTTCTCCTGTCTGAAAACATCACAACAATAAAAATTATAGTTGTGGTCTCTAATTTGCCACAATGAGTACTGAGTGGAGTTACATTTTTAACTTTTCACATGCTTTCCTCCACAGAGTTTTGGGGGTTTTTTCTTTACGTTTGAAATGGGACTGTGCAACATCACTGATTCACTCCATTGGATTTCTAAATTTTGTTTGGCGAGATCAATGCAGTTTAGGGAAAAGGAATTCTACAGCTGAACATAAAATGTAGCTGCTTTGCTCACTGCCTCCCTGCAGCAATCATTGTCCCTAACAAAGATAGAGCCTGTGCAGTAACTAAGCATAGCACGATGGGATCCTGCCCCATGGCTATGGGGCTATATGACTGTAATTACTTGCAAAGTTTCTTTCTTTCACTCTCTCTGGTGGTTGTTAGGATGGGCTTGCATCTATGCTACTGGTCCAAGATCTTAGTGTTGAAACATTTTTGCTGTTAAAAAACCAAAACGTTTCCTAAAGGGCTCAAGGTGGTGTAACTCTGTCATTCCTGGGAGCCATGTCCCAGTTGGGAGGTTTCCTCACAGGTACAGAGGTAGATCCAGTCTATGCTGCTTCACACGTGTCCCACCTCTTGCCCCCCTTTCCTAGGAACTAGTGGCAGTGACAGCAGCTGTAGCAGGGTTGTGTCAACTATTTGGAAATGCGCCCAAGCTCTTCAGGCTGTTTGCTGCCTGATCATCCATGCCCTGTCTCCTCTGGGAAAGGGGGATCTTGCCAAATGAAAGATGTGCTGGATTCAGCTGGGCCAACACCGGCCTGTGCTGCCCAACTCAGTTGGGGTGGTAAGCTCCTTGCAGAGTCTACCACGTACCTGGTAGTGACAGTCTGTGGCCACCAAGTTCTTAAAGTGCTGCTGACAGGCACTATGTTGGACTTGTTTCTTCTTCTGGACTCCAAGACTGAAATTCTGGAATTTGTGACTTCTGGCTCCAGTGAAACCCCAAGACACAACTGGCCAAAGCCGATGTCTGTAACAGCTACTGCTCAGAAAGAACAGCCCAATCCCCCTTGTCATTAAAAGTGTGAGATCTTTATGCCAAACCTATTGTGCTCCACAACTGAACCATCTACTTAGCATGCTGGATGTTAAGATGGAGAAAATAAAATATATGCACATTCCTGAGGACCTAAATTTTTGGAAGCTAAGTTTGCAGTTCCTATTTCACATTTTTTTCTGCTTTTAAAACAAGATAGCAATGTTATGAGTTGCACTCTGTGTGTGGCAATTCTTGTTTTTGTGTCCCATAATGGGAGGAGGAGAGGAAGTGTTGCTCATATTTGCTCTACTCTGAAATCTTCTTTGCCTTGCCAAAATCTCTTCATTGGCATTTTCTTCATATCTGGCTCATTGAAGCCGTGTACTTGTTTTCCATTAATTGCCTCGGTTAATGGGATGAGTTCCTTTACTATTAATTTTAAATATTGTGTTTTAAATGAAAAAACAACACATTCAATAATGCAATAAACTGTTGGGATATTATTTGCGGTCTTTGCCTCATGCTCTTGGCTGATTTTCTTTCTTTTTTCTTTCTTTCACTCCTTTTTATTGAGCCAGCTTTGCTCACACACACACATCAAGTTTAATGTATTTTCATGTGCACACTGAAACTCCTAGTGTAAGCCCAAGTCTGCCATGTACTCTGCCCAGCTGATCTGTGTGCTGGAAGCAGAACAACTGGAGGTTCAGAGACAATATGGTATAAAGAGCAAAGTGTGGTTAAGAAGCAGTATTAGCATTTTCTAAATATCTCTTTTGCCTGGTTGGTTGACTCAGTTTCCATCTATCTCTATTTTCCACATCTGTTCTGGGCTTTTTCTTGTTTGACAGAAGGAACTAGAAATAAAAAGTGCACAAGAGAATGAATGTTGAGAAGTATCACTGAAGTGAGATTTTTCATGTGCTTTTTGTGTCCTATAAACCCACCACAGAAGTAAGGCCATAGGATCAAGCCTTCCAAATTTCATACTATAAAGCTTCTTCTATCAAGCCCTTCATTTTTCCTCTTTTCCCCTTAGTAAAGATTTAAGCCAACAGATAACTCTTGCCTAATAAACCAAAGGTAAATAAATCCACCCAACATACACCGGTGGGGAAATTATAAAGTTACATTGTCCTTATGGCTGTATTTTCTGAAATGTCATTTCTCTGCCAGTACTTCTGGTCATAAGCCTTTTGCAGTTGTATTTGCACCTTGTACTAGTCATAATAGGGGAGTTGATTTCTACTATACTGAGTGGTTTCATTTTTCAAAGTATAATCAGTTACAATCAGTTAATTGAGGTGAGGCGGTCAAAGAGGGTAAGTTGGGTGTGCTGGGATGGGATGTTTTAATTAATTTTGAAATGTTCTAACCACATTCATGTACTGCTTCTTTCTTTCATGGCCTTCCCCACCTCAGAAAGCAATGAACGGAGGGATCCATATTTGTTGTATCTAAATGCTTGTTTAAAACACCAGTTTGAACCATTTTCTCTTTTTTTGTGCCCTTGCCTTTTCTCTGTGTTTTTTTCAAAGAGCAAAAAATAGCCCAAGAGTTTTGTCTTTCTAACAGAGAGGTCAAATAATGTGAAGTGGCTTCTGAACTTGGGCATACAAAAACCTCTTTGCATTGAACAACTGCTTTAGATGTAGGTTTTGAAGAGGGAATTGTATCTCCCAGTGCTCTGGTAAGGCTTTTTAATACCTCAATTGATGGGCAGAGGGAAAGCCAGGCATGAGTTCACAGAGGAGTAATTTAGAAGGAAAGCAAAGTCTCCCAAGACAGAATTTTAACACACTGTCCTTCCCTTGAAGATACTTATTTTCCCAATGACCTTCACCTCTTGGAGAGTGGCTCACCTGTTACCCGCAACAACTTTATGTCCCTGGATATCCCATGTTGCTCTCTGTGACTTGAGTGCATGAGAGGACTGGCTGCAATCCTTGGATCATTGCCCCTATACCCGCCTGGCCTCCATGCCCTGGCCAGAGGCAGCTCTTGCCAGGAGTCTGCCTATGTCCCAGCCCATGGCAATTCACTGCCCATTTTATTAGGGCAAATTGAGACAGTTGAGGTTAACTCATGGGAGCAGATAAAATGCTTGCCTGAAACCCGTGTAGAGGAGCAGCAGAAAACTGTGAGAAGCAAGTCGTGCACTGCTGCTGTGATGGCTAGGCATCCTCTCTGAGCAATTTTTTCTGCCCCATTCTAATCTGCCGGGTGCTCAGGTAATTGCTCTTGTATTCATTGAGAGGAGTTTCAATACATTTCCCCATCCTCAACCTTTCCACTTTACAGTTTATTCCTTGTTTCATGATTAACTGTGTTTGAAATTGGACATGGAGACATGTATGAGT
The DNA here is from genome assembly GCA_035221455.1 of Xenops minutus. Taxonomy (NCBI): domain Eukaryota; kingdom Metazoa; phylum Chordata; class Aves; order Passeriformes; family Furnariidae; genus Xenops; species Xenops minutus. Next base: position 30,710,572 of record JAWWEE010000122.1, on the reverse strand, counting down.
GGAAAACCAAAGGAAAGGTCCCAAACTGTGCTGTTACTATTAATGGCAGGGCTAGCAGCCAGTGAATTCACTTGGTTATGCCAAACCCAGATTAGATGGTACAAACTCTGAAAATTCGGTATTATTTTCTAAAGAAATTATTCAAAGTATTTTTTCTAGTGGGGATACAAGACAGCATTTTGAGGAAAAAGAATAACTTTCTTTAGCTGTTGAGCAAACACAGAGCATCTGCCTAATACATGCTACACATGTCCAAGGAAACATAGGCAGAATAGGTTCACTTTGGAACTTAGTGGATGAAATCCTGTCCAGTTAGAGTCAATGGGAGATTTGCCATTGACTTCAGTCAGGCCAGGATTTCACCCGATACTTTTACATATGTTTTTATATGTTATGATAATTCATGAATGTACTAAAAGAGTCCTGTAGAGAATATATGAGGATTGTTTTTCCCTGCCTTGGGGGGAGCAGTCTTCATTTATATTGGGGTCCTTTGGAAGAAATATGGATGGGAGAGTCTTTACTACATTAAAAATACATACTTTATCTTGTATCTCTCTTTTGTATAATGCATCAACAGCAACTTTGCACAGAGTTGGCTGAGAAAGGAGCACACATGGGAAGAAAATGTTTGAAACCGGATCTGAGGGGGGCTGAGGTGATGCTGTCTGGATGGGGGGTTTAATCAGTGGAGAAAGCAGAGTATCTTGCCCTTTCAGCGTGTCTTAGTTTGTTCCAAGTCTATGATCCAAAGGCCTAGTTGGGTTTCCAATCTTATTCTGGCTGGATTTCTACATGCTCAAGACAGCACTAGTAGCCAGGAAAACTTTTGACTTGTTTTTTTGGTTGGTTGGTTTGTTGGTTTGTTTGTTTGTTTGTGTTACCTGGCCAGGTGAGAATCTGATGAGCCTTTCTGGAGGCAGACCTTGTCATCTGAACGAGGCTTTTGCCTCCCAACAGTACGTTCATTCAACATGCTCCTTATGAAGATGCATCTTCCATCTGATCAAAAACCAATACCCATGTAGATTATGAGCTGGTTTTATCCCATGAGTGTACAAGGCCCGTGCTCCACAGTCTGCTTTGGCCACCTCTTGCCTTGATTTGAACATGTTAGTTTTGGCTCAGGAAGTTCCAGCAATCTGAGGGAGCTTGTCCTTTCCTGGCTCAGCCACCCGTTAGTGCTGGCCCTCAGCCTGGAAGGCTGCTAATGTGAGAGAGCAAAGGGGTAGCTCGAGACCCATTTTCTGTTCAAGATCCTTGACTTGGAAACTTGCTTTCTTGTCTTGGTCAGAACATCTTGAGGGGGTGAATAAGTGGTTTGGAGCTTAGGGAAGGAGAGGAAGAGAATGAAGTTAATGCCCTGCTATTTTCTGTTGCAAGACTGTGGTTAGCAGGCAATTGGGGAAGTCCTCCATTGCAATCGGTTTAAATACACAGTGAAGTGGAGTAAGAAGTGGCCACCCAGAGCAAATAAAACCATAGCTAATATAAACCCCATGTAAGAAGGCCCTACAAACAATTGGTAGGTTAAAAATATGGGTGATGCTGCAGTCAACATGCAGAGTAGAAAAGTCTCAAGCCTTTGCTGACAAATCTGCTTTGCCCAGCTCAGGTGTGAAAGCAGTACAGCTGTTTGGGTGGTATTGTGTGCAAGTCAATAAACTTGTTTTTTCAGAGCAACTTGGGTGTCTTCCATACCTGTGGTATGACTAAATTCCAGCCATGATAATTTGCTTCCATGTAGTTAAGAGCTGCCTGTATTTTCAAGTGGATCCTACAGACATGACTACATAACTGCAATTAAAAAGGTGTATTTTAAATTAATAAGAAAATTTAAGTGCTCACTGCTTAAGACTTGCATCTGTTTAGCAGCCTAACAGTGTGCAATTCTGAGTGGTCCAAATTTTTCATTTCCCCAGTACACTACTGAGTCTTGAATTCTAGTTGATACTTCTGCTCTAGCTCTGTCCCATTAATCTAGGCAATAATGGCATGAAGTTGTTGCAGAAAATAAAACATTTCAGATAAGTGCTTTAGTGTTCAAACAAAGAAGCCCATGGGGATATTTCAACTCATTCTGATTTCCTTTAAATATTATCTTGGCCACAAAGTGCTATTATTTGTCCTTGCAATATGATTTTTTTTCTGGAAAGCTCTAACAAACTCTCTTGTATCATATTGTCTTATAATAAATTTTCATGGTTGGCTGATGTTCTGTTTTAAGTCTACTCTAAAACAGAGGGAAGAAAAGTAGCCTAAAATAGCAATTTCAAGAGAGATTTGAGGGCCATGAATTATTTTCTATTTTTGTCACTAGTTTAGGTCTCAGTTCAGCATGCCTTGAAGTTGCAGGAAATCTTTTATTGATTTCAGTAGATCTTGGTTCAGGTGCATTCAGTCTGACCTTGGACAAGGCAGGTGCCTTCTGTGCTTGGGACTGAAATGTGCATGCTCTACTTACCCCTCCAACAGGATCGCTATAAAGCTTCATTCATTCACATCTGTAGAGAGCTTTAGGACTTGCAAATGAATGCCACTTTTTGAGGACAAACTATTATTTCAGAGTAGATGAATTAATTTTACCTTCCCACCAGCTGCCAACAATCTGTTTAGTGCAATGAAATCCTGACAGTCTGTGTCAACAACTGAAGCCAGCTCTTTCATGACAGAGAGAAAAAGGAAAGAGAAAATGCAGGCCTGAACTCTCCCCCTTTTATAGAATGTCTTTGTGTATGAAAATAAAAATTTTGTCTGTCATTTCAAAAGCCCTCTCATAAAAGAAATGCACATTAAATTAAAACTGCTGTTATTTTTTCATTCCATCACAATACAGACCCCTCCTGGTTTTTGATGAAGAGTGAGGTGAAATATCGCATGACTGAGCTACAGAAAAAATAGCAAACTGTTCCAAATGCATAAGCCAAAATGAGTGTTCAGAGAGAGATCACCATGTCATGAGCTCATGCTGGCAATATGTTTTTCTCTATGGGTGTAAACTGAGATTTGAGCCTGAGAGAGACCCTATATTCATTCAGCCTTGTAGGAGCACTTTCATGATTGCTGTTTTCTTTGGAATAAGCAAGGCAGTTGTGAACTGCTCCCAGACCTTGGAAAATACCTACAGCCCCCAGCAAGTTCTGCTGCCCGATGGTATCCTCCCCTTCCCTCCCCACCATGCAGCAATAAACTGAAGATAGAGCCAGAGTGAAAGCATCCAGATTTTACTGAGAGGACAATGTCATTTTTCTCTGTGTTATTATTTGGGTTTGTGTGGTGGTCTGAGAGTTTTTCCTGCTGTATTGGGTTTCTGTGGCCATGCTTTCTGTAGCAGGGGGGGCTACAGTGCCTTTTGTTAGAAGCTGCTAGAAGCTTCCTCTGTGTCTGGTGGAGCCAATGCCACCCAGCTCCAGCATGGGCTTCCTGCTGCTGGCCAAGCCTGAGCCCATTAGGAATGATAGCAACACCTCTGTGGTAACATATTTAAGAAGGGAAAGAAAGCTATTGCATAGATGAAAACTGCAGCAAGGGAAGAGCAGGTGAGAATATGTGAACAACAGTGTAGACACCAAGGTCAGTGCAGAAGGAGAGGAAGGAGGTGCTCCAGGTGGCAGAGCTGAGGTTCCCCTGCAGCCCGTGGTGCAGCTCATGGTGGAACAGCTGTGCCCCTGCAGCCCATGGAGGACCACAGGGGAGCAGAGAGCCACCTGCAGCCCATGGAGGAGCCCATGCCAGTGGGTGGATGCCCAAAGGAGGCTGTGGCTGTGGAGAGAGGACCCCATGTTGGAGCAGGTTTTCCTGGTAGGACTTATGGCCATGTGGGGGACTCACACTGGAGCAGCCTGTGCCTGAAGGAGAAGTGACCCATGTGGCAGCAGTTTGTGAAGAACTGTTGCCCGTGGGATGGACTAACGCCGGAGAGGTTCGTGCAGGACTGTCTCCCGTGGCAAGGAGCCCATGGGGAGCAGGGGAACGACTCCTCTCCCTGACAGTGGCAGAAAGAACTGACTGGTACCCCCATTCCCCGGCTCCCTGCACCACTGCAGGGCAGGGCGGGCGGGAGGCAGAGCTTGGAAGAAAGCAGCGGTAGAGGGAAGCTGTGTTTAAGATTATTTTACGTGTCACTCTTTTGCTCTGATCCTGTTAGTTATAAATTTAATTAATATCCCCACTTTGAGTCTGTTTTGCCCATGATAGTGATCAGTAAGTGACCTCTCTAAGCTTTTATCTCAACTTATGAATACTTAGTTGTTTTTGGTTTTTTTTTGCTGTTCTCTGTCCAGTTGCAGAGGGGAGGGAGAGAGTAGCTTTAGGGGGTACCTGGTGTCCCGCCAAGGTCAATCCACTACATCTGTTTTCATTTGGGAGGTGGTAGGCAAGTGTAGGGACGTGGTAGGCAAGTGTAGGGACATGGTAGGCAGGGCTGGGAAGCTGAAAGTCAGAGCAAGGCCCTGTGTGAGGCAGGGATGGTGCAGAGCCTGGAGGTCCTGCCCCTGTGTGGCAGTGGGGAGCCCATCTGTACCATCCCAGCAGCAGGTTTTCCCAAGCACAGTGGGTGTCCTGGGGTGGCTGTGGCCTCCCTGAGGGAGGTCCCCTTCTAACCACTAGCCCAGAGACTGGCTGCAGAAATGGCCTTTTGTCTGGTTGGTATGAAGGGAAAATGATGCCTTGGGCACAGCCCACAGTCAGCAGAGCACCCAGTTTCTCTGTTCTCTGAATTTTCAGTCAAGTCAGTACTGTGCTGGGCAGGAACAATGGTATTTGAATTTACTAGGATATTTTACGCCCCTCTCAGTGCTGGTTTGTTTCTGCTAGAGGTGAGCAACACTGGGATTTCTGGTATATTTGTGTTCCTCCCCTTCCAGGCACTTATACCTCCCTGTGCATGAGGTCTACTTCCAGTGGAATCTGTTGAGCATCCCTTTCTATGTGTAAACACTTCACAATTCCTTTTACGAGTGTCATATCTTTCTTGTTGGCAAAGTCTGAAAAGCATAGCATTAAATTTTTTCCTTGGTGTCCTAGAAAAGGCTAATAACTCTTGTTAGGAAAAAATGTATTTAAAAATAGATGCACTCTTCTAATCCCCAAAGTGCTGGCATCTGGTTTTAGAGTATGACTGATGCTGGGGACATCCCAGCACTGGGAGGGGCCACCCCCAGCAGTGCTGTCCCCAAGACACCTACTCTAAGACGCAGGTTTAGGAATCCAGTTTCATTTTCCCAGTGGCATTGTTAGCACAGCTCAGCTACAGGATGCATTTTGTGTTATTTTGAAAGAAGCAGCCATAACCCCCTTGATGAAGGAATTCAGGAGCAATGTGGTCAAGTCAGGCATGAACATGTGGCAAGTGCAATTGAAATAGCAAGCTAGTCCTTGCCTAAAATTAGATGTAGAAATTTAGTCTTCCTATGGTATCTTCTTGTTCCTGTAGCCACATTCTAGGGCACGAATGTATATGGGTTTAGAAGTACTGCTTTCCTTTTACGGATGCCTAGCAGTCTTTTTTTCCCTCTAAATACACTACAGAAGTTTATCTTATGCCCTACTTAAAGGCTTGAGAAGCTTCTCCTTTCTATTCTTTTTGGCAGAGTTCACTCTGAAATACAAACACCGATTTCTATATTTACGGCATTATGATACATTAAAGCACTGCAACCATACATAGGGTTATGTTAAAGGTAACATAGTCAAAAACGTGAATATTCAAGAAAATGCTAGAAGTGATGAAAAAACATTTAAAAAGAGATTTTTGTTGACTATTCTGTGGTAGGGATCAATCTATTCTGGATAAGTGTAATCTCCACGTTTGAAACTTTTAAACCACTGCTGTGATCTGAAGCATCTCATAGTTGATGTTCCAGCTGCCAGAGCAGAAGATACATAGCTAAAATTGGTAAGAGCCTGTGTTATTTTATTCTTGAGCAGCCAAGGGGAAAAAAAAAAGCCAGCAGTGAAATACAGGTAGTACAGGCTGGGAAAAGCAAGCAGGGAAAAACAAGTGAAAAGCCACTGCCTTGAGAAGCAGGAGGTGTAGGCTGCATTGCTGACTCCCTCTGTGACTGCGCATGGAGTGAATGCTCGGCAGGGAGCTCCCCACCCCAATGCATTCACCATACAAAGACACCTGTTTGGCTTTAGAAACTGTGATTGTGAGATAGTTGGGGCTTTTCTGGCATAAACCCCACCCCTTGAGTCTGTCATTTCAGGGTGGGGATCCTGAGAGTGGTGCTATGACAACTCCAGCTGAAGATCAGGATTAGTTTTACCTCCAACCTCTCTATCTGTTGCAGGATGCAAACGTGCTCTGGAGACATAATTCAGTATCTGCCTGTGGTTCTCTTTAGAATGGTGATAAGGAACCTTTTCAGCCCCATAAAGATTCTGTAGTGATAAACTCTATAAAAAGGATGAGGACCTTGGATAATTCAGTGAGAACACTGTAAAAATAGGATTTGCCCCTACAGATGTAGAGTGACTGAAGGAAGCGGTCAGAACTGCTTTTAGATGCAGCTTGTATGTGGTAAATTAAAACAGGCAATCAACTTCTGTCTCCAGCACTCAGTTTGGCTTATTTTCAAGCAAATAGATGCAATTAATTAGGATTTGTATAAATGTGTTTTCACACATAGTAAAAATGGGTGCCTATCAAAAAGCTGCTAGGTGCTCCACTACTGCTGACCAAAATAAAATGAGCAGAATTAGCCAGCAAGAGTTTACTGACAGCTGCCAACAAAAGCAAACCTGCTACAGGAGGCAATACAAACATCTGCTCCCCTATGGCTGCTGGAGCATTTTCACCCTATCCAGCCACACCTCCAGCTGTCATCTCTCCAAAGAAATACATAGTACTGCATAATACTATGTGCCCTGAAAATCAGCGGGTCAGGGCATTTGTACTGGGACAAGGAGTTTGTTCTTGTGTATTTATAGCCTTGTCTTAATAGACTGTTTAAGAAAATGTGAACTTTTTAGGAATGTAATTGTGGTAGTGTCAGTTGTAGCACAGCAATGAAAACTCAGGCATCAAAACTCGTTATGAAATTATCATCTGGAAAAGGAGTACAGAGGCTCAAAAACAGCTGATGAATTTGTTGCTTTTAGCGTTTGGGCACGAGAGAGAGAGAAAATAGCCAGGGGCATTAATTCACACATGGATTACAATATATTTTACTTTTAAAAGCAAAGCCCTTTTCTGATTTACAGCTATTTAAAATAATCACTTAGCTCAAAGCAGCAAGGGAATCAGCTGGCATAGTGGCTTAGCATATTAAGATACAGCTTTATGTATCGACCCTCCCTCCTCTCAGTGCCACAAGCTTGAGTCCTCAGCAGGGATTTCAGCTGATGAAGTGATAGCAGCAGGTTTCCAGGCCTTGAGCACGCTGTGTGGGCTGCTTTTCTGTGATGGGAGCAGCTGCCCTGGGAAACTGGATTTTCATAGATGTGAAAGCCAGAAAGGAACAGTCTAATCGTTTAACCTGACTTAATTTTACTCAGTAATTCCTGCCTAAAGCCCTGACATTTGTGGCTGAAATAAAACATATCTGTTAGCTGTCCACCCTTGATTTAAAGACTGCAAATGCAGAAAATGCATCCTATCCTGTGGCATGCCATTGCAATAGTTCTTGATATGTGCATCTTGTTTGCAGTTTGAACTCTGTTAACAGACTTTTAACATCCAACTACTGTATTTTGGCTTGCTGACACCAGTGGTGCTGTGCATAGTGCTGGCCAATGTTAACATCAGCTAATTGATGTCACTGAAGGGAAATCTGGGAAGACCTAATTCACAGCAATTCTCTACTTGATGGCTTCTTATGTCTCTGAAGACATAATGGTTTGATTTTGCTTGCTCTCAGCCAGCTCTTGCTTTTTAAAGCTTCAAAGTCTGGCAAGAGAGAGATTTGGGAAGTGTGGTAAGTAAATGCTAGGATATCATGTCCTGTAGATATGGAATAACTTCTCTAATGCTGCACTCACACCCCTGAGTTAAGAGGCTGCATCCAGATGAAGATTAAGTATCAGCTCTGTGGATTTAGAGCTCCTGCAAATATGTTTGGTTATTGCATTCTTCCAGTATCCTGTGCAGTTCAGACAGATAACAGGATTTGGTCCCATTTTGTTTCTCACATCTGCGACTTTTTTTTCTTTTGCCCTTCCACACATATAGAATTTGACTACTGGATCTCATTGCAGATTGTGATCCATCATTGTGTGAGAAAAGTTGATAATCTAGATAATCTCATACATTTTATATGAAAATTCAACATACGCATCAAAGGAGATATTATCTCCCAGGAGTAGTAAATCCAGCCTGGGATTATATTTTATCAGACTTTCTGGAGCTCACCTCTAAGTTTTAGAGAGATCACTAAGGTCTGGATTCAGCAGTGGCAAGCAGATGGCAAAAGACAGCTTTATGTGGAATGCAACCCATGTGGTGGGAAGCTCTTGAGTATTTATTCCTGGCCCATTAGGGTGAACCTTTGAACCCATCTTAAAGGGATTGCTTCAAATCTGCATCAGCTTGTTGGAATAACAGACAGCAAAAGAAAGAAGCCTTCCTTCTGTCTTAAAGATAACTTTATAACATGTTGTTATATACATTGCAAAACAAATGAGGCAGTGAACAGCAATCAAAAATAGGATATTTTGGATAAATCTCATTGTTAGATTAATGAAGTCTGTGGCTGAATTTATAAACTAAACAGATATAGATAAAAGATTGTTTAGGATGTCAAAACATGAATGAACATCTATGCAGTAGAATCTCATTTATGTCAACATTTATTTTAGTATTTTATTTCATATTTTCTATTAACTTTGTTAATAATAAAGGATCAATTATGTCTTCATCCTACAGGGGATAGTGGGATAAATCTGACGTGTGTAGAACACAGAGTTCTGTTTTTCCAGGCAGATCCAAATATATTTGAGCAATCATCTTGACAAGTGATGTGACACTTGGGTTTGCAGCTGGGAAAGTGTGAAGTAGAAACAGAGTGGGACTGCAAATAGATTAATGAAGATCCATAAAATGAAAACACAACCTCAGGACCGGCGATTAGGCCTGGATGACAGCATATGAGTTAAGTGAACTAAAAATAAAGCTAATGTAAAAATATTGATCTGGGTAATTCTATTTAAACAGTTATATCTGAGTGACAAATTCTGAAATAATTGCCCACAGAAGGCAGCAGCAACATCCTCTACAGATAGGGTGAAGGCATCATGGTATATCTGGGATGAAATTAAAAAGCCCCACTTCTGCAGTCTGTACCGCAAACAGCATGAAAGTCTTTCCTACCTTTTAAGACAGACTCAGGTACGTTACTTCCAATCAGATTTTGGCAACCACATGGTTCTTCATCAGAGAAGGCAAAACATCTATTTCACAGCAAAATGAGTTCTGCAAATTAGTTTGTGACTAAGAGTGAAGGGATGGCTACCAGAAAAAAAATATCACTCTTAATTACATTTCACTGCATTTATAAGGAGAGCAGTCCTAACCATAGCTTTTTATTATAGTAACTGTGACCAGCCTCCATGTGGTCACCAGCAAATCCTTTTGTGCAGCTGACACTCCTTCAAAGAGGTGTTGCTGAAATCAATATATGTGTGCCTGGGGAACTATAAATAATGAAACACCTGATGTTCTGCAAAGTTAATGCTTTCTCCATATATCACATATTCCAGGCTGAATATCCATAGTGACCCCAGCCAGTGAGGCTGGAGACAGACATCTTAGATCCAGCTGCAATAGCTGAAGATATTAGTGCTTCCTAGCACCACAATTTTGCCAGAAAGCTGATTTATATGGCCACTCTGTAACCCAGCGTAGGAAAAAACAATAACTGGGGTTAACCAAAATCATTGTTTCAGCATTGCTTAAACTAATTTTGTCCTTAAACTAAACCCACAGAAGATCAGGGACCACCACCTGGTAGGCAGAAATGGAAGGAAGCATGGTGACCACTGGCTAAAAGGCAGTGAAAAGCAGCTGAGACCATACTGTTTTCAAACAGCAGAGGAAATAACTTCATGGAAAGATTTTCAGGTTTTATTTTATTTGCTTCAGCTCTGTCTGGAGCAGTTCAGCCACGCTCTGCCCTCAGCTGGCTGCTACCGCCCATCTAATGAGCACTGGAATGGATCCTGTAGCACTCCCACCCTGCGTCAGTCCCTAGTCAGGTTTGGCTTAAACTGCTGCTGCTGCTGAGGATGCTTTACAGTGAGCCAGTGAGCTGCAGAAAAGGAAGTAGTCATGCTGCTTTAGCACCTCAGCCATGTCTTCACCATGGGAGGGTCACATCTTAAGCTGCCACAGATGTTGCGTGGGCAAGGCAGTGTTTGTGGGTAGAATTAACTCTGTTAATGATAGACCTTCATGGATGTAACAACACTCTCTCTGTTCCAGTGAGCTTTTGCACTCTAGTATCATATACAGCTTTAGTTTGCTACAGTTTAATTCTCCTTGAAGGAAAAAAAAATTCAAGGAGGATTAAACTATAGTAAATAGTGGTTTACAAATATGGGCCAATTAAATTTGAGCAGCTGATACAGTTATCCCCTTCCAGTTTCCTTCCTTGGTACTTTCCTGAAGGTTAGGTACCTGCCACAAGGACATCTGAATTTGGCATGTGGAGCTGCTCTGGGAGCACCAGAGTTCACTGCCTTTCATAGTGAATTAGAGGGATGCCCATGCAGGGTTGCCTGAGGAGGCACGTCTTGAAATTTCAGTGGTTTGAAAGTGAATTTGCATGTTGTTCACCTGCCTATGAAGTCAGAGGTGGCCACCTCCAGGAAAGGGAATGGAGAACAGCCGGAGAAGTAACTTTCTGCTATCTAACTGAGCACACTGGCTCACACACAGACAATCCCTTCTAAACTGGAAAGCACAGGCATATAATGTGCTTTAACCAACATGCCTCATCTCCAAATAATGTTATGCGTATCCTCCTGCCCACTTTTTACACTAGAAGTCTTGGTAGATCTGAGGAGCTGGCTTCACTATGAGAGCGACCTGTTGAGGATGTAGGAAAGGAACTACTGCACTAAAACTTGGAAACCTTGCTTCCTTTGGGATAATGTCTTTATGGCAGTTTCCCTCCATGTCTTACATATGTCACTTCTCCTTTCTGTGTAGGTCAGCATGTCACTGAGAAGATGGAGAACAGCAGGGGTAGCTAAATATATCCAGGAGATGACAAACATCTCCTCAAGATTTAGAAACTTCTGTTTGTGATTTGTGGAAGAATGAGGTCACGAACATGGTAAAAGAGAGGGAAAGAACAAGTTTAAGAAGAAATGGATAGACTCAGAAAAGACAGGAGGACAAAAAACGTGGATAAATGCTTACAAGGTAAGGGCTCATACAGTAGGGAGAACATCTGAAGATGCAGTATTTCTGGAAACATGCTGTAGTTGGGCAGTGTTTTCATATAATTTTACTTCTTAAAAAGCTGTTTAAATGCCTCAGTTTCACAGAACACATGAATACTGCCAGAACCACACATAACTATGTCAGTCTTATTTTTCCCCCTGCTATCTTCATGCATGCTGTATCTGAATACAGAACTTTCCTCTTTAGGCACTGTCTGACCTTGTCAACAGAAGGTTTTGCTTAGCTTTTCAGTGAATGTGCCTGATTGAACATGATTCACATGTTTTCTTAGTGACTGCATGGGACATGGCTGTTTTTCCAAACTTTCTGTGATTCAATGGAATTCAGGCATTTTCATATTGAACATCTGTGACTTGGGGAGGATCCATGTGTTTTCTCAATGAATATGAACGAAACTGGCAAGGGCCTCAGCATTTCCTTCTTGCTTCTATGCTTGTAATTATCACAGTATATAAATACACAGAGACTTTCTCAAAATGTGCCTAAGAAGATCTGACAGAATCTTGCTTTTGCTCAGCCCTGTCCCTGTAAGGAGGTAAAGCAGGTACAGTGGATATGGTATCATGTATCCTCCATCCCTTACATGCAGCTAACACTTTTAGACTTATATGAGAACCTAGTTCTCCCTCTTACCTGGATATGTGGGATTGTTAGGTCCAAACATCCTCCTCCCCTTCTCCTCCCCATCCATCAAGGGCAGTTACAGAGACTTTGCTCCCTCCTCAGGGAATGGGTGCTCTGGCAGTGGTACTTCCATGACTTGGAAAAGGGGCAAGTAGTAAAAGCACTGCCTTCTCAAGTGCCCCTTCACAGGAGAGGACTGAACTACAGTAACTTATGGTTCTACTTTATTGTCTTTGCCCTGATTTTAGTTGTCTGTCCTAGGATGAATTTACTTTTCTCTGACCAGCTGCCAGACTTTCCAGAAAGGTGAAATTAAGTCTGTAAAGGGACCAGCAAGAGACTATTAACCATTGAAGTATTGTACTTAGCTTTCATGGAAAGATGGGTGGTTGGTATTTAGCATTTATATGATGCTATATATTCTCAGTGTCATTGAAGAAAACCTAGCTCATTCTTAGACCATTCCGAGTTAGATATGGGAGTCAGAACAGTGGTAATGGAAAGAAGTTTTGGTCTTGCTGAAGCTGATGGAAGTTTCCATTTAGAACTTACCTCTGGTAAATGCTTCCCTGCCTTGCTGAGTGCTATTTACTGACGTAGTGCTAGGATAACAAGCAGGCCTTTTCATGAAAAACGAGGACCAGAATATTAAGGCGAGAAAAATCCTTGCATTATGCAAACCTCTTTATCCTTGTCGATTTCTGTTTCATTTAAATGTTCCTCCTTCACGAGGCATGCCTCTGCATATAGAGGCAGCCCGTGCGCCAGTCACGCTCCCCCCTCAACAGCAGGAAGCCAGCTGATACCCGAGGAATCAGTTTCGGCGAAGACCTCTCGGGATTCTGGGCGGCAACGCAGCAGCGTCTCGCCCTCCCGACCCACCGCGACACGTCCGCGCGTGGGGGTCGCCAGCCCCGCGGGCGCTGGGTGGGCGGGCGGTGGCCCCTCGGCGCTGCGCGGGGGCGGCGGGGCGGGGGCTGCGCGGGGCGGTGGCGCTCTCCCGCCCCCTCGCACGGGCTCGTCCTTCCCATCACCGGCAGCGGCGTGCGGGAGTTTCTCCCGGGGCGGCGAGGCGAGGGCACCTGCGAGCAGCACGGCGCAGCCTGGCCGCGATGCGGGCTTAGGGGCGCAGCATGGCGCGGCGGCGGCGGGGCGGCAGGTGCCGGGGCGGGCGCGGCGGCGCTGCCCCGACGGGACGGGCGCTGGCGCTGCTGGTGCCGCTGTGGCTGTGCGCGGCGGGCGGCGGCGCGGCGCCGGTGTATAACCTCAGCCTGGCGGTGGACGAGGGGCTGCCGGCCGAGACGCTGGTGGGGGACATCCGTGCGGGGCTGCCGGCCGGGGCGGACGCGCCGGGGGGCTTCCTGCTGTCGGAGGAGAGCGGCGAGTCGGCGGTGCTGGCGGATTTCCATGTCCAGCCGGAGACGGGCATCATCCGAACGGCGCGGCGGCTGGATCGGGAGCGGCGGGCGCGATACAGCTTTGCGGCGGCCACGCTGCGCGGCGAGGTGGTGCAGGTGGAGATCGCGGTCACGGACGTGAACGACCACCCGCCCCGCTTCCCGGGGGACAGCCTGCAGCTCAATGTCTCCGAGCTCAGCCCGCCCGGCACCGCCTTCCGCCTCCCGGCTGCCCGAGACCCCGACGCCGGCCGGTTCGGCACGCAGGGATACGCGCTGCTGGAGGAGGGCGGCGCGCCGGGGGAGCCGCCGGTCTTCCAGCTGCGCTATGGGCGGCCGGAGCCGCTGGAGCTGGTGCTGCTGCGGCGGCTGGACCGCGAACGGGCGGAGCTGCACCGGCTGGTGGTGGAGGCGTGGGACGGCGGCAGCCCGCGGCTCCGCGGCCGCCTGCGGGTGTCGGTGCGGGTGCTGGACGAGAACGACAACGCGCCCACCTTCAACCTCAGCGAGTACCGGGCGCGGCTGCGGGAGGACGCGCCGCCAGGCACCGCCGTGTGCCGCCTGCGGGCCACCGACCCCGACCTGGGCGCCAACGGCGAGGTGCGCTACGCCATCAATCGCCGGCAGAGCGACCCCGACGGCTACTTCGCGGTGGAGGAGCGCAGCGGCGTCCTGCGCCTCCGCCGCCCGCTGGACCGGGAGGCGCGGGCCCTGCACCGCCTGGTCGTGGAGGCGCGGGACGGCGGCGCCCAGCCCGAGGTCTCCAGCGTCCTCGTCTCCGTGGCCGTGCTGGACGTGAACGACAACCGGCCCGCCATCCGCCTGCTCTACCTCACCGAGAGCGGCGGCCCGCGCGTCTCCGAAGGGGCGCGGCCCGGCGACTACGTGGCCCGGGTCTCCGTCTCGGACGCCGACGAGGACGGCGGCGCGGAGGGCGCGGAGGGCGGCGGCGGCATCGCGCTGGCCCTGCTGGGCGGCGACGGCGCCTTCGCGCTGCGGCCGGCCGGGGCCGGCGTGTTCTTCCTCTGCGTGGCGGGGCCGCTGGACCGCGAGAGCCGCGACCTGTACGAGCTGCGGCTGGTGGCCACGGACGGCGGCGCGCCGCCGCTCTCCGCCGAGGAGCCGCTGCTGCTGCGCCTCGCCGACCTCAACGACGAGGCTCCCACCTTCCCGCAGCCCCACTACCGCGCCGCCGTGTCCGAGGCCGCCGCCCCCGGCACCGCCGTGCTCCGCCTCAGCGCCTCCGACGCCGACGAGCCGGGCTCGCCCAACGCCGAGGTGCGGTACGCGCTGGAGGGAGACCCGTCCGCCCTGTCCCTGCTGCGCATCGACGCGCGGAGCGGCGCCGTGAGCACGCGGGCGCGCCTGGACCGGGAGCGGCAGGCGGCGCTGGAGCTGCGCGTGGTGGCGCGGGACGGAGGGATCCCGCCGCGCACCGCCGCCTGCCGCCTCAGCGTGCGCCTGGAGGACGCCAATGACAACGAGCCCCGGTTCGAGCGGCCCGTGTACCGCGGGCGGCTCCCCGAGCACGCCGCGCCCGGCCGCAGCATCCTCCAGGTGAGCCCCGCACGGCCCCGCCCGCAGCGCCTTGCCTGCTGGGACGCTGCCCTTAAACACGGCGCTCCATGGCCCTGCCGCGGAGCGCTGGAGTGCCGGCGGTGGAGCTCAGTTAGTCGGCGCAGCCCTAATAGCGCCGTCTTCACAAGTGCCCTTAGAAACGTGTTCCTTATCCCGTAAAACTTGTAGCGTGGGTAATGAGCACGGAAGCTCAGATCTTCAGAGGGAATCAAGTGTCAGCTCTGGTTAAACCCCAGAGGATGTTAAACAGGGTGTGATACTTCTGAGGACTTGAGATGGTCCTTAGAGGAAAGCCAGCAGGACCCATCTCCGAGGGTAAGCGCGACTCAAACTAGAAGAGAGAGAAAGGCAGGCAATGTAACACAGAGGGGCCTGGAATTAAAGAGCACTTCAGGGGTTTTCAAATATATTCCGAGTTCTCCACCAGGGAAGGTAAACAACTCACCCTGCCTTCACAGAAACTGATTAATGCTAACAGAGAAAAGTGTTCTAGTTGTCCATAAACTCCCCTTTATTCTTTGCAAGTGAGGTTAAGTGGTTGCTTTGAAGGGCCAGGGTTTTCCAGAGAGGCCTTTTGCTTTTAGCTTGGAAGGACATTGCTGAATTTATACCTTTGAACTGAACAAAGTCTTTTCCATCAGAAGAAAATGCACAGCAGTTGATCCTTTGTGAATGTAGGTGTGTTTCTGAGGCTGTGCCGAACTTACATGAATTTGGGGAGAACCAGTGATTAAAGAGGAGACCTAGGGAGAGCTGCAGTGTGTTTCATTAGTACATTTGATGAAAAATCATTCTATCTTTATCTCTGGGTGGCCTACTTCATTAATTTATTTTTTAAATCAGGAGACCTTGATGATATCTTGGGTCTGACAGTAGTTTATTTAAAAAAAAAGCATTTTCCTCTCTATCATTTTTTCTCTTTTTCTAATTGCACTCTGAGCTCAAAAAGTACACAGTTTGCACAATCCTAATAAAAATTAATCTCTAAAAAGTTTGGCAAGGTTGAGCTCATGGAGCTTTTAATTTTGTATCCCGAACCAAAAAGAAAATCCCATCACTACCCTCTCTTTTTCCTCCAAACCCATGGGAAAAACCATCCCAAAACCACGACAACCTGCATCAGTGGCCCCGGTAAAGCCCAGAAGAAAACTAGTAACGTGATTTTACAAGTTCGCCGTCCACCGGGGAGGAGCGAGGGGCGTTGCGGCAGCCCCGGTCTCTGTCCCTGGGCACGGGCGTCCGTGGTGCTGAAAGGCAGCGGGACAGAAGCCGTCGGGGTGCGCTGCTGCAGCCTGATGCCGCGGCTGGAACTGCCGAATAAGGATTTTTTGCTTTTGATTCAATCGGATAGAATCCTCCTGAAGGATTCCTGAATATTTTAAAGAAAATAACCTGAGATTTTGGATTATTTTTTCTTGTATGTTTTGATGTGTTAAGAGTGCAGATTTCCTAGGGCTGCAGGGGTCATGTACTGTGGCTGTCATCTGTGGTGTAATGAATTTTGAAAGGGTCAAAATAATCCTGTTTAGAGAGTATAAAGAAATAGTTATGCCCTGGTGGCTGAATGATCAAACCTGGAATATTAAAGCCAAAGGTGAATGAGACATGAGAGATGCATAGGAGGAATAGCACATGAGCATCCCATGGACTGCCTGAGAACAAAGCTGGTTCTACTTGCAGGTGAATCCAGGATCATCATAGTGATGTCCAAGTTTCATACTGCATTGTGTATCAGAATTAAGCTTTAAAAATACCCACCTTTTGAAATTGTCCTCATACTTTTTTACCCATTTTCTTCCTATCCAACGAGTGTGAGCAGAAGAGGCTATCATGAAGTGGGCAGCTTCATTCATGTTGCTCTAGGAGTTGTAGCAAGGGATAAGAATGTAGAAAATAAGTTTTGGGTTGGCCAAGCTGTTTTTCAGGGTCTGTGATACTAGTCCTGTCTCTAAGTGGGCTCTTGAACTTCAGAACAAGCATGAAAAAGAGGTAACCATGGGCTCTGTTACTGCTACTCCTGGAGAACTGGAAACAAACCAAGATACTGAAGGAGGCTGCTCATGTCGGAGCTTCTTCTGCTCCACAACTTGGGGGTTTGTGATAAGCAGTTGTGTTACGTTTGAATTACAGTTATAATTCCTGGAAGTCCTCTAAACTTTCTAGTCTTTTCCCTACACAAGCTGAGGAGCTCTTGCGGTAGGACATTACTGAAGTCTTGTTCATTAGTAATCATTGCTCGAGGACCAACTGGTGACAAACCATTGCTTCATACATTGTGTGTCTAGGGCCTTCTGCTTTAGTGCCTTGCTGCACCTCTTCACAGCCACTAAATAACTACTATTTATTCCTTATGTTCTTGACTGCATGTTAAATAATGGGAAATTTCTTTTCTTCTGGGAAATACTTTACTTCTGCTGTGATTATTTAGGTTATCTTCATTTCCCTGCTACTCTCCACAAATGTAGCCCACAGTATGGGTTAGACTCGTGGATCAACTTGCATGTAGGTTTGCCTTTCACTGGTTTCTCCTAGTCTGTAGGAATCCACCAATTAGAAGAATTAACCATGCACTTAAAGGACATAGTTTTCAGTCAGTTCTGGAAATACTGCTTTATTGCAGGCATATGTATGGGCTTTTCCTTGTGGTCAAAAGGCTCTTCCTTGCAGTTCAGATTGATAAGTGAGGGAGAATTCACATCCTGAAAAAGAACTGGAATTGTTTTGGATCAGCTAATATAAGAAAGAAATGTGGCAATGTAATGATTGCATCTCTGGGGTAGATAACACGGATGGAGATCAGAAATCTGAGCAGACAAATGGGATAAAGTTTAAATGAAAAAAAGGGAAAATCAGTGGGAAAGTAGTGGGTTATCAGACCTTAGAAAGTAGAGCAACGGTATGTAGTAAAAGATGTAAGTAGAATTTTGAAGTGATTAGCAGCATTTATTACATTTTTGTCCATTTTTGTGTACTGGACTTCTGGTTTGTTACCAGTTGTTCTAGACAGATCTTTGTTAAAATTTAAGCATTACTGATGGGGTGGTTGAAAAGAAGCAAAAGAAAAAAAAGGTACGAGGGGGAAAAGGTGAACACAATTGGAGATGAATTGTAGACCAAGGCAATTTGCAGTAACAAAAGTGGAAGCAGCACAAGCACTCTTGGTGTAATGTGATGTCTGCAGGCATTTTAGTAATGCTTTGATATTTGCAGATGTATCAAAACCCTGGTTTCTTCATGTAGAGGAACTGCATGTTAATTTTGAGTGGTCACTGGCCTTAAGGGTGATATTGCTTATTCAGTTATTCTGATGAACTTTCAGCATAATGCGATTGTTTTCCTGAAGATCTTCAGCATTCAGATGGAGGAGTGAGTGAGAGCACACTGGGCTTTCTCCTGGTTTTCTTACCATAAATTTCATCCCATTCTCAAGGATCAATGTGATTAAAAATGTCTATTGACTGTTGAGTGATGGTGATGATGTCGTATTTCTGCACTCTTGGCAATTTTAGGCAGATTTAGCATCTGATGATGTATACCTCTCTGGTGACTGCCTCTCTCTGGCCTAAGAGTAAGTCGTGTGACAAAGTATCTCTCTTCTGAGCCATTCAATTAACCCTATGAATGAATTAAGAGCTTTGCTGGAGACCTACTTTGTTAATAGAAGTTTAATTCTGATATCATATTTTATTTTCAAGCTTTTTTAGGCAATCACAATACTTCTCGATACTCATGGTTCTCTTTAGTACCATATATCTCTGAATTACCATACTGCACTACCAGTTTTGTCAAGATTTTTAGTCTTCTAGATGAAGTAATAATACTCTCTCTCTGTCTGAGCAGGCTAAAACTTCATCTAGAGGGAAGTCAGCATGTCAGATGGGCACCACTTTGCCTTGTGTTTTACCTTTTACCTAGATGGGGTGGAAACACTGCATTCTGTTTCATATCCTCCATGGACTCCTGCATAAAAGAATATTTTCCTTATTGGGCTGTACAAAGCTTATAGTTAAAGATTTGGTGACAGTGACAGCTGTCAGCTCAACTCATATTTTGAACTTAATAACATGAACTTATAACATGCATTTTCTCCTATTTTTCTCTGCCTTCTGGAAAATTAAAAAGAAAACTAAGAGGACAAAAAGTGATAGAGGATACATCCCTGCTTTGAGGGATGGAGACTTGGAGACTAATTTGTCACTGAGATGCTACCAGGTAGCAGCATTGGCTGCAGACTGCATTTTTCTTCCTTTTCTTCACTGAATGTTGAAAAAGGGAGCTAAAAGGACAGTCCTTTCCCTGATGGTTTTTGTTCTGGATCATTTAATCCACACTGCAATTACTGAAAGCAGAAAAGATGTCAGCAAACTAGGTTCATAAGAGTTATAAAGAGCCATAAAATCCAACTCATCCTAGTTAGTGTTAAACCAATATGAAGCTAGAAGAGATCATGCCATGTATTCTCTGCTTGCTTCTTGACATCTAATTTTCACTGCATTCAATTTCAATTCAAGATGTTAGCTGCAAAATGGACAGATTTTGTTTGTTGACTTAAAATGCTATGGTGTTTTTAAACTAATACAATAGACAACAGGAAGACCAAACCCCAGACTGAACTACAGTAACAATAAAGAAATTTTTCCTCTAACGTATACTCTGTGGACTTCTGGATGGCAGACTTGGCCTACTCAGGATGCTGATTTGGAGAGTACCTTGGGGAAAAGCCCTTAAAAACAAAGGGGTCTCCAGGAAGGATGGACATACTTCAAGAAAGAAATCTGGAAGGCACAGGAGCAGGCTGTCCCTATGTGCCAAAAGTTGAGCCAGTGGGGAAGATGACTGACTTGGCTGGGCAGGAATAGAGGGAAAAAAAGGGTGTATCACCTTTGGAAAGGGAGGCAGGCAACTCAGAAAGTGCCATGGTCTAGTTGACAAGGTGGTGTTAGGTTACAGGTTGGACTCAGTGATTTCAGCGTGTTTTTTTTTTCCAACCTAGCTGGCACTGTGAACTTTTGAAGGCTTGTGTTTGGCTAAATCTGAAGTTGGCTGCATGCTTTGGTCTGTAACGGTGATAAAAAAGAAGCATATATGATAAAGGTATTCTTGTTAGAGAAATAAAATGTATCCTTATGTTTGGGGTAGTGGAAGAGAAGTAATGATATCAAATAGTCTTAATCACAGACTTTATATTGCAGAGATCTCTATATTAAAATATTAACTTGTAGACTACTTAGAGCACCAGTGGGAAACATAGAGTCCTTGAATACCTAGGGCTACTAAGTTTGTACAGTTTTATGCAGCATAATAAATAAACTTTCAGTTAAGTGTCCATTACAAGTTCATTCATAGCCCCTAACCTTCTCGAGTAATGGTTGTGAACTGCCTTTTTAGATGGAAGGCATTCCAATTCAGAAGTGGAGAGAGTTTGCTGGTGGTCACTTTTATACAGAGAGCTGACATCAGCAGTTGGCTTATAATACACTTGAGCAAATTATTAATAGGCTGTAAATGGCTGGGTATGGCTTGCCTGTCCATTTATCAAATATTAATGTCAGTTTATCATCTGTATAGATTTTCGTACTTGCTAGGTCAGCAGAAGACTTAGTCTTTCCTGGAAGGCTTTAAAGCATTGGGAAACAGATGAGATTGGAAACTCTTAAATTCCATCTTACTATGCAAACAGATTGACACACAGTAGAATGAGAATTATTTTGCTTCACTGCTCAGTTCATTCTTGAAAGCAAACTCCTTATTGCATGCTGAAAAAAATATCCATGATTTCTACATTTCTCTTTTAAAATGCATGAGTTTGATTTAGAACCTGGTCAGAAGCTTTATGGGCTTCAGCGTCGATGTAGATAGCTTGGAGACACTTGTTCTGCATGAATGACAGAGTTTGTCTAAGCAATCCCTACTCCACAGCGAGTGTTGAATGGTACGTAGTGCTAATACTGCTGTAGGGAGGAGCATCCATCTGATTATTCGGTGGTATGGAAGCAGAGATACCGGCTAACAAAACACTTGGGGGAAAATATCACACAAGTCATTTGGCAGAGATGGTACGTGTTAGAGTCAGTGTGTGTATTGGATCGGACCAATATCCCACCTAGCCCCATACCCTTTTTCTTATCGATCCTAAAAGCATGTACCATGGATGAGTGTAAGAACAGGGCAAACATATGTGAATTTTTCTCTCATGGATTCTTGGTGTTCAACCATTTTCAGCTCAAGGACATCCCAAGCAAGATAGTTTCTATGCATGTGTAACCCTGAATGAATTTTTTTTCTGTGAAAACTACCTAGCTCTCACCTCAGCTTTTCCAAAGTATCATCAGCCCCAATATGCTGTGTCAATGGGTGTGCCAATCAGCTCCTTGCTCAATGCAAAATTACCCTTTGTTTTCAGCCTCGAGACAAAGAGAATGATTGGTCCCAACTACTCATAATTTCACCCATTTGTTATATCACCTCTCCATCTCATTTCCAGTACTTGTTAGCTGAAAAAAAATTAGCATTTGGTCAGCAAATGCTGAAATGTGCCACAGGTGAAAATATAAAATAAAGCCTTGTTTACAAAGGTAACATAGAAGAAAATTCACATTTTATGGATTTAAAAAAAAACCACCTGCCCTTGCTCTCGGTCTATGAAGAAAGCTTACTAATCTATGTAAAAGGGCATTTCTTTCAGCAGGAGTAATGGATTTTTAAAATAATACTTATAAATCACAGTTCGTTCAATCAGTTCTAAGCTCTTTGAGACAACGCTATAAGAAGCTGTACAAAGTCATTAATTTCACTGGCACTTAGGTGAAATCATTCTGCTCTAGTGAATGTTGAATTGCAAGGGATTTACATCATGCCTGGACAACACATCCAGCGGTTGTGTATTTAGCATTGCATCAGAAGGTATTCGGACGCTTCTCACCTTTTTGTACTGAACTACTCCCCTATTTAAATTTTGTATGTAATTGTATATTAAATCTATGTAAACGTGCAGCTGATTAAACAGTTGTATCCTGTCTCACACGTACATGACCAAATATAGTAACTGTAAGCATTTACAGTAATTACTAATGCACTCTAATGTAGAAGGGATGTTTGCAAGTATTCATGTGCTGACCAGCTACGCTTGGATATAAAATCTCTGCCAAGTCCTCTTGATAATTACTTGTTTAGGGCTTTTAGGGTAAATGTAGGAACTATGTACCATTACTAATGAAATTATGTTATGTATTAAGTCAGTTCTTATTCCTCACTGAGTCCCATTTAAATCAAATAGTGTAAAGAAAGTTTTAACTAGGCTTTCTTTGTGTGAATGAGCTTGACAGTACAACTAAAAAAAGTCTCACTCTTCATTGTACCATCTGACAGTGAGAGTTAGCAGAGCAAGTTTTAAGGGAGGATGCTTATGTTGCAGTCCTTTTTTTATGCTTATTTCCTCACTTCCACAAGCTTCCCATTGATACTTGGGTTACTCTGGATGGATCAAATCTATGGACTTTGAAATGCTTTGAAGTGCTTTGTTTAGAAGTGGGTTTTCATTTTGTAACTGAAAGTACAACATTAGAGACGCAACTCTATGTTCCCTCTCTTCCTGTCCTTTGCACTAAATGAAAACAAGCATTACATTTATGCCAGACTTTACTAGCTCCATTTCCTGCTGGGTATGACTTAAAATAAAAATCAGGATACTGTCATGCCTATTTACTTGTCCTCACAGGCTGCACTGCTTTAAGCATAAACTGTTGCAGTACCAACATTATTTGCTGTAATAAAAGCAAATGTACTAACTTCCAGCCCTGACAGATGTCTCAGTCTCCTGCACTGACCTTGTGTAAAGTGTCTTTGTCTCCCCTTCCCCCTCTTTGTCCCTAGCCACTTCCCTCATGCAGAGAATTAGGTTGTCATGCTTATGTCTGCTCCACTTCCACTGCCTTGTGCCTACATCTGGTACTGGGAAAGGGGTAGCAGGAAGGGCAGTTTTTTTAGCTAATGTCTGACTGCACATATGCGAGACAAACAACTTGTGTATGCCCTTTTTTTTTAACAGTTAGAAACAAACACACATGGTTTAATGCAGTGTCTAAGGAATTGAATTTATCTTACCAGTCAGAGAAACTGCTGGAGCTGTCTGCACTCAGCCTCTGGTACATTACCTTCTACATGACCTTTTCTTTTCAACTGCAGAAAACCCCAATAAATACAATTTTATGCTACACATTCAGTTTTTCCTGCTTTGATTTTTAAACTCAGGTTCGGACATCCCAGAGTAATGCTTTACCAAAGCTGTTTCTTCCACATGTCCTAGTACAGTGTGGCATTGATAACAGGCCTGTCGTTTTTATTAAACTATGTTTTCTCAAAGGCTGTTATCAGTCACAGATATATTGATATCTTTATCTCTACTTCTTTACACCAATAGGATTACATATTTAACATTCTCTATAGATACATAGACACCTAATTATTTTTACTTAAGGGTGCTTCATTAATTGTTTGTGAGGTTATTCCCTTGGTATCCCCTAAACTGGATACAAACATGTATCCAGTTTGATTATGTAAGAAATCCCAGCATTTTTATTAATTAGATAATTTTATGGTGCCATTTCAGTTTGCTACTTTCATTACTGTGATGCTTAATGACATTTCTGTAGGGTCGATGTACACTTACATGGGTATGGACTCAATAAAGCATGTCTGTTATTTTCTTCTGAAAAGATTTTCAATTGTCTTAAGATGATCCCAAAATGGAGGAGAATAATCTCTTTGAGGGAAGAATTATTCCTTTATTAATGCTTATGCCGTACCTTGGACCATAAGTGCATGCTGTATAGATAGGGTTTTTTGGTGTACTGTTAGAAACTATGTTAATCTCAAGAATGTATCAACATAGAATCTAAACTTTAGAATTTGCAGTTACATTTTGGGGGAAGGGAAGCAGTAACCTTAATGTGCCAACTCAGTGTTTGCTCAGTTTTCAGCAGGTTGGTTCCTGTTTTGAGTGTTTTCTGTACTGTGCTGTTACTCTTGCTCATAAAGACATCCACTAGAACTTGATTTTACAGCATTGTGAGAAATTAAATCACTGAAAGCACTTCAGATTTTTTGGGGCATGCTGTGCTTACACTTGCAGTTATTCTGGTGAGGCTCTGGGATAGCTTTTTAGCACCATTAGTACAAAGGGTCAGCTGGTGTCTGGAGCCTTATCAGAGACTCCAGCTGCAGCTGGACTCTCCAGCTCATGATGCCAGAAAAGGACAGGGCAAAACTTGTTCAAATTGAAGATTGGCAATTTAACTTGGAGCACAAGATTCAGTAATGATGGATTCTGCAAATGACAAAACCTGGCAATTCCTGCCTCTGCCTTTTGCTTTGTGTAGATCTATAGTAAAACAACATCATGCCAATTGATGGCTGCACAAGTCATGAGGCAGTGGGGAGAGTTGGGAGGGTCTTTTCAAAAAGGCTTTTGTTGCACAAGCACACAGGGAGCTTAGGAACATAAACTGCAATGAAATCAGCCACAACTTGTTCTTTTGGGGGGATTTCAGGTTTTCTGCATTTTGGAAATCCCAGCTAACTTAATGGGTGTCTGTGGGTTTCTGAGGGGCAGAGTTTGCTGCATGTGTGACACTTTAGGAGCGAGAGGATGCAACAAATTCTATTCCAAATGTGACCTGCTTTCCCAGAGCACAGAACTTCTTAATGTAACACATTTTAAAACAGTATGTGCTGCCATCACTAGTAATAGTAGATTAATTATTTTCTCCAAAAGTTTAATTTGAAAACAAAGTCACAACTTAGAAAATTATTAGATTTGTATAACTTTTAAAGGTTCTAAGAGAGAGGATTTCATTCTGTGTTCAAAAAGAAAGAAGAATGGCAACCTCCCATATATTTGGCCTCTATTGTTTGTTTGTTTGTTTCCTCTCTTTTTTTCCTGTTAAAGCAAAACTTCATAGCCTGGAATTTTTTCCTTTTCTTTTTTTAGCTGCCTTTGAAGTTGATGACTTTAGCAATAATTTTGGCAGTGGTACAGTCTTGTAATGATTTTGCTCTGATACCAAACTGCTTTGTGTTCTCTTTCCATTGATAAAAACCAAACCCCAAGACTCTTAGGGTTGTAATATTCAATTAAAGAAGTAATGTTTAAATTTTCATCAATAATTTTTTTTCTTAAATTTTAGTCTCCATTTGTGCCTGTGTCTGAGGAGGGGGAAAAGACCTGGCAGCTGAGACACACTTTTTGAAAGGCTGACTGCTTTTTATTTTCAGAAATGTTTGCCTGAAGGAAGGACCGAAGCCAATATTTGGGAGTTAGACCAGAATATTTGTTACATTTCCAGAACCCTGTGGTTATGGGACACAAGTTATCCTTCAGTTTCTAAAACTTTGTTGTTGTAATGCTGTGTTCAGAAATCTCCAGGAAACATAAATGTTTTCCATGTCTATTACATCTTATTGGAGGACTCTTAAAGTGTACTTTTTGAGACTTTGATTTTATGCTATGCCATTATTATTGCTAATTGCTCATCATGGAAACCATGTTTAGGCCTATGAGCATGCACTAAATCATAGTAATTTTTCCTAGAAAGTGTGGATGAAAGTTAGAAACATTGGTATGGATTATCAGGTGCAAATCTCAGTATCCACCATCCATCCCAGAGGGCTCACAGTGACTACACCTCTCCTACCCCACATTTCTGGGAAGTGTATCAAAGCTGCTGTGCCTTCTGAAATGCATGGTCAGGCAGGTGTTTCCATCAAGTCTCTGGCTCTAGCCAGGCCACTGGACCTCTCTGTCACGTCATCTATACTCAGTATTTTCCAAATGGAACTGACAAGTTGTTTGCAGAGGAATGTTAATACTTAACTTGTAATACCTGTCTTTTAGGCTGGATCACTTCCACTTACAGTCATCCATATTTGAGGTTTTTTTTCCTCCTCTTCTGTTTCCAGTGAATAAATTCCCAGCTAAAATATTAGTTTGTTGGTATGTAATTTCATGTTTTGTCACTCTATATTTAGTATTTCAGTCTTCTAGTTCTTTTCTATAGAGATCCTATTGATCTCCTATGCTGACAGTGCTTTCTGGTTTCAAGAACTGTTGAATGTTATTGAAATGCTTATGGTCTGGGTTTTTTTCTGGTTAAGTAATAGACTTAACAAGATAGCTGTCAATACAACCAACACATGCATTACTTCTCTTTTGCAAGACATCATGTTTTCATTTTTTCTTTACCTAGTTTCTTACCATATGATCCTCTGAGTAATAGCTGTGTTGCCTGTACTGAATAATGTGTAAAGAAATGTGATTTCTATTGATTGCTTTACTAAATCCAGATCAATTTACCTTTGTGTCTAGAAAAATCTGTTACTGAAAGGTCACTAAGGCAGTGGGAAAATATTTTATCTTCTTTTCTGTCTTCTCTGTATTCATTGAAAGTTGTTCTAATAGTTATCTGTTGAGGTCAGACTGATAGAATTGTAGTTCCCATATTCAGTTTTTCTCCTTTTCAAAATGTAATCCTTCAATTCGGTATTTTCAAGAGAGATGGTTTTGTTAAGATCTAGAACAACTGTGGCTGCAAGTTTGTAGTTTGATTTGTCAGTCCTATAATAATTCTATGTTGGGTCTTCTTACTTTGAATGCTGTTTGAATTTCAACTTTAAGGTACATAACTTCCATTCCTGTGTCCTCACTCTAGTTATGCTGACCACAATCATTATGGATGGCAGAAATGAGGAAGGTACGCCTTGAGCTCTAGAACAATGGCCATGAATACCTATATATTTTTATCATGATTGACTGAAGTCCTAGACTTTTCTCATATCCAAACCCCATTTTTTTTGTCTTTCCTAACTGCATGTATTTAACATTATGTATTTATCACATAAACTTTGAGATACAGACTGACTGTTGTTTATTTCTCCATTTACTTTAAGGGATAATTACATGGTCTGAAGTATTCATGTCCAGTGACTTTGTTATTTTCATTGGTTTGTGAGTCTCTGAGTAGTTAAAGCTCCTCTTAAAGAAATGATTCCTGGTCATATTCTTTCTCCAAGCATATTGTAATTCTCTCTGTATATCTGCAAGTCTAACCCTGGGACCAAGGAGACCTGTAGCAGATACCCAGCTTTATTCCATATGATGCTGGGGAAAAATCCACTGAAAATCATATTCTCTGAACATTAACTCAGCACTTTGCAGCTGTTAAAATCTCATCTTCTTGCTCCGAGGACTAAACTTCTATGTTTCTCTTGGCTCGTAGACTTGCATGTGAATTCATTCTGGTGGGGATTTTTTTTTTTTTTTTTTTTTTTTTTTAAATAATATGTGGGTTAACTGGGGCTGATGGTAGAGTTCCTCCTCCTCCTCTGGTGGGACATTTCACTGGCTTATGCGTTAGGGATTTATTTCATTAGGCTGTTCATTCTTTAAGCCTCTGGAATCTGAATCTCTGTGGGGTCTCTAAGCACCTTCTGGAGTTACCATAAATCTTTCAAGTGACTGTTGGGATTCAGCCCAGCTCCTCTTGGCTTCTGTATCTTCCGGCTTTTCTTCTTAACAAAGCTTTTCTGACATTTTGTTCTCATGTGAATCTAATGTGTCTCCAATTAAATAAGACCACATCTTCTTTCTCTTCGCTGAAAATTATTGGGATTTCCCCTCTCTTTCAAGTCTTTTTAAGCTTGTGCTTTATTTACTCAGTGAATTTTACTTGCTCGGGTATTCTCTGCGCTCTCCATTTCCTCCTTGTGGACAAGCAAAAGAAAACTCTTTCCTGACTTTAAACAGCCTCACCCTATGAAGCAATTGTTATTCCTCATGGCTAGTCATTCTGTCTGGTTGGAGTGGTATGGTTGGAAATGGTGTGTAAATGGTGTGTATGAGAATTACTCAATGAAAATACTAGTATTTATAAAACAATTTCCAAATGTCAGACAAAGTTCATGAGTTGTTTACAGGGAAGATTCCTGAACTGTCCCAACGAGTGTGAATATTCTCACCATGCAGTACTAAAACTGTTTTTCTTGAGTGGAATTGTTAATGAAGCCTTCAGAGAGCCTCAAGAGGAAGACAGTCATCTGTCATATTCCTCATCCTAATTTTTAATAATGCTCCAGAAAATCAGGACTTCTGAATATTTAGAATATGTGTATTTCCTTTTAAAACTAGTATTCATTGGATTAAATAAGATGCATCCCTATAAGCAAGAAATAGGATCTCTGACTGTGGAGAATAAACATCTCAGTTCTATTTCTCTTGCATCTGTGAAGTTCTTAAGCACAAATATAAGATCGTTTATGGTTATAATTCAGCCTACTTTTGTGTATAACTTTGCTGTTGCAATTATGAAATGGGGGAAAGGAAGACATAATTAAAGTACTGATGGAACATAAAAATAGTTGTATAAGAAGGAGACAAACTTATAAAAACAGAGGTGAGTTTGGAATATTAAGCTGTTGTCAGCAGTAGCCAGGAAAAAAAGGGCATTTTGTCATTGTCATGACTTGGTGGTCAGAAGAGAAAGATGAGCAGAGCCAAAGAGAACATGATGAATTGTCTCTGAAAAGGGTCCTGCAGAGTGTTAAGGTTTCTCTGAGTTGTATTGCATATGTATTGTGATTACTGTCCTTAAAATATTTGAAAGGTAAAAAGAAAGAATTTTAGTTTGGGAATGAATGCTGTTGTGAGAGTTTCACCTGGTCAATAGGACCGAAGCAGAGTTCTACAAACTGCCAGAAATTAAATTAAGCTTTCAGAACAAAAGCATCTATCAGTTTTCCTTTTGTATTTAATTGAACACTAGCAGAGGGAAGGACAGTCCCCCAGAACAGCTGTGTGAGGAAGTTAAGGATTTGTGCAAATGGTTTAACAACAGCATGGAGCTACATATGGTTAGCATTAGATATACTGGTGTCCAGACTGTTCTACAGAAACACTCTGCTCTGAGAGAGGAACTGACCATCAGTTGCAGCAGCATCTTTTGGAGAGAGTTGGAGTTACAGGCACTTTGTGAGCTCAGTATGTTCTGGTCATTTAGCACAGAGTAGTGTAAGAGTTGAAGTATATGAGGCTTCCGTTTAATACAGATTTTCATGGTGTATCAAACTGTGATCTAAAAACAATTTCTGCAGTGAGTGGATGGGGAAAAGGACATTACACATTTCAGGGGAGAGATTTCCTCTAAACCATGACAGTAGGAAATATTTTTATTGTAAACCATAGAAGGGGACATGCTGATAAAGTAGTAGGCAGGTTGGCTTATTTTTGTTTCTTGCTGTAAAAAAGTCCATTTCCAGAGCTACCAGGAATTTTTTCTCTTCAGATATCTGAATGCTTTTTATCAAGTATACAGTAATCTGTCCATTCAATATTCTTGTCATATTCTTTTGCAGCAATAAAGTGGTAGTGTTACTTCTCCTTCAAAATATAATGAAAATGGGATTTCATCTGGCTACTCTTGTTTAAAATGTGAACTTCAAGATCACTTTGTTTTTGCATAGAACTCCTCTAGAATTATTCATCTCACTGGATTAGTTCACATCCTCTTCATAAGTGCAGTCATTGTAGACCTTGGAAACTAATGTAGTACTCAGATTTAGATATTAGGAACATTATGTGTATTTATGACAATTCCAGGAGGAATTTATATCTTCAGAGAGTTACTAGGCTGTAAGTGCATTGATCACTTCTAGATGCAGCACCAATAATATGGATGATTTTTATGTGATATATTATTCAAACACTTAAAATACTAACATGAATTTGGTAGAGTCGTCTTTTAATTTTTTTCTTTCAATCTGTGAGTTTTGGGATAATTTATCAATATTTTGTAACTCCAGTACCATTAGTCAAAAGTTCTTTTAGGTGGATTTTTTGGATCATCAATATGGTTTTGACATTTAGACCAGCAGCACAAAATAAGTAGTAGCAGTATTAGGCTGTTGTTGATATCTTTTTGGTTCAAATCCCCAGAGATGTCACTTCTGTTAGCTCTTTTATCACACTTATTCTGATTCAGTGCTTTAGATCTTATCCTCCCTTGTCTGAGCTGAAAGATTAACACATGCTTCCAATTAGGATGAACCTGAAATTTGTTTCATTGCTTTTTTTTTAATTTTCAAATTAAATATGAAATTAGCAAGGTGCTGCAGGCTGAATGAAGCATTGACATCCTTTGGAAATAAAGCAAAATTTTTGATCCTTAAGGAAAGGAGAGAATTGAATAAAGTAAATGTTCTCTCTCTCTCTCTCTCTCTCTTTTTTTTCTCTCTAATAGCTCCGTTGTTAATTCACTCATAAAGGGACTGAGGCAAAAATCAAGCTCCCATTTGCCTTTTTTCTGTAAAGGGCTAGGTGTGTGATACCTCTCAGTGAAAGCTTTTCCTGATCATTAAAACCAGACACAATTCAGAATGTATTTTCCACAATCACAACTGTAGACTTATGCTTGGAAAACATTTCAAGTCTTGAAGGTGTTCTTAATCAGTGTGATATTATTCTGGTGAGATGCTGTAGCGTGCCAGGATGTTTCCTAGGGAACTGATGACAAGAAAACCAGAACATGGAATTCATCTCATGGAAATAAGAGAGTAAAGTTGAAAGAGAAAGAAGAGTCCTGGACAGTAAAGCAAGGCTCTCTTTCCTAAAGGAGAGGTTACTGTGAAATTTCAGTTTGCCTTGTACTCCCACCATTTTATTGCTGTTGGTTTATTTCCCCCAGAAGCCTCTTTAATACTTTCAGCCTGACTTAATTATCTTGAATTAATTAGTTCAATATAAAGAGGAGAACACTCAATACCAATGGCTGACTTGTGAGGGACCTGCAGTGAAGTTGTAGAACTGGGTATAAAAACGTGAAAGTCTTAACAAATGCTTCTGCAGGAGCACTCGCAGGGAATGGTAATGAGTTCCTTCAGAGCCTAATGGCTTTGTCCAGGTGTTAACAATCTAAAGGGGGACAGTTTCAGCTGCATTCCCTGTAGTGGGATGTAACACTTCAGGCAGTTAATTGCCTAATAGATTTAATTTCTGCAGGACAGATTATTAACGTATCTGTTCCCATTCTCTAGAAGTTCCACTTGTTCAGCATTTAATGAGCCCCTTGCCTTTACTTGCCACTTCGTGGAGTATTTTGTCACTGACCTGTTTTACTATGTGTTTAGTCTTTCCTTGATTAGTATGTGTTGTGAGCAGGAAAGATGGATTACTGGAAACTTAGACCTGTGAGTTACAATTAAAAGCTCAGTAAGTTTAGGTGGCATCCCAAATGTCTGTTGATCATAAAGCTTTCCATTTTGTTAGTTGTATGTGTGGGTAAGTCTTTATTAATTTCAGGTATTTAAAAGTCTCACAAACCGTGTTTTCCTTTGACAAGGGTAGCATTTTTGTGAACTCTGCGTAGTATAGTTGTTCCCTACAATTAGAAATGGATGGGTTCAAGAAGTTAATAGTAGATGTCTTTGCCATCTCTTTGTTTTTATCCATTTTGTTAGTATCTGAAAGGTATTGTTAAGATACTGAGATTTGGTAAGTGCATGCCCAATTTAAAATCCCCAGGTTAAACTGTAGAGATCATTAGGAGAATGTGTTAGCCTCCTACCATATGGAGTTAATCAATTATTCTGCCACTCACAACTTTATTATTTGATTGGAAAGTTTCCCCTTTACATATGAATATTAGTCTATGGTGAGCTTTCACAGCAAAAGTTAGGGACTTTTAATATCTTAGTGGAGATACTACCTAGAAAACTTTTAGAAGTCCAGCAGATACTTGAAACAGATATTTTAGTGAATTTTAGACATCAGTATTTTTCATAGCAATTGTGCAAAAAGTTACATTGAATTTTCTTGATGACACTGATGCTTGTAATAAAGGGGATGAAAATAATGATTAGTTACTCTTCCCACTCCTACCTATGCCAGGGTGCAGCTGTAAATATTATCTGGCCTCATGTAAAGCTTTTGTCCTCTAAACCCAGCAATATAGACTGTGGAGCATGCTCACGTTGCAGAGGCTCTTCAGCACTTGTGCTTTCTGGTAAGCTGGCGTTACTGAGCAGTGTGCAGCTTGGTTGATAGTGCTTAAATCAGAATGGGAGGGGGGGTTCCTTCCTCACAATCCTCTGTACCAACTACAGAACTTAATCTGGTTTCTTCTGTATTTTTAATATTTTATCAAGGTGCCTAGTATTTCTAGCCTACACTATGTGGCTAGTTTATTTTTCTTACTCGAATTGTAACTGAAGCTGTTTCAGCTTCTTGCATCTGTCTTGTACAGTCTGTCTGGACGGCTGTTTTCCTCCCAAACTCACTTGTACAAAACACAGGTATTGATGCACTGTACTTTATCCTGTAAAACTCTTGATGTTGTAAGCAGTAGCATAGTAAACTGACAGATACACAGACTGTGAAGGCTGATTATGATAGACTAACATTTCCAAGTTAACAAAGAGACTTGAGTTACATGGGGTTTCTTTCTAATTGTTCATGTTAACCTTCTGCATTATAATACTTATCAGCTCAATAGAATCGTGTTAGAATTTTTCATAGTATAAACCAGGATAGTGACTTGTTCTGTGTGCTGCTAAAAAACTTGCTCCTATGAAAAACATGCTTTTAATAATGCAACTGGCTTTTATGTTTGTCAGCAGCATTTGCATGCTTTAACAATACGGAACACTTTAGTAACATCAACGTGACAAATGCGGAACATTTAGTCCTGTCATGAGGCATTTTTTGTGTGTGGCAGGGTTTCTCTTTTTCTAATTAAGTCAATGAAAGACCTAGTTTTGTTTTTTTTCCGTCTCTTTCTGCAGTGTGGTTGGTAAATCTCAAGCAGTCGTACCCAAGATAGTGGTCAGTTTCATTCCTGTGGGGAATTGCTGACACGCATTGGCAGACTTTTGCCAACTTGAAAGCTTAGTCTATTAACTGTCATACTTCTCTGGTTCTGTCAATGTTGCTATATTTTCCTGTCAAAAGGTATATTTTTCTCCTGTATTCCTGGCCATGATGATTCTTTACTTCTAGTTCAGTAATTGTGAAGTTTAGCATACAGTTCTATTTCTGAATTCCTTTTCCACTCAAGATGAAAGCTTTCATTGGTAAAAATAGGGTGAAAAGAAGCACTCGGGGATAGTTTCTCAGATATTTTTTCTTCTTCTTGCAGTTGTTCCTAATTTTCTTTTTTAGTACACTCTGACTTGAAAAGATAGCCAGTGTCTTCTGTCAAAGCTGTTGATTACCCTTGCTGGGCAATGCTGTCCAAAGTTTTAGAGTAAAAGAAAAAAAAAAATCTATCTTCCAGTCTATTCCTGTCTTAAGCCATTGAAAATGTCCAGTACCCACAGCCTTACTGAGGCATTTAAGTACCTGTAATTATGTGGTCACCTAGCCTATAAGTATAAAGAGGAAGACAGGTTTTAATGTTGTCACTATCTGTTCTGTGTTGTCTGTTGTAATAATACTGCAGTTCTTGTTTGATTAGATCTGTCTTTGGATATTGTACTTGTGTAACAAGTTTTAAGCTATCTCATTGTCTGCAGTGTTACCAGTCACAAAGAACAGCAAAGTTCGATGTACTTGGCTCTGCCATTTAGATTTCCATTTGTATTTGAAACTTGACTGGTCTATTTTCTTTAGTATTATAGTATAGATTCTTTATAGTTGTGAGTTATCCTTCTGAGGTTTTATGCTTTACAGTTTTTGCTACTGTGAGTTTTTCTCTACATTTCTGTGATACTGTGGAGAGTGTTCACAACATTGAGCAAACTTCAATTCACTGCAATCTGTGTTTAGATGCATCTATAAATGAAGTGCCACTTGAAATCACTATCTGAGTCCAGGGATGTTTAAGATAAGAATTAGGCTGGAGTTGTTTGATAGCAGTATCTCAGCAGGATTTGAAAACCTTTGTGAGATTATT
Organism: Xenops minutus; assembly: GCA_035221455.1. NCBI lineage: Eukaryota > Metazoa > Chordata > Aves > Passeriformes > Furnariidae > Xenops > Xenops minutus. Next base: position 30,676,631 of record JAWWEE010000122.1, on the reverse strand, counting down.
TTAGTTGACAGTAATTGTCAAATTTCCAGGTGTCTTTAATGCATAAAAATTCCACCCCAGCTGTGTAGATAACCCACATACCTCAATGGTACAGCTTGTCAACAAGTGTCCCAAAACAAATTTAAAGCTGCACATTTTATACCTTCAGAATGACTGCAGGCAGTATTTTATTACAGAATGAAATTAGCTTTCTTCCGGAGCTGTGCAGCTGTAGTGTGTTCAAGTGCCTTCATCTGAGGAGCTCCAGAACCAACAGGTCAGGTCCTATAGTGAAAAAGAAACCAGCCGCCCACTTTTCTTTGTAGAACAGGATACTGACTCTTCACTGTGAAATCAGGGCTCAAAGGAGAGTGAAAAGTTTAACAGCTGCTTTTAGTTTCTCACGAGAAGGCTCACATGCTTCCATGAGACTTATGTTCTTTGTCTTTAGGCAGCAAGAAAACTGACTGCTTGAAAATACTCTCATTCCTTCCACTTGCGTGGATATTATTCTCTGTGCCGGAGTGAAGACTGTTTCCATGGCTGCTTATCCTCAGCTCTGACTGTAGATGAGTAGGTGAGAGTAGACTTATTTTCCCAAGAAACTTTGTTCTGGAGGGTACATGACAAAAGCATGAAGAAAACTCCACTGGGCAGAACTTGAAATGAGCCATAAAACCTATTTTTACTATGCTGACCCTAGATGCATTGTGGATGCACTTACAGTAAGGAAGGAGTTTTGTATGCATTATCTTCTGGGACAAAAGCAGATGGTGTAGCTGACCTGATGCTTCTTGGGAGTTGAGAGTCTTTCTGGGGTGGTGCCCTGGTGCTACTTCCTTTTTCAGACCCTTGGACTGGAAGCTTGGTACTGCCAGATGACATAGGGAAAGAAGTTACTACAGTTTAAAATTAATGACTGAAGAAGAAGCACATTCAGTCTCATTTATAAAACTTGTCAATGTACTGGGGTTTTGTTAGTGTAAGAAAAAAATCTCTATTTTTCTTAAGCATGTTGAATAATGATCCTATAAAAATACAGTTTTCATAATACATCCTTGTGCGATTTTCATTAGTTGCATAACTGCTTAGCTCGTTGAAATGGCCATTCTGAAAAGATGTACTTCTGACCTTCTGCGTAGTGAAGCATTATCTTAATAAGCTTTAAGATCTCATCAACTATGTTCAGTAGGGTTTTGAAAGTGAAGGGATTTTTATGTCTGTCAATAAGAACACAGGAACTTAATACATGGAATAATATAAATTGTGTTGAAAATGTGAGAATGCTCTTTCACTTCGTCAACATTGCGTAAGATCTCCTTCTTATAATTGATGTCAGCAACATTTTTTTTCAGCCCCAAATAGTAGTAATTCTTTGTCTGTAATTTTCCTTCAGTGATTCTGTTTTTTCCTTTCCCTCTCTTTTTTTATGTACCTGTGTCATCACTGAGTGTCCCTCAGATTCTCCAGAATCTGCCAGTGCTTCTGAGAGCCTTCATTCTTGAAATGTGAGACCTCACTGAACCACAGCTCAAGGTCCTTCCCACTGAACAGCTACTTCAGTGTTCAGTGCTTTGTTGAGAAGGGAAGTTCTCTTGTCATCTGGAATAAATTTAACTTTGTTCAAGGGAAAGACACATCTTTCTTGCTCAGAAATTAGTGGTACTTTTGGCCATGGTGTTTGTTTGCAGAAGGGAACATAGATATATTTCTTTCCCCTTTCTTTTGATGGTGCTGACCAAATAACACTTACTTGAGGGTGAGGGGCATTTTGGTTTATCTGTTACTGTGAGAAGGGTAGTTTAAGAAAATGGGTTTTGCTTTGGGTTTTGATAAATCTAAGGTTTGTTGCTGTCCTTATCACTTCTAGAAATGATCCTCAAATTCTTTGTGTTCATCATGGAAAAAAGTGTTTAAAATATGTAACTTGAAGCTGATGGTTCTGCCACTTTCGAAAAGCAGTTTCTTCTTTAGGTGAGACATTGAAGACAATGAAGAAGTCTAAAGACAGGGATGGGAGCCTTGAATTTGACCTGTTATTTAATGGATAGTTAGTCAAAGGAGAATGAACTGAGAGGAGATGTGCTGAGTGACTGAGGCTGCTGAGCTGCCTTTCAGTCTGGTAGGACCCTTTCTGGGATTTGAAACTGTGGTGTGTTCAGGTATCTGCTCCATTGCAGTCAAAGTTGTGAGGCGTAAAGGTGAAAGAATTTGTGATCATTGTGAAGTCCAGCTGTGGCAGGAATGGAACCCTGTTCTGGCCTTCTGAGTGTTTTGGAAGAATGATAAATTCGGATGAACTCCAAAACAGGTAGCCTTATGTTCTGTGGGGAGATTACATTTGACATGGATGATAGTTGAAAGGTGTTGGGTTTTTTTAAGAGCTCTTCTTTTTCACTAACACAACCTTAGGATTGCTAGGGTTCAGTCAGCTGTCTAGTATCCACTGGGTATCTTACCTCTTGGATATGTGGGAAACAGTGCTCTTATACATGATAGCAGAGAGGGATGTCAACAGTACATAAGCCATTATATTTATTTTTTTCCCCAGTAGTTTTGTGTAGAGGAGAAGCCAGGAACATTTTATGATTTTCTGAAAAGAGCTGTGAAACCAGTTCAGTGCACAGCCCATAACCCCTGCAAGGTGTTTATGGCAGTAACATCTCCAGCTGGGAGGAATCCTATTTCTTGGCAGGTCCTACATAGACTTGGAGGCAATTCTTTTCAAGTGTCTAACTTGATTTCCTCAGAAACTGGGAATTTTTAAATGGTAAGTAAATAGAGGAATTGAATAAAGGGATAGCCAAATATGCTTTGAAGTAAACCCTTCTCAAAAGATTTTAAAAAGGGAATATGACATAACTGAAAACCAAGAAAAAGTTAAATTCACCCTTATCTTAAAAACGCAGATTGTTAGGAACAGCTTTGCAGCATGTTACTATTAGTCTTACTCTTTATTCCTTTTTAGCTTTCATGAATGGGACTGGATGTCTTGGACTGGTTGTTGCTGCTTCATTTGTCTTTGTCATAGAAACCCCTGCAAAAGAAACTTCTCCTTTTGACAGGCAAGCAAAAACAGGAAAGGAAAAAAAAAAGTCCAGAAGTGTACAGACAGTGAAACCTCTGTACTGAAAGTGGGTTCCTTTGTGGTTGGTGCTGATACACATCAAAAGGAATTTGTCCTGTCAGAGGAGAGAAGGGTTTTCATTTTACCAGGGCTGTTAGTTTGGGGCTTTTATGGCAACTGAATGTATAGTGAGGACATATCTGAGAGTTTCCCACAAAATTCATAAAGTCTTATTACACTTGTTTACATTAAAATGTGCAAATGCAGTTGTTCACATGATATTATCTGATCACGCACAAGATGACTGCTGTGTGACCTTTCAAATTTGATAAAAGTAGTATGTAATTGTGGACGGGTTAACCCAACAGACAAAATAATAGTTACTTTACTGAGTGGCTAAAGCCCTGAAAAGAGGGAGAGAAGATCTGTTTAGCTATTATTCAGCCAAAGAAAATAAGGACCAAGACGTCAGCAGTAGTGGAGATTTTTGGGATTCTGATGCTCACTGAAACAAAGGGCTTATATAAACTATATACTAGCTTAAAATTAATTAATTTGTAATTTTGCATCTGTATTGTAATTGTATTTATGTTAAACATGTTAATGTGAGACAGCTGCTACAGCCTCATATAGAGGTGAAGTTCACATGATACCTGTTTTTGCATGCAACAGAGAGGATCTAGTACTAGTCATTCTTTAAAGTGTTGTACAAAAATGCTGTTTCACCTCAGAACTTTGACTTGGCACTAAGCAAGCAGGTTTTTCTGATTTCCAGTCGTTCAGAGTTCAAAACTGTAGATACCTGTTATCTGCAAAACAGCAGAAGCAGCTGGCTTTCTTAGCTGATGTTGGTAACACATGAGAGGATGAGAATCTTTTAAAGATTGTTGGTGTGTCTATCAATGATCAGTAGGCTCATGGATGAAGCCAGATGACCTTTGGAATTAGCATCAGTAGTGCTAAGTCCCGAAGAATGCAGAGGAGCTGCATGTAAAGTAAAGCAGACAGACATGCTGCAAACACGCTTACCATGGGATTTGTTCACGAAAGGTTGTGATTTTCTACCCTTTGTCTTTTGAGTTGTGTCATTTGCTGTCATGTATTTCTTGATTTTTTGAATTAATGGGTTTGATTTCAAGGTGAGGTCACTGTGACAGACATATGATGGGCAGGTATTCATTAAGGATTTAATTATTTTGTTAAGGTCTGGGATAATTTTTTTTTGCTTGCAGAGACTTCGTTCCACTGTATTTTGCAGCAAGAGACATTTATCACTTCTGTCCTGAGACGATCTCATTCAATATTGACATACTCTTTGCTTTTACTGCTGAAAGTCCAAAAATAACCATAGAATAGAATTTTAGAATGGAGTTTTTACACTTAATGCATGAATCACACAGCTTGTTTAATTCCTGAAATATATTTTTTCCTTGTTGCATTCAGTATTTGGGCACTGGTAGCCTGAGCTGTGGGCAGGGCTCTCTGTAGCGTTGTCATCCATAGCAGCAGTGAAACCTCCCTGCAGCTGCCTAGCAGAGGGCTCTCACAAAGCTGCAATCCAAAAGACCTGATTGTTCCAGGCATCCCATAATTTGTCTTTATCCTTGTATTTATTTTGCTAAACATTATCAATATTTAGTAGTAACTTATTTTTGTTGTGCTTGGGAAAGTTATGTCAGATGAGTATGTGCCAGCATGACTCTGCTCACATTGTCTCACTGATTCTATTTGCCACTGAATGATGTTATTCTCTATACTGGGTGTGAAATGAGCCTAAATAAAGGCACAGAGTTTGCATTCCTTTTCCTTTGAATGCCAGGTTGATGATGATATAAAGCTAAGGATCATCTTTCTGAAATTTCCCAGTCCATGGATGGCATAGTAAAAAATAGTGGAATTCTTTGCAACAGGTAAGATTATCAAAGAAAGGTAAATATACAATGACACAGTTTGCTTTGAATTTTGTATTAAATATGTTATTATTAGTTCCATAGTAAAAAAATCTATGCAATTTTTTCTTGTGAAAAATTGTAGTTCAAGGGTTTTGAAACACTGAAGATGTATGTCTGTTGTTTAAAGGAGTAATTTAGACTGGAGGGAAACTAGACCAAATAGTAGTTATTTTTTATCAGGTTATAGATTAGATGGCAGGACAGAAAGGAGATACTTACACAGAAGAAAGTAATGTTGAGAAAGAGACATTTTTCTGCATGCTGTCCTGTATAAAGGGCTTTTCTTTTGTCTGGAACCCACAGGTGGTGGCAGTAGGGTTAGTTTCCAAATGTGTTGGAGTGCAGTCATGGTCAGTTCAAATTAGTCCATCAAGATTTCATGCAGTAATAGAGAATATTCCCTGTGCTGGGAAATTGATTTTGACATACATTTTGCAAATGCCTTTGCACATGCTACTGTGATAGTATTATTAAAATCCTGAATTCTTTGTGGTGCAGAAGAGTAGGGCTTCACAGTAGTGTTGCCGTGTTTTTTTTAATCTTCATTATTGAATATATGATTTTGCTTTGTCATTTTTATCTCTCTAGTGTAATTTTGTATTAATAACTTCTTTCCTTTTCTTATAATTGAGTGAAAAACTCCCCACCTTTAACTACATTTCTCTCCTATCTCATGTCATGGTTTTACCAAGTTGTTTTTTTTTAATTCAGACAGTTTCTACAATTTTCCTACCATCCTGTAGTTGGTCTCAGCCTATTCTTCCTTTGCCTTTTTGTATGTTATATATTTTAAAAGACATTGGCATGTGGCTGTACATTTACAAAACAAATATGAACTTTGATTTGCTCTTGGGATTTTAAGTTTGCTGTGTGTGAAGCTGCACACCTCCTAGGAAAAGCTGTGGCAAGCAAGAACAATGAATAATGCTGGTGTGTCTTTACAAACACTTTTTTTTTGCCTTCTGATCACTGCGGTGGAGGAACCACAGTGACTTCAGAAAAAGCATTTTTTAGCCTTGAAATTATCTTGGAAATTGATGTAGTTTTCTATGAATGGATGAATGACTAATTTGGTAAAAGTGGATCTTCAAGGGATCAGAAAAGAAAGACTTTTGCATTGTGGGCTGTGAAAAGCCAGATGCTGTAACCAGGATGGGATTGTTATCGAAGGCAGCTTTAGCACAAAAGACTGTACCACTTGCTGTGTATCTGTTGCTTTCTTAGGAGGCTGAAGACCTGGATGTCTCTGATCATCTCATTTTCCTGGGGTTTTGTGTTGTTCCCCTTTTGCTCCTTTTCTGCTTTTGTAGTGAAATTGCGCAGCACTGTGTTTTGTAGTGCTCAGTCCATGGGTTGGTATTGTCATAGGTTGTATTCATTATCACTAGCCATAATAATTCAAGTCTTGGTCTGTCCTGCAAAGTATGAGCTAAGCAGCTCCTGAGTTTGGTGTATTCCCTACCTTCTTAAGCAGTGCCTGTGAAAGATATCTATAGTATTGTAGTGGAAATGAAGTAAGTACATATTTTCTGTAAAGATGGTGAATTGCCATAGAGTTTAGTGGAGGACCAGTTTGCAGTTCCAGTTTTTTAAACTGCCTTATAGAATAGCCTTTTGTAACTGTATAGGAAATCATATGAGGTTAAAAAATAACTTGGAGAGGAAAAACTTAATTTTGTTGCATTCTGTCACTATTTTCATTCCAGATTTTGTTCTGAAAATACCTTTCAAGGCTAAGTTATTATGACATGTGTGCTTTTGTACTGCTGTGACACAGGAGAGGTGGGAACCATTGGTGATCCAAAAATGCCACTGTTCCTGTTGGGGTGAGACAACTGAGCCTTCTCACCTTTATTTCTAATTAGAAGAAGAAAGGTAAATTCAGTTTGTTACAGATCGGATGAACTGGCTTTCAGTTCCTACCTGTATTGTTGTCCATTCTAACTGCAATAACGTGATACGTGGCACTTCCGAAGACTTGAACTTGACAGAGGTTTCATGAATGACTGTGCATTCAGCACATTGTGTTGTCACAGGGAGTTGTGCTCTTTAATTGGTGTGGTGAACCATGGAGAAGCAGACCAAATCCTGCAGAGGAGGAATGGGTAAAGAGAAGGCTGCAGGAGATGAGACCACGATGATGGCATTGAACAAATTACAAGAATGTGAATGGGTCTTTTATGGATGAGGTTATGTTTAACTAATGAATCTATCTCCTTTGACTTCACAGGAAACTGCTGAAACAGTTTGCAGGAACAGACAGTCAACTTCCATTGGCTGTAATTGTGTGTTCCTAAGAGAACTAGGTGAAAGACACTTCCTTGCCTTAATTTTTCAACTTGGATTTTATATTACAAAGTATAGAAGTAATAGTGGTAGTGCATGTGTGAAGCAGTGCATTTATTTGCCTGATATTTTCTCCTGATAATGACAGTCTTTTGTGAGTAAAGAATACTACACTTTCCATGGACAGTTTTCAGAGACAGAAGAACCATTTTCAATTGCCATTAGTGAGAGAAAATAAATGTGAATCTTACTGTTCTGTCTTACAGGGCCTTTAGAGATTGCCTCTCTGGCTGATGGAGAATGTATAGTGATTTCAAAGAAAATTTTGCCCTGTAATCAGAACACAAAGTATCATTTTTGTAGTTTATTTTTTTTAATAAATCTCTTTACCTTGCTTTACAAATATTTTTGAGCATATTGCACAGTCTAGCAGATTATTATTATAATCAAGTATTTGACAAGCATCCCCTGCTGTCTGGCAATCCTGTTTAGCTCAGCTGCCATCAAGAAGAAACACTTTCTTTCTTCAATGTAGGCTGTTTATGAGTGTGTGTTAATGGTAAAGTAGCTCTACCAAGAATTATTAGACATCTCACTGTTCATAAGCTTCAGCTGCTACTATTATGGTTGCTGTGTTCAATTATTTCTAGATGTACTTCCAATCCATTCTGCATTGGATTTGAAACACACTCATTTTGTATCACTCCACCTGTGGTCCTGGTGCATACAATGTGCATGACATTACCAGATGTGCTTTCAGGCTGGGCTGCGGGAGCATGAGGTTACAGATGTGAAAGCAGCTCAGATGACAAGAGTTGTGAATTTTAATGGAGCACAGAGCATGGCGGCTGTGTGGAGATCATGTTTCTATTTCCTGTCACAAAAAACTGCCTGTGCAAAATACAGCACTTGACCACTAAAGTGCACAGGCTTCCTTAATTCTCTAAGTGTGCACGTGTATAACTGATGGGCCGGATGGACTGCACTTACTTTGTGGTAGAGCAGTTGCTTTCCCACCAAACCCCATCACTCTCAGCATAATTAATTCTTTCATAAATTTCTGAAATGTATTTTTTGAGACCCTGTAGGAAGAATCACATTTAAAAATGTTATTTTACTGCTTTCTTTTGTTTGTTTTAAGAAGTTTGTTCTCTTTTTTCATTCTTGGTTTTTGAGCTGTTTTTGGAGAGTAGTTCCTTCATGGCAGCCCATGTGTATATTCATGGTGGTTTGTTTGGGGTCTTTTTTTCCCATGGAATGGACTTTTTAAAAATTGCAAGTTTTAATTTTAACTTTTTCAGTTAAGACACTGGGTTTCCTCTAACTGCTTTTCTCCTTCCCCCCCATCACTTTTCTGCTGGAGTAAATTTGAGCTGCACAGGTGCCATGCTTGCTGTAGGCCATGTGTGTTGCTCCGTTATTCCCTAATGTCAATTTGTGTTCTTTAGCCTTTCTGTGCTTTAATTTTCATCCTGCTCCATGCACTATTATTTGATCAGCACGCTGACAGCTTCTGGCATTGCAGTAGATGGTGTATTTCCAAGTTTTGAAACATCTGCAAATTCATTGAGTTCTATACAGTGAAGTGAATCCAAATGTCAGAAGTTGTTGTGGAGGTACACCGCAGTGTTCTCTGTTGATGGCGGATCCAAAGATCTGAAGAATGCAGACCAAGCAACTCCATCTTCCTTCTTGATGGAGGACTCTGGAATATTGTTTGAGGTCACTCCTTTCAGAGATCACTTAATGCCTTTTCAACTTTTATGAGTAAGTGATCATTAATAGCAATTAGTTATTAGTGATTACCAATGTTCCTACAGGATCAAGGGACCTTACTGCAATCCCTGTGGACAGAAGCATGGATGGACATCAAGGACTAGTAGATCATCATACGCAGAGAAAGATTTTTCCTGGCTCTGCTCCATCACCTTCTAGGACACTGTCAGAGACTGAGATTTCCCATTTCTACAGTGTGTCAGCTTCACACTCATTTAAGGAGATAGGTGTTTTTGGTGCTGTATGATGAGACTCTGCAGATACAATAGCTCAGCTTCTGAATGTAAGCTGTGACAGATGTCAGATGTTTCACATTTCAGAAATGGGAAATAGAAAAGAAAAATTCATCTTGTTTATCTTGTCCAGAAAATGAACAAAGGGACAGTAAGTAGAGGATTTATGAAATACTGTATAGTTCAAGGTAGATATTAGGAGCTTTTTACTCCTTGTCTAACAACATAAAATACTTCATTAAATTGAAAAGGCATAATTCAAAAAACAATGAGATTACTTTCTTTGTGTGAAGAAAATTTGTAGCCATGACTTGTTTTGGTAAGGAGTTTAACATCCTTGCAGAAAGGTTGGACATTTATATACGTAACACAGGTAAAGACAGTTCATTCTGAAAAGTTTAAAGAATAAAGCCTTGACTTTAGCCTATTTAACTATTATACTTATTTTGAACCCTCCGTGGAAGAGGAGAAGAAAAGGGAGAAGAAGAGAGTAGTTTTGTTGACTGTGGGGTCCTTGCATCATATTCTTCAGACTCTGGGCCTGGCCATTGTCCAATAACAAGGTGCAGCACTAAAGCCTCATGTGTTATGCTCCATTCTGGGAGTTTTTATAGTTTCTTCAAAAGCTACAGTTTCACTTGGGAAGGAAGAGGGGGAAAAATGAGGTTATAATGTGTTGAGACCAACTAGGAAACAAGCTCTGATTCTGTGTAGTGGAATGAGATCTTGAGTATAAAATATGCTGGAGTATTTACAAGCAGAAGTGGAAAGAGTACACACTGTAGCTCAGATATCCCCATCTCTCTACTGTGTTCTTTCCAGTGTCTCTTGTGTGGATGGAATATAATAACCCTGTTGTGAAAGTTAAGCTGCTGTAATTCCCATTTGTGTTGTTTAACAGGAGCCAGGGCTCAGTAAGAAACTATTTTAAAAGTTAAACGAAAAAACTCTTGCTATGTGTCTGCTGTGTAGCTTCTGGTGAGGGGGAGCTTCCACTCTCTGAGGAGGTATGGGAAAGGTTGGGACCAAGGCTAGGGATGAAATGACATGGCAGAGGTTGGAAAAAAGCAAACCATTTTTTGGCCATATGGTGAAAAGTACCAATAAACGCAGCCAAGATTAACATCATGGACAGGTACCAATAGTATGCATGAGAGGTGGAAGCAATTGAGAGCAGAATCTCATTATTCAAGTTTGCTATTCTAATGTGTCCTTTTAGTTTCTCCAGAAAATGGAGGAACATTACACAACAATGAAAATTAATAAGTGATCTGTATATAGTTTAAATACCATACTACAAATGCTCTCATCCATTAGTTTGAGGAAAAAAGTAATGAAGATCATCTAAGAGTAGCACATGTGATAAAGTGATTTAGTATTAGAGACATCCTGTCTGAATATTCAGGGAGGTCTCAATCCTCCCTAAGCATGTGGCTATATGCGAATTCTGTATACACCAAGTTGGGCATACACTTCTTTTTGGAGTTTCTAAGGTTTTAACTTTTATTTCTGCAGAACAGATACTGAAAAATTCCCCTACTTGAGTGCATCATCTTGCTCTTCTGATCGTGAAGCTGAAATTCATTCCAGTTAACTGTTTTGATCACTGAAGGGGCTACATCCAAAATGTTCAGAACCAATTCCCAGAACAGAGTATTTCCTTTTCCTAAGAGAAAACAAAAGCCTTTGGAGAGTTCTGGAGCTGAGCAAATGGATGTAGCCATCTGATTTTCATTATCTCCCACTTCAAAGCAGCTTCTTCTGCTTTGCAAGAAGCATAGGAACAGTATAGGACTCTAGTGTCCTGTTCGTAGAAGAATTCCTTATCAGAAAAAAAGGGATGCTTCTGTCTGTGTCACTGATGCGGCCAGTTTATACCCTGTCAGCCCCTCGTTTCCTTCCTGAAACTTAATCCATCTGTTACTTTTCTAATTAAAAATTGCTGCTGGTACACAGTGTGCTTTCCTTAAATGTTGCGCTGTAAAATTTAGCCACATTCTGTGCTTGTAGATGTGCTTGAGCTATTCCCTTATACAATGTTCCTTCTGTTACGGGGTGTATTTTGCAAAGGCTTAAGGTTCATCAGGTATTGGATCATGCTATTTGAAAGCTCTCAGCTCACGCAGTGACAGGTATTGGTGAATAAAGTAACTGAGGTTTGTAATGTATCTGTTGTAATGTGCTGGGATCTACTTGTGCTGCAGGTTCATGACTCTTCCTCTTCAACCCTCTTGGTTGGCTCTGGACTGTTCTGGCCTGGAAGCTTTTGTAACTTGGCCTTTCTGTGGTGTGTATAGCTCAGGAGGGCAGTCTGCTTCTGAGTCCCTCACCTGATGAAGGTGCATCTGTCATGTTGACAAATGAAACATTTGTCACCCAATGCACCATCTGGCTGTGTGTTCTGACTTGTGTGCATGTAATGTGCTGCTCTCGTGGCTTTCATGTAATTGGGTTTGTGCACAGGGGCTGTATGAACAGAGACAGGTTGTAGGAGAAGGAAGGGCTGTGGACCCCTTGGTTTCATTCGGACATCTAGCCTGGTCTGAAAAGGGGATGGAAGTACTTCTGGCCCCATAATTCTGACATGATGTAGTGAATGACACAGATGTTACTGCATTTATTTGAAGATCTATAGCTTGTGAAAGGGTGTGTACACACAATTATTTTCATTATTGATGTGTATGGCTTCATTGGCATGATAATGTTTCAGGTAAATTTTACTAGCCCTTCACTAAACAGAGTTTTTTACTCTGCGTAAGTGTAATTCTAATCAGCATTTTTAGTTTGGGGTCAGGAAATATTTTATAGTAAGCTAAGTTTTAATATTGAGAGTGTTTAAAAGCTCTGTCTTGTCTTACATATAGAGTGGTGGGGACTTTGTGATGCTTCTGCATATCCTTGCTTAAACATCATGGATCATAGGTGGTATTCTTTAACTTTTTGGGAGTGGCTCTGCCCAAAGCTGGGCCATCACAATTGGATTTATAAAATGTACAGCTAACTTAAATTGAAGAAGTTGCTGGTTTAGTTACATCTATTGTGCACTCAGTGGGTTTTGTATTTCAGACTAAATAAATTACTAAAGGATTCTATTTTTTTTTTGTTAAACATTATCTCAGATTTTGCTTCATGTCATGCAATTGAGGTTAAGATTTGCGTATTCTGCAATTCTTTTTCTCTCTGATGATTGCTTATTGTCACACATTGCACTCTTCTAACCCCCAATTTTGTGAGCATGAGGCTTGTGTAGAGCAAAAATAGCTAGAAATGTAGATATGCAGTGTTGGAGAGAGAGGAAACAAAATTGGTGTATATATGAAAAATTGATTTAGAAGGAAGGAGGTGAAAAATGTCTCTATACTTCGTGTCAGGCTTCATTTGTGCACCCATTATTAGAATATATATATATCCCTTGCTAATTTTTAGTCTACAATGAAGAAAACATGAAAATATTTTTTTCTCAAGTGCTGTGAATACAGTATTCAAACTGTGAGTTTGGCCATGTTTTAAATTTTCCATAGAAGTAGAAATTAACTAAGAGAGCCCTCATCTGCTCACTTCCAAATATAAATTGGCTATGATTTATAAGACTCCAGCTACACAAAAGTTACGCTTTCCTTAGGAGAGTGTTTATTCTTCTTTTTAACACTGAGAGTCAAAACTTTTATAGGGAAAAACTGAAAGTAGTACAGGCTGTATTCCTGAGAGCCAAGCAAGAAGATGTTATTAATAGTGTTATTTTCCATATAAGCACTTTACCAGATATTCATAAGGAGACAGAGTAGAAGGGGCAGCTTTCTGAAGAGTTTCTGAAAGGCATTTCATGTTTGTTCATATTTGTCAGTCTGTTAAAATGAGCATTTGAATTCAGAATATTAGACATGCAAAGTGATAGAAGCCTTTGCTTATGTGTCTTGCAAAGCCTGTCTTGAAGTGATGCTCTTGAACCTAACGATCCTGATCAAAACAAAATGGGACAGATGATGAGGATAATGATATTGGCATTTGCCTGACCTAAAACAGTACCTGATTTTTAATGGATGTAACAAAAATACCTGGTTTTCATGGGTGTGTGGATGACTAGGTAAATTAAACAAATCCATTGTCACTTATTTCAGTGACTTGGATAGCAGTCTAAAGGATGTAAATAATTGTAAAAAAATGTATGTGCAATAGTAAGAAATTAATTCACGACTTATTGAAGAAATAAATGAACTGAAACATCAGGTCAAAAGCTGATGCCATGAGGAATGCAGAAGAACTTGTCTAGCTTTGATCAACTTGCTTGTTCTGTTGGGGGGTTTTGTTGGTGGGGGGTTCTTTTGTGGGGGGAGTGGGGTTTTGAGGAGGATTCCTTCCTGATTTATGGAAAAGTGGTGACGAGTCAACTTGCTGCTCTAGCAAACTCCCACATGCAATGCATTTAATAGCCACAGCTGTCATGCAGGTGTTGGAGGGACTGGGCTCTGGGTTGACCCCCTCTGACGCTTTCTCTGGGCTGGAAGAAAATCTATATTTTCTAATTTAACCATCTACTAGGGCTCTTTGGATGGGTAATGATACCTCAAAGGTTTCTTCCCCAGTGGCAGCAGACTGCCAGCTGGCCTCCCATACTCCCCTTCCCCTATGTTAAACCATTGTATCCTACCCAATAAATGCAACAATTTACAAGTGTATTTGTGAGTGGCAATTTAGGGAGCTCACACATAGTCTTTGCTTATTGTATAGGTGCAATAACAAACCCTTTTAAATTATTTCTACCTTGGCTGCTCATTGATACTTACTAATGTGACTCAAAAATGAACTAGGGAAAGAATTTTCCAATAGTCTGACTATATACAAATAAAGTTTCTTGGGTTAAATTCTGTTTTCTGTTTCTTTGAATGGAGCTCTACTCTTAGTGATATTGTTCGCAACATGGCTCCATAAAGTCAAGTCAGGAATATTGTTTGGAGTACTGTGGCTTGTGGCCAGAATTAGCAAGTTGGACTGGTTTGGAGCTTGAAAAATGTTTGCACAAATGTGTGTGTGTTTAAGTTTAACCTGTCTTAAGTCCATGCCACTGCTGAAAGGACTTTTTGGCTCTACCTGGACTGTACTTTCCTGCCACCCTCCTGCTATTTGCCCTGTGGTCAGCTGCATTGGGAGCTGACTTGGCTGAAATCTAATGTCGCACCAGTAACAAAGTTTTTGTGATGAGCTTTTATTGGATTATCTTAATCTGACTCAAAATCCAGTTGCACAAAACTGCCAAAAGGAAAGGGCAGCTGGGTTCAAGGTTGCTTTTCTACTTGTTCAGTTCTTTCTCTCTTTGTTGCATCCCCCTGCAATTTGTCCGTCAGAGCCATCAGTGTAGTCAAAAGATCTTTTTGTTGTTAGTGTTCCGTTTCAAGGTCACCTACCTACTCTGCATTCAGGATATGTATTTTGATCATTTAGGCTCAGTTAAATAATATATCACATTACATCTTTATAAATGTACTAATCCTGTTGATTGATCAAAGCAAAAAAAATATTTTTTATTAATGTAGTGATACATGTTGCCAATAAAAGCTGTATTACTGATTTGTTATTCATAATAAGGCGTCCTAAACAAGATAGCCAGTACCTTGAGTTGTTTTTTTCTAAACCAATTTATTAAATATAATTTTAAAATCAATCCTGCCACCAAAACTTAAACAGGCTCCAATGCAAGATTATTAAAATAACACAATCAAGTACAAGTATTTCATTATTTGTTTGATATATATTCTTGATTATTAAATCCATGACTCCTTGCTTTGTTCAGTAAGCACAGAATAGGGAAATTTTTGTGCTCTGCTGTTGCTTGGCAGAGGTACCCAGTCTTGGAGCTCTGTAGCTTACTAAAATTAATGAATAAAAATGGATTTGTACTTAAACTCTCAACAGTGCATGGCAAGGTTTTAGCATGTTGTAAAATCTAAAATTATAGCAGAGTATGTGAGCAGCATTAATGAATGGATGGAGCCACTTTCAATGAAAAGTAGAGGTCTTGATTTTGATGATTAAACAAGGCTTTAGTCCTGCAAATACTTGATAGTTGCTATGAAAATTTGTTTTCCTTCCTCAGAAATATATCATCTTTTCGCTTGTTCTTGCAGTTTACATATGCAACAGAAATAAGTTTTGTTCTGTTTGGTTACATTTGCACAATAAGGAAGTTAATGTAGACCAAGTAGACTGACAGAGTAGATAGTCCTTTTAGCAAACATCTTCTATGCTGGATCTCAAGCTTCCTGCTCCCAAAACACATTTTATAGCCACTGTCCTACCGTGTTGTAGGCACTAGCACCATTGCTGCTTGCTATGAATTCAGACATTGACAATTGTATTTTGTGGTGGTCCAGATCCTATCAGTGTGATAAGGTCAGGCCTTCCAGGTTGGACCTGCTTCCCACACCTCTAGATCTTGGCTAACATCAATGGGATTTAGCTGCTTGTGTTGTTTTGCAGGAGGCACGGCAGCAAAACTGAAGGCATGTCAGGAACAATTTAAAAGGATTAAATATGAGTGAATTCAGGCTCTGGCTAGCATCAGAGCAGGGCTTGCAGTTTACAGTACGGACTGAAATGCCTAGTTTTTCCTGGATCTGGACTTGGCTTGCTGGATGATGTCTGGTGTTCAGAGTGAGAACGTGATGCTGTAATGTACTTAGGCTGTTTTTTCCTCCAGTGATTTTCATTTTTTTTGCTTTCTAAAGTCTAGCTGAAAGCAGTAAATCAAAGATATGTCAATATTTTTTATTGGCAGGTTTATTCACGGTCGGCAGTTATATACACAGAAGAGCAGAGAAGGCAAAAAGCTAAAATCTCGTTATCATTCATCAAGTAAATTATGTTTCCTTTCATTTACTTGCCCTAGGGCAGATGCATAATATTACAAAATGTTATGAAAAAACACTGTATTATAAAGAAGATAAAAATCAGTGTGATATTTTATGGGAAATTCATATGTGAAATGGAGTTAGCTTCACCTTATTTTAAAACCATGTAGTTTATTGGCAGTTTCTATACAACTCATGGGGGCCCCCGCAAGTTAAAAAAAAAAAAAAAAATTAAAAAAAAGAGAACAAAACAGATAAACAAAATGCATTTGCTGAACCAATTTGTAATTTTTTGAAGGGCCGAAACCAAAAGCCTTATCATAAGTAAGAAATGTAATGCTTACTTCCAGTTACAGTCACTAGCATGTTTGATGTTCTGTCATTGAGCACAGAGGGTGTCTGCCCTCTTTCTCAGCTTGCATTTAGGCTTCTGTATTTTCACTTGAAAGGTTGTTGGGAATTAACTGTTGAACATTTCTGATGGGGCTTGCTTCTTATTAGTGCCTATGGAGAACTGATGACAATTTCTGGAGTGACCTGGGGGAATTGGCATCAGCTGCCAGAGAGGTTAGCAAGGTCATATCTGTGTAATGCTTATTGTCAGTTGTTCAGCTGTGGTACTATTCATGCTATAGGAGATGAAAAGAATACAGAAAGATAGACATTAGTCAAGTCCGTTGACCTGACCAGCACAGTGGAGATATTTTGCATTGGAGCAAGGATGAGGAGTAAGGATTTTACTATTCTTTGTGGCTTTTTTGAGTATGTTGTACGTGTGGTGGTTGGCCAAGTGAGCATCAATGCCAGTTGAATGATCAGCTTAAATTCCAGTTATTAATTTGATCTGCGGCTTTCCAGATGCAGCCTATTTTGAGGATGAGGAGTGGGGCTTTCTCTGTTAATGCAAGTTGTTGTTCAAGGGCTGGCTGTTAAGTTCTGTTCTTGAAGTCAAGACTCATGCCTTTAGAACTTCTGTAAGTAGATCTGCAGCTTTTTTCCCCGTATCTGTGTGTTAAACCTGCCACACTAGGGAGATAGGGGGTAATCATGGATGTTTGGGCAGATAGATAATGATCCAAAGAAGTTATGTATTTGTTACACTCTTCAAGTTTGGTGTCATCATTATTGTCTCTATTACTTCAGGAGCTATGAGGTAAATATCATTGGTTTGTATTCTACATGCTATTTTCTTGCTAACCAGGGTTATAAGTGCAAGCACTAACTTGAAGACGGCTGATGGTGTGTGATTGTGGCAGCTCATGTGCTAATCTCACAGGTACAGTTACAGCCAAGAAGACATCAAAGAATGTCAACTACCAGTAATTTTGCTGCCAGTATTTCTACAGTCACATTTTACTGATAGCATGCCACCAACTCAGGCTGCTCCTCTCCTCCCCAGTGGCTGTGGATCTGGCATGAAGGTCTGGCATAGCAAATGCTTCCACAGTACTGATAGCGATTCTGGGATTGCCTACCCACATTTCAGGAATTTCAACACTCATCTGGTAAGGGTTGGCCATCAGGCATTGCTGTTCTGTAGGGAACAGGCTTGCTGTCCTTCAGTATGTAAATTGTAAGGATGCTGGATTTTGTGCTGGTGATGTCTGCAGAACAGGACTATGCCTACAACATTCATCAGCAACCTAACTCTATCATTGTACCTTTTCCTTTCAGTTTCCTGGGAGTTTCTTCATCTTTTAGGCAGTTTGGGGGTATTTTTCCCTATTTTGTGTATTTTGTCCTGTCTTACAGTTTGATGATGAATGTTGTGGAGTATTAAATCTAGAATCATTAAGAGTGGAAAAGGTCTCCAAAATTATCAAGTCCAACCTTTGACTGACCATCACCTTATCGACTAAACCAGAGCACTAAGTGCCACATCCAGTCATTTCTTGAATGTTTCCAGGGATGATGACTCCACTACTTCCCTGGGCAGCCTGTTCCAATGCTTAACTACCCTTTCAGTGACAAAATTCTTCCTGATATCCAAACTTAACCTCCCCTGGCGCAGCTTGAGGCTGTGTCCTCTCACCCTGTCACTAGGCGCCTGGGAGAAGAGACTGACCCCCACCCAGCTACAACCTCCTTCCAGGTAGCTGTAGAGAGTGATACCGTCTTGCCTGAGCCTCCTCTTCTCCAATCTAAACAATCCCAGCTCCCTCAGCCACTCCTAATGTGACTTACTCTCTAGACCTTTCACCAGCTTTGTTAACCTTCTCAGACATGCTCCAGCACCTCAGTGTCTTTCCTTGTAGTGAGGGGCCCAAACTGAACACAGGTTTTGAGGTGTGGCCTCACCAGTGCTGAGTACTGAGGGACGATCCCTGCCCTGGTCCTGCTGGACACGCTGTTTATGATCCAGGCCAGGATGCTGCTGGCTTTCTTTGCCGCCTGGGCACTCTGCTGGCTCATGTTCATCCAGCAGTGCTGTTGACCAGCACCCTCATGCCCTTTTTTACTGGGCAGCTTTTCAGTCACTCTACTCTTAGCCTCAGCATTGCATGGGTTTGTTTGACCACAGTGCTGGACCTGGCACTTCACGTTACTGAATCTCATACAAATGGCCTCAGCCATCAATCCAGTCTGTCCAAATCACTCTACAGAGCCTTCCTGCCCTCCAGCAGAGCAACAATTCTGCCCAACTTGGTGGTGCCTGCAAACTGACTGAGGTTGCACCCAATCCCCTCATCCAAATCTTCAATAAAGATATTAAACAGGGCTGGCCCCAACTGGGTGCAGCTCCATCTACCACCACTCTCTTGGCCCAGCCATCCAGCCAGTTTTTAATCCAGGGCAAGGTGTTTTTAACACCTGTCCAAGCCCTGGGCTGCCATCTTTTCCAGGAGAATGTGGTGGGAGATGGTGTCAAAGGCTTTGCTGAAGTCCAAGTAGACTACACCCACAGCCTTTTCCCTCATCCTCTGTGCGGGCCACCTGATCATAAAAAGTGATTAAGTTGGTCAAGCAGAACCTGCCTTCTTAAACCCATTCTGGCTGGGCTTGATCCTCTAGTTGTCTTGAGTAGTGGAGTATGCTTTTGTTTACCCAACATTCTGATTTTCTTTAGAACTGGCTGCTGGCAATTAACTTGCCTTTCACAATATCAATACAAGCGAAAGATCTGAACACACTTTCTATACACAGAATAAAAATCTGTCTTACAGTCTGACATGAAGAGTCTACCAAACAGATTTTATGAGCTATGAAAGTTATATCTTGGTTAGCTGAAATCAAATGGAATAAACTTGATAAAATACATGGTATGGGAGCAATTTTTATGCCATGAAGAATTGATTTAATATTTCTTAGTCTCATTTAATTGCTATCAGAGATGACCACAGTCATGAGTTATTTGGCTGAATGGCCTGCTCTTTCCCATTGTAGTCTACTTTTAGTCTGTCGATCTGAAAGCCATAAAATTAGTCCTGGTCATTCACATGTGAAATTTAGCATTGCAAAGCAGTCAGCTTTAAGGTTGCATACTCTAAATCCTAAAAATGATTTTTATATAGGTCCTGAATTTTTGATCTGCAAGTAATAGAATTGTCTTTTCTGATGTGGTTTTGTGTGCACAAGACATTTCTCCCATTTTATATAAAACATAAAATATTTCCTCTGCCTTTTAAAATTGCATTCAGTTGTTAAGGAATAATACCTAGGAAAATATGTAAAGAAGCTAAATCTAACCACAGGAACTTTATTTTAATCTGTTGAGGATAAAAAGGAGTGGAAATGAAAAAAAGGAAAGGGGAAAAAAGGGAGGACTTTTCTGTTAAAGTGGCTTAGTGTTTAATTCAATCTGGACTTTAGGGGCTAATATAATCCTCTTTAATTTTGTTTGCTGTTTATTAATTGGTTACACTCTTTAATGCCTGTAAAATATGGGGACATATTGCCCATTGCTATGAGTTGTCATCATTCCACTGAAAGGAATGGAACTAAGAAAAAGATCTGCCAATTGTTTGTTTTCTGTAAGCTCTGAAGTCTCTCCTTCCTCAGTATAGCACTAAAAAATATGGGTTTTTTTCCCTTTTATTTAAGTGTACTGCCAGCATCTTATTTTTCTCTATTCAAACCTGCACGTGTATTGTAGGATTAATGGTGCAGTTAGATGAGGTTAATTACCCTTAATTTCACAGGTTCTTTGAGACCATCCTCTCTTTCCATATGCAAATAGAAGATTATTTCTGCACTTTCATCACTGTTGAATTTTTTTGATTTACCTTCTAACACCCTTTGGTGTGTAAGAATATTTACACCATTTATTGTCCTCTTGCACTATTCTGTCTGTCTGAACATCATACAGATGGATCAGCTTTTTTAAATTGTTCTCCATCATGCTTCTCTAGGTCCCCCTTTTTTCTCCTCCTGAATGAATGTCTGCAGTTTGACCATTTATTACTTTATTGGTAGTGTCAACAGGACAGAAGAAACTTTCTCTGACAGATTTTCAGTCTAGACAGTGTACAAACAGACCTAAGGATGTAGGCTACAGAAAGCACGATTGATGGGAGAAGTCCAGCCAGTAGCTATCCATACCATGACTTTTGTTGGCATTTAAGAATGTTTCCTGGGGGAATACTTCATCCTGTACTTATTCCCAAATTTATACTCCTTAATGACCTTAATGACTTGTATCTTCAACGTAATATATTGAAAACATGTTTAGTGAAAGAAAGGTCCTGCAGGCATAACACTTCCTTTGCTTCCCTTCTTTTCCTCCTAGATCCCAATCTTGTATTAGGTTTGTCAGAGGTGTTACAAGGCACGTAAATCCGTTCAGCTCTATAACCTTCATGATACTGCTAACATATGGCATTCTTGATCAATCCACTGTGAAAATTCCTGCTGCTACTTTCATTTCCTCTTGTGATTCACAGCTCTTAGGCAGTTAACTGCTGCAGTCTTCAGTAGGATTGGTACTCATGCAGTATGTTATCACATGTTTTGGACAGTGACTACCATGTATTTTAGTTTCTAAAATCTTCAAGAACTTGATCTCTTAATTGTATTAGAATTTGAATTTGTTAGCATGTTTTCACTGGATTCCTCCTTCTAAGTCAGCTTGCATTGACTCAGTGGTCTTAAGGTATTTTTCAACCTGAACAATTCTGTGATCACAGTTAATTGCTTCCCTGAGCTCAGGTGTAGTGCCATTCAGCGTCAGCTTCCCCTGCTACAGTAAATTTTTCATTGTATTTAGTTCCAGTTTCTTTCCTATTCAGATCAAAGGTTCCATGGTGAGTGATTAAAAAAAGGACTATTAAGTGTGTAGAAATTAAATGAACATGAGCAATTTGAATAGGGAGAAAGATCATATTTTCTGTGAAAATTGATGCCACTTAGTTCTGCTGCCTGAGAGATGATTATAGTAATTGAAGTTGATCACAATTAGACCTTCAAATTTGTATTGCTTTGAAGTGAAGCATTTTTATTTAAATTCATCATTCATTATGCATTTGCATGTGCTCTCCGAAGTCTGAGGACTACATAATTTACAAGAAAGGAAACAAATCACTTAACATAATGGGCAAAACTTCTAACAATACCCTCAAATTTTACCTGCAATTAATCACTCATGCTCAGTTGGAGACATCAATGTTAGCGCTTACACATATGAACTGCATGCAGGCATAGGCAGACAGAACCTCTCAGTATTGTCACCTCTGTTAGATTTCAGGCAAAAGAAATAAATTGGAATACTTTTCTTATGAGGGCCAAGTGAATTATTGTTCCATAGCATTAGTGTGATAGAGTACCATGAGCACACTAGATGTATGTTCTCTTCTTGTTTTTATGACAGGAATAACAAAGTACAAGGCTGGAGAAATATGCATGTTGTAGACTTGATTTACATACAGCTGTAAAGCATTTTTAGGGCCAATCTTTGTTTTGCTGCACATGAGTCTTGCCTCTAACTTGCCCAGAATGAGTGGTTGGACCGAGGACAGGAGTGGCTGCATGTTGTATCCTGTGCTTCAACTGTGGGATGCAAACTGCAAGGGCATGAAAGGGGCATTAAGGGCTCTGAGAGCACAGGGCTCCCTAAAGGAGCTTTCTTCTTTCAGAACCAGAAACTCTAGTATAACGGCCTTCGGTGTTGTGAGAAACCATCTTGTGGGAGGAACGATGCTTTGGAGATGCTGCAGTCACAGTGATACTTCTGAAATACAGCAAATCTTGAGCATTCCATGAAGAAGTGGAGAGGTCTTAAAAACAAACAAAAGCCAAATCACAACAAGCAAAACCAAATAATTGAAACAACAGATGTATCTTTTGGACTATCCATCACTTTGAAATTCTGCTGGACGTAACTAATTTAGCATAAATTTTAGCCTTATCATTTGTCTTGGCACTTTTTATGCGATTTCTTTCCCTTTCCTCACTTCCATGCTTTTTGCCCTTCTCAAGCCATGTTTTGTTCATTTGATTTTAGTTTGGTCTCAGCTCAGTATCTTAGTGCCAAAACAATTTCTCTGCGGGCAAAGAAGTGAGCTTGTGATGAAGGCACTGACTTGTCTTTATGGCCACACTTGTATCAGTAGGAGCACCAGCCAAAGACTGTCTGGGTCCCAAGGCCAGATGACCTGGCACAGCTTGTGTCCATGCAACTAAATTAATTTACATCCCCAAAACAGGATGACCTAATCCAAGCTTATTGCTAGGAATACTCCCTGGCCAGGTCTGTTTGTTTTGAAACTGTACCTAAAATTGTGCCAGATGTTTTTCTGTACAGGCAGTCTTGTGCAGACCTCCACCTTTGCCCTGTCTGTGGTTAATGGCTGTGGGTCTCACCTTATGAACCTGTGTCAGGGGCAGGCAATGGCTAGCACAGGTCTTCTCTGTGAACTCCCACCAATTCTAACTCTTGGGATTTGTGATACTAAAATTTCCAAAGCTCTATTAAGGTCTTCAGACCTTGTGCTTGTATAGACAAACTGATGGAAAAAACACAGAATTTGTCATTTCCAAAGAATAAGAAACCAATTGAGAAGGAAAAATTCTTTATGTATCTCCAGTAATGACAAACTAGGGAACTGAAAATAATCTCTTTCTTAATGTGTACATATTTCTATGAATTATTTTCTACCAAAATGTTTCTAAATTTAAGTGGAAGTTTTCACAATGAAACATGCCCAAGAAGAGCCAAACTGCACAAAACACGTTATCTGAGATCTTAGGGCAATAAAATTGAAGAGGGAGTCTACAAAACTGTTGTTTATCAAATACATTTTAAATCAATCTACCTGTGATCCAAAAAGCATGAGCTCTCTTTCAAATGAAAACAAATTAAGCTCTGGGGAGTCTTTTATAAAATGCATTAGGTAAGGATGTCCTGTAGCACTTTTCTGATCTACATGTGACATATTTGCATAAGACCTACCTTCACTGGTAAAAATAACGTGAAGGGAAAGTAGCTTAAGGTATGGCCTGCTTACATGGCTTAATGAACGTGGCTTTTCCAGTTCTGGGAAACTCACTTGATTGAGACAATTATGGACAGATACATAACTAATGTTAAAGACAGGTCTAATGGAACTTCTGTGCTGGTTGCAATAATTAGACTGTCAGTACTTGAGTCATTTCACAAACTGCAGACAGACAGCTCAGCTAACAGTGTGTTTGTATTTATTGCGTGTATGCACATTTGCTTTTACACTAAAACCAGGTAACTTTAATTCAAAAATCACAGGCACTTCCTTTTAACAATAGTTCCACTGGCTTCATTTTTATGTCTGTTGTCTCCCTGCAGGTCAAAGCGACAGATGCAGATGCTGACCAGTTTGGTGAAATTGAGTATTCTCTTTATGATGGATTTAATTTTTATGACAAATCTAAAGCCTTCCAGATTGACCCACGTAATGGTCAGATCTGTGTTTCTCAAGACATTGACAGAGAAGGAGATCCAACCACTTATGATCTCTTAGTAAAAGCTACAGATGGGGTAAGTTTCACCTTTCCATACCACCAGATTTGTGATGTGCTTTTAAATGAGAATGTAATGAGTATGTAAAAATTGCCTGAATTTGAATAAAATGGCTTTAAAATCTTTAAAGAGAGCAGAAAATGATACTTCATGAACTGTAAATTCTGACCTAAATTAATAAAATGGGCTGTAAAATCCACCCACCCCCCCCCGCCCAAGGAAATTTTGGTAGTGCAACTTCAGAAAAACACTGAAGGAAAATTATTCATTTCATTATTTTCACAACAAAAGGGACACTTTTCAAAATGTTATTCAGGTCACATTTTGCAGTACAACTTGTAATGAAAAACATTGAAATTCAATTAATTCAGGCTATGCAGTCTTTATTTCATACTTTGAATATTAAACTTGCATTTAAGGTAATATAAGTGTATCTAATATAATTTTTTTAAAATGCAGTTGTGCTGGAAATACTGTATTATTATTACATTTGAAGAATGTAACTGTTGAGGGTATATCTCTATTCTGTTGGATGTGGATATATGTGTAATAGTTAAGCAATTAATCCAGTTGGGTTTTTTTCTTTCGCTGTCACAATTCAGTGTTTATTTCAAAGGCTACAGAAATATTCTCTTTTATTAATATTGCCTTTAGCAGGATGCCTCTTCTTCCTTATAGATTTCTTTGGAGGAGAAACAATTACAGAAATATATTTGTATGTTTCCTGACTCATCTTACTTGAATGTCTAATAAGTTGACCCTGCTTATTGCAGGAGGGTTGGACTGGATGACCTTTGAAGAGTCCCTTCCCACTCAAACGATTCTATGATTCTATGCTTTTAATATAAGAATATAAGGGTGGGTATTTTTAGGATAGTGCATGCAATCTTTATAGCAGAGGTAGGTTTATGTGAACATTTTGGAATTTTGCCAATTTGTGATTTCTGTCTTCAAAATTTGTACTTGAGTGTGGATAGCCAAACGTTGAAGAGTAAAGCAGTCAGTATTGTAAAGTATAACGGCAGAAAACTGCTATACCTAATAATTTCATTTTTCCTCTCATTGGCATGTTTTGAAGCTGTGTAAGTTTAAGGAACATGTACACATACCTGGAGTATCAAGATTAGTCATTAATAAAGGTTACATGAGAGCTGGACAATATCAGTGAAATTTTGAGAAGTTTCTAAGATATTCAGAAGAATATTTTGAAAATCTGAAAGAAAATATGTTTCCATAAAGAAAGCTTGATGCATTTTTTTTAATTTTTTTTTTTGTTAAACGATTGCTCTAGTGATGAATCTTATGTCAAAAGTTAAATAGCCAATGCATTGAAACTATAGAGTGATTTTTTCAATTGGTCTTTCATTTATCTTCATTTAGGGACCTTGTGTTTTCAGGAGTTCAGTAACAGGGAGAAGGGTTCAGTTTTTTATTGCCTTGTCTGTGACAGGCAAGACTTGATCTTTTTACTGGAAGTTGGCACTTTGTAGAGCCCATTAGTTTATCTTCTAAAAATTTGCACATCTGACACTTCAATACTAAAGCACCTAAATTCAATATTAGCTTTTTTAAATTTTCAGTATACCTGAACTTGTGTTGAGTCACTACCCACCTTTACAGCAGAATTGGTCTCTTGACACTGTGCTGCTGATTTTGATGGTTTAAAGCTGTTAGGTGTGGGTTCAAAGCAGAGGCTATCATCAGGGGAGGAATGTGTATAGAAAAAAGAGAGGAAAAGTGAAGGGTCACTTGACATGGGGGAGAGAGATTAAAAGCAAAGAAAATAACACAGTTAATTAGCAATGATGAGGAAAAGGAAGTATTGTCCAGGTGTTTCTCAGTTTATCTTAGAGCAAAACTATCGGTTTCCTCCACCTGTTTGTGGCTACTCCATTACATGGTGTTAGAGCTCGCCAGTTGTGTCTTTAATGCATTATGTAGAAAATGTAATGAGTGAACTTAAATTGCACACAAGAGCCCATGGAGAGGCAGATGGAAAACAGCTTCTGTTAAGCTGTTGTTAAAGACACATCCCATGAGAGCTTGTGAGAGCACTCTCACTGATTGAGCAAAGATGGAAAGAAGCATCCTCGTATCTCCTATGAGAAATGCTAGGTCTTGGGTTTTCCTGCTGCTGCCTCATCGTTGCAAAAGGTTCAGTACACCATCAGCAGGTGTATTAGTGACTCTTGCTGCCTTTCTGCATAGAAAGATACTTTGTTCTTTGTCCCTTGGTTTTTTGTAAACCACCCTGCTTATCCAATTCTCTTTGTCTTTTACACTGAAATAATTGAAACAGAGATAAACACTTGACGCTCACAAGCAAAGCTTCTGAAAAAGTTAATTTTGAAATAATTGGAGACATCTCTCCACTTTGACAGCATTACAATTTCGAAATGACCTCCTTTAGGTTAACAAAAAAAAAAAAAAAAAAAAAGGCTTCATGTCAGAGATTCTGTATCAGTTTAGTTTGGAATAAAAATTTAACAGCACCATTCACTGAGAAAAACACTGGAGGCTGTGATGAAAATCCTGATGGTGTTTTAAGAATTTTACAGCTCCAAAATTAAGAAATACAGCTATTCAGAATAACACCATTTTAACTTAAGACAAAGAGTCTCTCCTTCCAAAGGCAGGGTAAATTTTTTTTTTTCTGATAAAACGTATACTAATAGCTTCATATTTTCACACAAATTTGGTCCTGCCAAAGTAAAGGAAACTTTTTTGGTGGTTATTTTGTCTTGGTGGTAGTTTCTTACGTCCCCTTTTTGTTTCACAGGGGGCACAACTCTCAGGAGTCTGACAAAGAAGCCATTGTAACTATTGACTTTTTGTTGCATCAGGCAGCAAACAGTAGTTAAAATACTTAAACATTTGAAATAAGGGATTTCAAAGTTAACAGCTGTGGCTTTCTGTTCCTCCTAACTAATGTAATTTTCTGTCAGTGATAGACTCATTTAAATCAGCCTTCATAATTTGGAACATCTATGTTTTACTTGCTTCTAAGTAGATAAAGTATTCCATGTCATTAGAAATAGAAGCACTTTGTTCCTTCTCACTTGGGATGATACTTAAAATTTTTCAATAGGCAGAGCAAGAACTGGGCTAGTAAATATCATAAGTTGGTATGTCAGTATCATACTTGACTCATGTGAAGGTACACACTGCTTTTTCAGGAAAAGGTTCTGTCTCTATCATAAAATTTGGTCTGTCTTCTGAGAGATTAGGTTTCCCCATAGACTTGAAATTTATCACTTTCCAAGGACTTTGTATCTCTACATAATTCCATAGCATAAATTGTCTGGATAGTGGGGCTTGGGGGTTTGTCTTGTCTGTTTAGCAATAGTGAAACTTGGAAGAAACAAGTTTAACGCAAGTTCTCATAAGTTTGATTTTATGCTGTTCCAACCATCTTTCTAGATGCTTTTTATTCTTGACCTTACTTCTTCCTTGGCCCACATCCCTTAAAAATTTTTCTGATTTCTGTTCTAAAGTACCTGAAAGCTGTGGAGCTGCAGAGCATCTTCTGACAGCACATTCCCTCCCCTCCCTCAGCCCCCTCTTTTAGCTGCTGTAAAAGGGATTTCCTTACCCTGGAATTCAAGGTACTGGGGAGGGGGTTTACCCTGAATTAAGCTGTCGGCAGTGAGCCCACTAGATCTGCACATCTCCATTTCTCTATACTGGTATGAGGTTTCATGGCAGTCACAGTGATTTTTAGGCTCATGCTTGTCCCGTACCCTTTGGAGTCGTGGCCCCCAGGCATGTGTGCTGGCTGCCCCTGCAGCAGTGTGAGCCCTGGAAGCATGCCATGCCTTATTTTCTCCAGAAGAAAACTCGTGCAGGCCAGGAGGATGTGGGCCAGAATTGCAGGTGAAACACACATACCCGATGCACAAGGTCATCTTAATCTTCCACGTACTTGAGCCTTCATGTGAACATCACTGCCACGCAGCAGAGGTAACGTTACAACACAGAAGAAAAAGCCAAACCAGAACAAAGCAAAAATCACTATGAAAATGTGGAAGCGAATGCTGATAGTATTTTTTTTGCAACATAACAAGCAAACTCTCAAAAATAGGTTTGTGGGAGATCATTATGCGGCAGGGCCAGTCTAAGGGAGTAATATCCAGTCTGAATCATTGGATAGTTTTGTGACGGTCAGGTTTAAAAATAATTGGCAATAATTATTAGATTGCAGAAATATGCAACATAGTTGTTTGTTGGTTTTGGTGTTTTTTTTTGTTTGTTTGTTTTGTTTTTGTGGAATTTTGTTTTGTTTGTTTGGGGTTTTTTTGTTTTTTTTTTTAATATTGTGGCTACTGTGATTGTAAAATTAAGTTTGGACTAGCTCAGCGTAGTTTTTCAAGTGCATACACCAGCATCTGATCTGTGTCAGCAGTTTCTGTCAGTGACTGCTACAAGCACAGTGTGCTCAGCGTGACTTTGAAGAGCACAGGATTCTTCCTCCATCTGTATCTTAATATACTGCATACATCATGTGCAGACTATATATACATGTGCTGCCTTGTGCCTCTGAACATGCCCCAGCATTCCCTGTTAGCTGTGCCACAGTGGAGCTGCTTTCTTTCAAAAATGTTTGTAGTTGTTGTGGCTGTAAAATAATCTTGGAAATACAAACCCCTCCAAACTCATGGATGGAGTCTGCAGTGAGTACAGGGTAATGTGTCTGAGAATTAAATTGCCATTTGTTTCACTCAGGAGCCTGTGGGGTCTACACTTCAGCACTCACAGAATCATCTTTATTTGCAGATTGTCACAAAATTCAGTGCTTTACCATAACAAATCAGTATCTTGCTGTAGCATAGTCTGGTAAGCCAGCTTGCAGTTGCTCCTTGCTTCTCCAGTTTCACTCCAGAGCAAGGCTAAACATGATCCCATGAATGTTCACGTGGTATTTTAGTGGTCCGTGGTGGGCACCTGTAGAAGGAGCTTCACCTGTGTAGAGAGCAGGATTGGAGAAGAGGTATGATGCCAAAGCTGCAACCAAGGTCTGGCTCTTTTTCCAGTTCTTTGTTATAGGGAAAAGAAACAAGAAGAGAGAAGCTGAGCCAAGATTCCTAGAAAGTATGGTGAGACTTCCTTTTCTGAGAAATCACAGATGCACTGGAAATAATTTCATGTAAACAGTTACGAATTTTACATCAACATATCGCTTCAGCTATGTGCTTCAATCAATTTGGTATTGTTCTGTCTTTGTGTAACCAGCTGAGCGTGTGGGTATGTAGACAAGCACAGGTGTATACATATAGAGATACACATACATATATATGTGTATATATATATACATACATGCACACATACACATATGTATGTATGTATGTATAATGACTAGGCAGACACATGCTGGATGAGCAGAACTGCTTGAACCTGCCAGGGTGGTAAATTTAGGATAAGTCTTGCAGTCAGCAGCCTGACAGGTTAGCTTTTGGCAGTCCTGAACTGCTCTTAGTCTGTGTCCCTAATCAATGGTTGAAAAAGCTTCATATTCACTGTTAGGATGGTCATGCTTTTAAATCTGAAAGGCTCATAGATAGATGTTATTCCTGTTTTTCTGGAGCACCACAGTCACCTGAGGGGCATGTGTTTCTGGGATAGAAAGCCCTTACTTTTATCTGTGAAGGAATAAGTGGAGTGCTGGTGATGACAGTAAAAACACATGAGATTAGACTAGCAAGGTTTTTGACATGTGTTGTGCTCATTAACAAAACTGACTTTGTGTTCAGACCTCACCATCATAGAGAAGCTGAACTTCTTTGTGTACTCAGTCAGCCCCCTGGAGTTGTGCTGAGCATGTAGCTTGCTTGCATGCAGTATTTTGGGGTAGTATGGATACTGTTTAATGGGCATTTTCATTGATCACCATTGTTGCAGCATGCTCCATTTCCTAATGATGGGCTGAAGTCAGTTGTGCATTATCCTATTTTTAAAACTGACCTTTCTGTTTTGTTTTCATATTTCTGATTTATCCAACAGGGTGGGCTAAGTGCCCAAGCTTTTGTTCGCATCGATATAGAAGATATTAATGATAATCAACCTATTTTTGAACAAGACATCTATGTGACAAGTATCAGCAGTCACACACAGCCAGGAACAGAAATCCTCAATGTTGTTGCCACAGACAGAGATTCGGGAATATATGGCATTATTACATATGAACTGGTCCCAGGAGAATTTTCTTCTTTTTTCACAGTGGATACATCCACAGGTACCGTATGAGTCTATGATTCAGAAAGGTTATAATTACACAACAAGTGTATTTTCCTTGATGATGATTTTGTTTGGAGCCATGTCATACAGCTGAAACTTAGATTCTTCTGTAAAATAATTTTAGAGGAAGATGGACAATTTAGGTTTAACATGAAGCCTTTGCATTCACTGGAATGAGGAAACATAGAATGGAAAATACAGTATGTGCCAGTGCAATGAAGAACAAGCAGCATGCCACTATTATCAGCCATAAATCTATTAATCATTGTAAGAAATAATCAAGACATTGTTTTTTTTGCACTATATAAATTCCGGAAATGTTTAGGTCTTACTTTTGAGGAGCAATAAAAGACCCTTTAAGATGCTTGTTCTTTTATTTCATCTCTGTTTCTGTTCTAATCTCCCCCTGTACTGTTCTGCTCATAGTCTAACAATACTTAGTTGCCTCCGTGTTTGACTCAATGATTAACTTTCTAAGTGTCTTTTTCTGCCTTTCCTTCCTGATGTGATGCCTTGTCCTGGTTTCTGGAGCGAGGTTCAGTGAAGGAATGATGACAAGAACAGAAAAACAATTATTGCAAAAGTAAATTTATGTGAATTTTTTCAAAGACAGGTTGAATCTCGCAGTTCGAATTATTCTTCTGTTGCTACAAAGCAACCCCTGTAGTTAGTTTTATGACCTCAAAATAGGTGTCAACATCAGCTGGAAAGAACATGAGTGTTGCATTTACAAATATCCATGTTGCCTTTCAGTGAGTGGTTGACTAAACTGCAGCTACCATTTTGCTTGAGAGTCAGCCCTTGTATATGAATGTATCCTGATCAACAGATAGGCATGACACAGGTGTTTGAAGATTTATTTTCTTTTTTGAACTATGGTGCATATGTATATATGCATATATATTAGCTGTTTGGCGTACAAAATATTGCAAGGCTCTATTCTTTCAAAATTATGTCTATTTTTACACAGTTTCCAAAATATTCTGATGAACAGAAGAAACTAATCTTTTTAGCAAGTCAGTCTGCTCGTCTTGGCTGTTTCAGAATTTATTTAACTGTGGGCTTTTAACTACCTGTCAGATCAGATTCTCCAGGGCATAACTGATGCCAGAAATACATAGGTCAATCAATAATTAGGGAGCTGGATCTCCACGGGCATTTAATGGTGATTTTAAAACTGCTCCAGCAGGCTTGTCAAAGAGAACCCCTGCGGATCACTCTGGCAGTACTGGTGTTGCAGAAGCCTTTTGAAAGGCTTCTTCCTTGGATTGTGACCTTTTGGCCTCTCTTTCCAGCTTGGCACTTGTATAGGAAAAATGTCATGCTTAATCATGAAGACTCTCTGAGTTTGTAAGCTATTATTACCTTGTGGATCTATCATGGTATTTTATCAAAGGCAGACCAAATTCAGGATGAAGTTGGTTGAGGTTGTTACTGCTGACATTTCATGATGATAAAAGCATTTAGGTCAGAGACACTATTCCCAACATTATAGTACTTGGAATCTGATTGCACTTAATCAGAACTCCTGGGTAATTCACAAGGTCAGACTGTGTCTAATTTTAACTTATTAATATTAATGGCGTGGTTTGTTGTTTGTTTTTTTTTTTTTCTGAATACACTTCTTCCTTTTACATTCTTCCACATCTACCAACAATAGTGCTTGCACTCAGGCATTGGTGAGCAGAATGATTTTTAAACTCTTTGTAAAATAAGCATAATAAACAAAAAAAATCATTAAAATTGCCAATTTGTGACAGTTTTGCAAACTTTAAGAACTAGAATATGTGCAAAAGCTGTTCAATATTCAGAGGGAAATTGAGTGGCTTGCTGTTAGAGCACAGACATTTTGAGCTCTTCCTCCTTCTTGTTAGAACAGTGACATTTTTCAGTGTCCATGATGTTAAAGCTGTCTTCATAAGCTCTGATATATGACCTAATTTAGATGTGCCTCTCTGAAGGTTGTGTAAGGAACCATCTATTTATGTGGGCTTCATTTTGTGAAGAGAGGACAATGGGCAAGTATGTCAAGAAAAAGGCATTCTTCAGAAGATGAATCCCCAAATCTGCAAGCCAAACAAGATCATATTTGTTTCAATATTTTTTTTTCTGATCTTGTGAATGTGCAGTCTGTTACTGATGTGTTCTGCAGTTTTTCTGATTTATAGTATGGCATATTCTATTTTATCTGCTCTTTTCATTATTAGAGGACCTAAAAGGAGGCAGAGTGATGGTCTTGGAGTATTCTGCAGACTTGCCTTACTGATAAGTTTTAATTTTTAAAATTATTAATTTTTTTTCACTGATAGAGCATTTAGAAAGAAAGAATGAAAATCAGTGCATTAGTCATTTTGACTATGTTCATTATAGTTCTTAGCATTATACATGGATGCGGACAGACATTTTCAGTATTATGAGATTTAACAGTAGCTAACAGTTTGTCATATTACACTAAGATACATTAAAATCATATGCAAGATGATGCTGTTCTCCATGACATATGTAATTTCTATTTTGTGGTATCTATATGGCATCTGGATTTGGAAATTTATCTCACTCTTTCTTTGGGGGTGTTTTTTGAGTGGTGCACTTAAAATATTTATTAGAAATTAACTTTTCTCCCCCATTCCCTTTGCCTTTCTAATTTTTGAAAGAGGAATGGATAAAACAGTAAAATAAAAATTGAAACCCAAATTATTCACTGCTCTGGCTTGCTTCTGGCTATTGACTTTGTTAAAGCAATTGTATGAATATATCAAGAAAGCTCATAGGTTTTCAGTGAGCTGTGCTCACAATACAGGAATATTCTACCAGCTGGTCAGCCACTAACTGTATAGAATATAACAATTCTACATTTGATACATAGGTATTATGAGTTTGAGGCACATCTAAGCTCTTTAAAGGGGATCCATCTTTAGTTTCAAGCACTGTGACACATGAATGTTGTATATAAATCCAGTGGGAGTAGGAAGGAATATCCTCTCATTGACTGGATAGACATTCCACTGAAAAGTTTTTTGAATTCTGAACAAATCTTTATTAGTTATATTTGTTTGCTGTTTTAGCTTTTAGACACTGCTTTTATTGTTTGTGATATGCTCTTGTAACTCATAAATAACATTTAGTGTGTTTCCATTTGTGAAAAAGTTGAAGTATTTTTCATTTGATTGATGATAGACCGTCCACAAGAAAAACTACTTTAAGAACTGTGTAACTAGAAAAATGTATGGGTAGGGAACTGTAAACCAGTTCCTCTGCTAGTTCGTGACTCTTGCTATCATTGGTTTCTCGTGTTGGTGTAAACAACATCTTGGCTTCATTATGTTGCCTTATGTAGATATCTGATCCATGCATGATCTATGAAAAGTACTTGTGAATTGATTAGAACAGGGCAAATTGAAGAGCTGGTCTGGCTTAGAAACTGTTTCAGCTATGTTTGTTTATTTTCCAGTTGTTTCTTGTTTTGTGTGTATTTTGGTGCTGTACGACTTCCATTACTGTACTATGGCACCACATGTAAATGCAATTTAACGTCAAACTGACTTAAAACAAACTTTGATTTGGTTCAGAATAGATTCATTCCAGTTAAGTATGCTGGCAAATTTTGTTTTATTGAAGAAAATGGAAGTGCTTTTTAACAGTCCCATCTTAGGAGATTTTAACTGCATGAAAAAAATTTTGCCTTATTTTCATTGCAATACAGGTTGAAAAAACAAAATATCTTTTTTTTTTTTTTTTGAATGAGGAGGGAGGAAATCCAAACTTTTCTTAACTGCATGTATTATACAATGTTTAATATATAGCAGATTGTAATCTAAGTAAAATGGGGATGCATCCTTTCTAAAGAAAACAAGGCCATTTTTGTGATGATTAATGATGTTTTCATGTAAGTATTGTAGGAAAAAAATAGTTTATTTTTAAACTACTTTTGGCATTTTCCTACAGCATGTAGTACATTTGCAAAACATATGAAAGGATTCACATAAATAACATTTAAAATTAGGAGTGCTTTATTTTGGAACATTTTGAGGCCACTTGTTTTTTTAAACTGCAGTTTCTTCAATTACTGTTTTTCTGATCTTTTGTATGATATTGATAGGGTAATCAAATTAGAGGAATATGTCTGAGATATTGGTTTAATGCAGTAAGTTTTCACTTTTAAAGAACTTTGAGTTAAATCAAAAAGGAAAAATTAGTGAACTTAGCTGAGTAATTTGTGGACATTTACCTTCACTGAGATCTCATCTAATGAGAAATCTAACATAAAGAATCCAGGAAAGGGTATATTCTCCTAGAAGCACACAAAATTTGCTGTAGTAAGCGTGAGTACAGATTTTGGCCTTGAAAGAAAGCTGTGTAGCTGAACAGCATGAAAAAATGTCCATACTGCCAACTCTTAATGTGTGTCTCTTTTTTTGTTTATGAATAAAATCCAATAGAATTGACCATCTTCAAAGGAAAAAATTCCTACAAGCTATGTTTCAAAAGCTTAACCATGCAATAGCAGGGTGAGATGTGTACTTGAGATTCATTGTGCATGAAAGAAGGCAAAGTATTAACAAAAATACTCTAGCCCACTTGCTATTCCTTGCAGTTAAGTCAATGTTAGATGTCAAAACCAGAAGAACCCATTAGAAGAGAAAAAGATCAAATTTCCATGGCATTGTGCAGATTATGTGGACTGGTAACAAGAAAAATGGAAAAAGGAAAACTTATACCCAAGCCTCCCATTTTGGAGGAGGAGAATGGTGTGATATTTTTATAGTAAAATTCAGTCAAGCAACATTTTTCTTTGCTAGAGACTGTATGGGTCTTAGAGTACAGATGTATTTAATGTAGTTCATGTTGTTAGTTAACCTGAAGCAAAGAAGAAGCAGCAGGTCACACTGTGGGAGCACACAGCTGTGACAAAATGCCCTCACACTGTTGTTAGAATGAACATAGCAGGGGAGTGTGGATAGTAGAAAATCAGGTCATGAAGATTAAGATAGGCATTGGGAATATTTTGTAATAGTATAAGAATAGCAGATATCTCTTATTTGGCTTATATTAGGCTTCATTCTATATCTGTCCTGGTACAGTGCATATTTTGGTACCGTGCCTTCAAAGAAATGCCATCTCTGGTTACCCTGGCAGTTGAGTTTTGTTACCATGTTGTGCACTGAGCTGGTTTTGGATCTAGAGGCTGGCAGCTTGATTGAAAAGGGCCGTGATTAAAAAGATGTTTTTGGAAAACTGCAATAAGTGAAGCAAGCAAAGGTGATCTGTTGGGTTGGTGCAGCAGAGCTGGAGCTGTGCAGATTGTGTGGGGAAGTCTCTGCCTTTGTCTTTGAAAATACAGCAATTCACCGGACTGCCCACTTAGTGGTGCATGCTTTGATTTCTGGTGTGGGTGTTTTAATTCATATTTATGTAAACGTGTTCACTTTGTATGTAATCAGACAGCAAACACACTCTGAGTTACTATTAGTCAGATTAAAGGAAATAATTTCCAAGGCAGAAACAGAGGAAATCTCCCTATAACAGCAAATTATAGCTCTTTAGTTATCTGCTTTACTGACAGATTAGCATTTTGTTAGGATTTTGGTGTTTTGTTATTTTTTTATAGGGACTAATTATTTAAACATGTAATGGTACAATATAGAGAAAGCTACATCAAATACTTTTTTCCCAGTATTAAGTTTAGTTTTGATGTCCTAAACCCCAAATTGCAAGACTGTTTGAAAAGCACTCGTGTAACAGAAAACTAACCCTAGATGACATAAAACTATTCTGCTACTATACTTCTTCCCTCTCCTACCTTACATTAGAGGCTGATGCTCAGGTAGATATTCTGTTTGTGAGTAATGGCACTGCCTTAATTAGAAACTCATCTTTTCTGTGTTGATGAATACTTCTTCACTCACTAAAACTGTCTGTAACTTGTAGTATTTAAAATATTAGTGTTGTGCTTCTGGGAGAGCTGCAGTGTTAAAACTGCTTATGTTAGCTTGTAGTTCCAAGTACTGGCTTGTTACAGTGCAGACTACCGACATGGTCAGGTTTGGATGAAGTGCTCTGGAATAGGCTTTGATATGCAAAGCAAATTCTTGTGATTGAACACAATCTGTTTATATAGTATTGATTGTAAACAGTAAGCTATTTTATTTATATTTGCTTTTCTAAGAGGAAAACTCTGAATTTTACACAAGAATTTGCTAGAGAGGTGCCACTGTTGAAAGCATTCCCAATACAGGGATAGGATGCTTCTGTAGAGTACAAATGTAGACAGGAGATTGATATGGGTTGAATCAGTTATTTACTATGAAAGCATTCAAATATCAAATGTTTACAAACCTGAAATAATCCTCTTATTTTCTGAAATGCAAAACAGTGTTTGTGCCATCAAGATTAAGCTTTTTAAAGACTTTTCAAATTAACTGAAGCTCTCTGTGTGTTATAGCATGTTGACTGTAAATAACAATATAAGTCCTTATTAATTCTTTCCTTTCCCTTGACAGTTATTAAACCAGTTTTTCAGTCTGTTTGACAGAGTGTTGTTATGGTTACCATCAAGGATGTAGTTCCACTAAAAAGGGTGCACTCTAAGTACAGGTTAAATGCTAAAACTGGAACCCATATAAGTGCTAAGATCAGAGCATAGGCAACTAATCAGAGAAACTTGCACAGAAATGTCAAACAGAAGCACTATTGTTCTTCCTTAAAATAATGCTAGTTTTAATGTTAATGCAAAATGTGCACATCCTAAGTGCATCCACCTTTCAGAGGATCACCTTCTCTATGCTCATCTTGAAATGACCTACACAGTAGTGAACAGCAGGTCCAGCAGCCAGCTTTGAAGGTGAACTGGGGTGATGAATCACATGTACCTTTTTGCCATCTGCTTGTTGTCTGAGCTGTGTGTCGGGTCATGCCAGCTGGCCCAACAAATTCCTAGGATATTTGCTGAAGAAATACTTCTGAATTCCTGTCTCTGACCTTTAATTCTTTAGAAACAGCATCTAGCAGTTAACCTGCTTGTGGAGTAGGGTGCACCTCCACAAAAAGAAGAACAACAAAAATCCCATGAGAAATTTTGTCCTTACCAGAGTATGGTGAATGATTCAGGCTCCTGTCTTTCATTATTACATTTGCACTTTCTTGGCCAGTTTTGGCTTCCTTTACTTGTCATTGTTCATAGGCACAAAGTGGAGAGCAAGATTTCTTGAAAGTTTGTGCCCTACCATGTACAGTGAGTAAGTATGAAGCAGATAAAAGATTTTGCAGTCATGTTTTTGCCCTTCATTAGCACTGCCTCTCACCATACACTCAATTCCCAAACCATTGTAACAATTTCTGCCAGTAAGCACAGGTTGCTCTGCCCCAAAACATCTGTAAATTCCAGCATGGCTGTGCTGAGCTAACCTGCCTTGGAGCAGACCTGTTCCTGAACTAGAACCTGCAGTAGTAGTTGCTAACATGCAACCAGCAATGCAGGGTCTGTCTAAAGTATGTATCCTGATCATAACCAGGCAGTAGGCAGACTGTATGTCATGCTTTTGATTTATAAAGGTTCGAATCTGCAATCAGTTACACTCACGCAGACCTAGTTGAGAAAATGAGATTGTCAAGATGTGAGGGAGACTGGATGTTATTGCTTCATCTGGTAATTACATGATTGTTCACCTGTGAAGCAGAATTGATTCCAGCTCTCTCATGCAGAATGAGGAATTAACCAGAGGTAAAATCTTCAAGGCACCGTACTAATACAAATAATAAATTTGAAATATGGGAGTTAAATGTTTTAAAAGGCAGCAGATAAGACTATTCATTCCTATGGGGAGGCAAGCTGTAAGAAAGAAGGTGGCATTTTTCACAGTGACTTCTTAAAGTGGACCCATGCTTGTGTCCATGTGGTCTCCTGCTGAGAGCTTTGGTCTTGGTAAAACATTGCTCACACAAGAGCTGCCCATTATTCCCTTTCTATTGTCAGTGTTTATAGAAACTGTTTTACATAATGGAAGAATATATTCCGTACCACAGCAACCTAACTGTCTTTTAAGTTCTCTGAAGCATAAGTTGCAGGCTGTAAATGACTGTGGTAGTAACTATAATAAGAAACTATCTTAATTACAGACGAGGGAAGAAAGGAAAAGTATGATTAATTTGCAGCCTGTTACTTAGCAAGACATACCGCTGAGTTTCACACAAAAAATGTGTGACTTTGACAGTTAGTTCCTGTTCCTTGCAGTGAGCCCCTTGTTTCTGCCTTTGCAGTGTAGTACTAGGGGATCTCCTGTGCCATGCTTCAGCAGATCATTTACACCTGTGGAGGTTTGACCCTGAATAAACGCCTGATGTCCAGCAAAACTCCTTCAAGGCCTTTCCCCCCCACACACACTTTTTCACCTTCCAGAGGGAAGGGGCAAAAAAAACCAGCTCGGAATTTATGGCTAGAGATAACCCGAAAGGGGAGCTTTGATTAATACCACGGGCAAAGCAGAACTTAGAATAATGCTTAAATTTATTACTAACAAACTA
>JAWWEE010000122.1:30486754-30631041 GCA_035221455.1 Xenops minutus | reverse complement strand
GCGCTCCCGTCCAGGTGGGACTGCCGCGGGAACGCGGTGCGCTCCCGTCCAGGTGGGACTGCCGCGGCAGCGCGGTGCGCTCCCGTCCAGGTGGGACTGCCGCGGCGGCGCGGTGCGCTCCCGTCCAGGTGGGACTGCCGCGGGAACGCGGTGCGCTCCCGTCCAGGTGGGACTGCCGCGGCAGCGCGGTGCGCTCCCGTCCAGGTGGGACTGCCGCGGCGGCGCGGTGCGCTCCCGTCCAGGTGGGACTGCCGCGGGAACGCGGTGCGCTCCCGTCCAGGTGGGACTGCCGCGGCAGCGCGGTGTGCTCTCAGCGCCGCCCTGCGGCCGCCGGGGCGCACCCCTGTGGGCTTATTTGTGTATGCAGCGGCAGCTCCTGTGATATCCCACCTCGGAGTTTGCCGCGTTAAAGATAAGTTAGCAATCTATGCAGGCGGTGACAGAGGGTGGCTGAAAAAACTCTGTTGGCTGACCATCTGCTGAAATGCTCGTTGCACTGGCTGTAAATATTACTGAAACTGAAAACAGAGCAACGCCTAAACTCTTGTGTTACAGCGAGGAATTTATTCTAAGGCTTGCTTTATCCGTATATATTTGCAAATTTATTTATTTATAAATATTTATTTATAAACTGCTTGGTGACAGGTTTTGGAAGGGCAGCCAGCAGGGACACTTATTACAACCATCTTTGCAAAAGACTTCGATTCTGGAAACAACGGTGTTGTATTATATTCAATAGAATCAGGTAAGAATTTAAAGTGTTATTGATAAGAGAAGATATATTACTGTAACTAGAATTTAAGAGATGCTGTGTATATATGCAGCATTTTGTGCTTACTGCGTATCTGGTAGAATAAAAGTGCCTGTGTAAGTAGGAATCAGGACCATCATGTGTCTTATGAAGTATCTAAGGAGGTGCAAGTAGCTACCTTCCCTCCCTTCCCCCTCTGCCCCATCTTTCCAGGGATTTGATTGCTTCTCTGGCTCACCAGAGAGCGTTCAAATGGCACTCAGAAAATATTAGGACCATGATCTTGTACTACACAGTTTAGTGTTTCATTCAGCCATTTAACATCTTAAAGGAAAAATTATCTCCCTTTTCCCATTTGAAAATTTTCCTGCTAAAATAAGTTTGTGACAGTCTGAGACAGGGATCAGAGGGATCAGCAGATAATCTGGGCAAACAATGAGGCTTGTGGGTTTTAGTTTGTGTTTCACCCTTTGTTTAGCACTGTGTTAACCTGACATAGCATGGCTGCTTAAAAACACTTCACTTTTCCCCATAATTCCTACATGTAGTAGTTCACTTCTGGGGTAAACTAGGGATCCAGTTTTGTTTGCAGTGAAATTAATAACAGAGCAGTCCTAAATCAGAACATGAGTGGGGCTGGGGCATTAATACTGGTAAAAGACGCAGATGTGATGTCTGGTTTTACTGCATGCCACTTGCTACACTTCTGTAGAAATGAGAACTCCATCTGCAACCAGGGAGGAGAACAGGTCTGTTCCTCCTGTTTTGTTTCACTGTTGGTTCAAAACAGTAAGAGCTACCAGAAATAGGACTATTTCTTTTTGTTTGGTACCTGTTCCATTCTACCAGCTTAGTGTAATCAATACCTTTTAAGCCTGGTATTTGTAGTCTCTGGTAGTTTGCACATAGAGTATACTGTTTCATCAGAACAGGAAAACATTATTCCCTTAATTTGGATACAAATGACTGCCTCTTCCAGAGGCAATTGGAGCGAATCTTAGACTTCTGCACTGTGAGTAAGGGTATTTTGCAGAAAATGATCCCCCTTGAGAAAAAGGGAATGAGTAATATGCAAATCTTTGTTTGAACGATGATGGTCAGGCAACACAGGAAGTGCTTTTGAGGGGTCTCTGCCTGTCCATGTATCTTAACTATATCCCCTAACTCAAACAGCACGTTGGATTTTCTTACTGGCTTCACTGTAGAGCCCCAGAGGGGAGTAAGTAAAAGTTCAAATTATAAAAATGACTAGCAACACAAAATATGGCTGGTCTTGCAAAAGCTGTTTCTAGAAAGAACAAA
The DNA here is from genome assembly GCA_035221455.1 of Xenops minutus. Classification (NCBI taxonomy): domain Eukaryota; kingdom Metazoa; phylum Chordata; class Aves; order Passeriformes; family Furnariidae; genus Xenops; species Xenops minutus. The sequence goes on along the minus strand of JAWWEE010000122.1, from coordinate 30,628,988 downwards.
AGGATAAAAACGGCAGCAAAAAAACCCCAAAAACCAACCAAACAAAAGAAACCCCAAACCCACTAAAAAAGCCCTCCCAGCCTTGGAACTAGATATTTTCCTGATAAACAAATCCAGAAACAGCTGAGCTTCTCTGATACTAATTGTTGTTGTTGTTGTTAGTTGGCTCACAGCCTCTAACATCTGGTCTTCTGTTTCATGGTGAAGTTCTTGCCTGGTTTATATTTAAAATAGTATTTTCTAGTTCTGGGACATTGTTCAATACTAAAATATGAGGAAGAAATATGATCTGATTTACAGCCATATTTGTTAAACACAAAGACAGCAGTCTAATTGGAGAACTGCATGCAGACCAGCACTTTTTGCTACAGTTCTGGGACTGCCACAAGATGAAGAGCTATGAGTGTCAGTGTCAGCTCTTAAGCTTGTAAATGTCACTGGGTAATTTTTAATGTTCTTGAGATATTAAAGCAATGTCCAGATAATAACAATAAATTAAGTTGTGCAGGAGGGTTGATGACAAATGCCAACAAACATAAGGAAAAATCTATAAAAGAACTATGAGGTTAACACACCAGATGAATTTTAGGCTACAGAGACGTGTTTCCTTCAAAATGCCCTTCCCCCTTCCCAGAAAATAAAAGCAAATCATCCTTTAACACTTACATGTATGGAACTAGATGGTCATATGACCCTACTCCACTTCAGTGTTATCACTGAAAGAGTAACCTAATTCAGAGGGAGGTGAGTTCCAGCTGTACGTACTATTCCTTAGTGATGCTGGCAATTGGGTTTGTCTGGCCTCCTTTATGACTGTCAATTGGATATAGTATAGCATTTATAACAAAAATTAGTGTGTATTTATAGTCCATTTTAAACTATCGCTTTATGTGTTAAGACTAGCATTGGCAAAGCAGAGGCTTTTACAGTTACATTTGGACCAATTATATGAACACAACATCAGCACTTGACCACACAAGTGCTAGGAGAAGCCTAGTTTACACTGTTAACACACACAGATTGGCAAGTGTTGTACGTATGTCTATGAAGAAATACTCGTTCTCCAGCAAGCAGAGTGCAGGGAGCATTCCTAGGCTTGCAGAGGGCTGTGTATCTGCAGAAGCCCCGTCATGCTCAGGTTCTTTGGGAGCCATGCCATTGCCTTCCTCTTTTCTGGTAAGAGAAACAAATTTTCCTTAATGTCAAAGGAGAATGAGGTGGCCAAGTATTTGAACACCTAAGGAAGATAAAGTTCTTCAGGAATTAGGTTAAAATATATAGCTAACTATCACTGCATTCTGAGGTCAATAATATAGGCAGCAGTTGCCTAATTCAAGCAACTTACTGAGAGAAAGCTGAGCAAATGTTTCTGGAAATGCAGGGAGCATGAGCTTTTAGAGCAATGACTGACATGCTCTGTATTTTCTGATTTACAGTCAAACAGCTACACTTTGAAATTGTCCACAAATAAATTTTAAAAAATAGAACCATAAAAATACCAGAAAAATAGAAATAAGGTGTTTCAGTTTTGTCTTTACAGTGCAGTACTTTATTAAAAAAAATGAAAATGAGAATCACTTACAAAATGGAAATCCCAAGGGTTTCTGGTTCTATACAATATCTCTTTTCAATATAAAAAGACTTTTTTGTAGCTTTTATTGCCACCAAAATATACACAAACCTGACTGATTCATGCAATAGTTGAATTTTAGTGAAAATGTAAGTTTAAACAAAATACTGAATGTATTTAAATGTAAGTTTTAGCAAAATACTGAAAATGTATGCATGCAATTCACATTATATGTTCTGGTTTTTGTATCTCCTCTGCCTTTTGCTTAGCTAGGATTTTGTGTCATGAAGCATTAGATGGAACAAAATAGCCTATCTGTGAATGAATATATACTGTTTGGACAAAAACCAGGAAAGTAAACCAAAAGCTATTTATGAAAACAGTAATATAGAAGCATTAATATTTTGAAACTGTGATGGAAAATGCAAAAAGCAGGATTGTCTCATTCAATGTATTTGTCTCTACATACTGTTTCCTTTTGTTGGCACTTTCCTCATTATGTTCCAGACAGCAAGACTCAACCCAGAAGGGACTCATGGAGAATTAGGAACCTATAGTCAGTGAAAAAAAGCAGAACAGTATTGAAAAAAAATTCTGTTTGTTGGTTGTGAAAACCCTATTTTCTAACTAGTTTGGTCAGTGTTTTTTCAAATTTTACAAGTGCAAATATTTTACAGTTGCAGATGAGGTGATTTGATACAAAAATGAACATCTCTATGTGCAGCTAATCAATTTGCATGTGCAGATTTGGAGAACATAAACAGCTTCATGCTCACTTAGGTGCTTATGGAAATATAGGTCTTTATGGATGTTTTGTGTACGACATCTGCAGTGAATTTATTTTTACCACAGTTGCTTATTAGAATAGCAGCTGTTATGCTGCATGACTTTGTTTAACCCACAGCCAGACCTTATTAAAAACTCACATAGCAAAAAGCTATTTGCCTAGTATTTTAAGAGAGACATACTTAGGACAATTGTGATTTTCTCAGTTTCTGGTAAGGTAAATGAACTAATAGATACTTTCCCATTTTACTAAAAATTTGCGAGTAATTTGTATTCCATTTCTTGACAGTGGGGGAGGTGTGTGTTGTTCTCTTTTCCCAGGTACAAAGTAATAGGACAAGAGAAAATGGCCTCAAGTTGTGCCAGGGAAGGTTTAAGTTGAATATTAGGAAAAATTACTTCACTTACTGGGTTGTGAAGTATTAGAACAGGATGCCCAGGGCAGTGGTGGAGTCACCATCCCTGGAGCTATTTAAAGACACGTAAATGTAGTACTTAGGGACAGGGTTTAGTGAACTTGGCAGTGTTATGTTACAGATTCCACTTGATTATCTTAAAGGTATTTTCCAACTTAAATGATTCTGTAATTCTAAGTCACGAAGAACTATTTACTTGTCTATGACAGAATTATTCTTTTCAGCTCTAGAATAAATGTAGTATGATGTAGCTACAAGTAGTAATTTTGATAAAAAATTTGCTCGTTATTAGAATGCTGCCAGACCTCAGTGGAAGTTATAAAAATAATTTTCAATATTCACACGTTGCTCTGTAAGATTTTAGCTCCTGGTTCAGAGCACAAGCAAGGCAGGTGGCATCACTGCAGTTAGTTATGGTGTCTTAGGGTCCATAGGGCCCTTTGCTGAGCCCATGGTCTGCAAGGCCCAGGAGCCAGCTGTGTAGCCCACAGCAGATACTTGACCCTTTGTGCCGGTTCATAGACTAAGACTTAATTCTTTCTCTGATCCTGCCTGCCAGGGTGGGAAATGGAAGGACCAATCCTGGTGTATCTGTTGCCTTCCCGATGCACGTGCCATTGGTGTGAGTAACCTTGGTACAAAATTGGGTAGTTACTTTAGTACTTCATGGCATTTCTCTCTGTAGCTTTCTAAATCTAGATTAAGTGGTTTATAATAACTATGTACTCAATGAAGGAAGAAGAGGTGAATGAAACAAGCCAGAGAGATCCAAATGAGTGCAGCATGTTCCTTTTCTCTGGGTCCTGCTCTTCTTCAGTGTTCTTTACTATATTTAGTACTATGGAGGCAAGCTGAATTGATTTACAGTAACACATATCCATTTTTACCCCATAGAAGAGGATATAGGATGCTTCCAGATTGATGCTGTCAGTGGAGAGTTAAGAACAACCCAGTCTCTTTCACATGCTGAGAGACCAGCCTATAGAATGATGGTCACAGCCAGGGACCAAGGGATGCCTTCGCTCCAAGGACACGCTGCTCTTTACATCCAGGTACTTATTTGCATTGTACAGATAGAAAAGTTATGTTAGATGATTAGTTTCTTTGAAACAAATTTTGGAAGAAGGTGGGGAAATAAACTGAAAAAAGGAAGGAGTTAAAAATTTTAAGTACCTTGTCTCATGGTAATTTTCTTTAGCCGTCTTGCTGTTGAGAGAGGAAATGAGAGGGCAGACTCATTTTGATTTGTTAAGAATACACAACAGCATTTTGCATTGTCTTGCAAATAGATGATGTTTGTGCTTTAGTAGGACATCCTTGTGAACACTGGAAAAGAGAAGGAAAATATCCAGGTAGGCAGAAAGAATAGCAAATACCACAAGGGACTGAAAGTGAGGGAGAGAGTATATTTTTCTGTTTCTCCACTATGTTCCTCTTTTCTAAATTCTGTCTCTGTAACCTAGTATAAGGCTTTCTCATTCCTTTGTGCTGGTTTATACAGGAGTGCTCTACATGGGAATGTGAAATCCAGCATGTGCTCATTCCACAGCCAGCCACCTGCTGTTCATCGAGCCGCAGTGGGGCTGCTTTGTCCAGGCCACCTGTGCACTCCTTTGTCCGAGGTTGAATGTCACTGAGGCTGCTATTTTCAAGTCACCCAAAAGATGGTTAATTTTGGATAGCTTATAAAAAATATGCTTCAGTCAAGACAAGTTGTTCTTTCATTCTAAAGCATTAACTTGGAACACTGCAGCAATCCATAATGAATGAAATGCTATAATGACATAAACAATCCTCAAAAAACACCAGCTATCTGTTTGTGTTTGGCAAACTGCATAATGTACTCTGCTTTCTTTGTCACATCTGTCCCTGTGATGTTGTCATATGTAAAAAGATAGTTGAAGTGCTTCAGAATAGAGGCAGAGATAGAAGTCTTCAAGTTGTCTGTGTTTGCTCCCCTGTGATTCAGGGAGTGAGACAATCTTGTCCCTTTTTTTTTTTTTTTTTAATGTGGCAATAAAGGGTAGAATTTTGGAATGACTGGCCAAGGGCTATTTGAATTCCTATGTAGCAAATTGAGTTTGTTTTCTGGCTTTGAAGCATACTTAGAATAAATATAGTCACAAGTAAATAATTAACCTCTGAATCAAGGAATAGAATTTTCATTACAATATTCATAACAGGGAGAAAGTGTAACAGTCTTTGTGTTTTGGTTTCAGGTAATCCCACTTCCCAATGGGAGATCTGGCTTGTCTCAGGATTTCAAGCACTTTGTCATACCTGAAAATTTTAAACCTGCTCAAGTGTTGGATTCTCTGAAGTGGCCTGATAATCATCTGCCAGTTAACAGGAAACTGCATTTCAGTATTGCTAAAGATGATGATAATGTTCATTTTGAAATAGACAGCTTGACAGGAGACCTTTTTATTTCCAAGGAGCTTGACTATGAAACAGTTTCACACTTTCTTTTGCAAGTTATTGTAAAGGATCATAATAATAATCCCCCACAGAATAGCACTGTCTTCATAAGTATTGATGTGGAAGATACGAACGATCATTCTCCATATTTTCAAGATGATTTTATAGTTATTGGCATAGAGGAAAATGTACCTGTTGGCACTCTGGTTTACACATTCAATGCAAAAGATGGAGATGGCAGTTTTCTGAACAGCAAAGTACAGTATTCTCTAGAAATGAGTAACATGGGTGAAAATCCATTTCGTATTCACCCTTCGTATGGCACCTTGACCACAGCTGCTCTACTGGACAGGGAGATTACTCATTCTGTGATCTTTACAGTGTCTGCAGCAGACCAGGCAATAAATCTGACAGATCGGAGGCTGGATTCCCTCGCTGTGAAAATTGTTATATTAGATATCAATGACAACAGTCCCAATTTTATGTCTTCGTCTCTTTCCTATGTCATGGAGGATGTGGAGGTGGGTTTCCTTGTACACCACATAATTGCAAAGGATCCTGATGAGGGAAGAAATGGACAAGTTACATATCACATTCTTTCAGGAAATGAGAACAAAGCATTTGTATTGGATAAAATCACAGGTACTGTAACTTCTGTTCTCTGGAATTTCTTGTGCTGTACTTCTCACAGTAGTATTTGTGAGTACATACAGTGCAATACTGAAATTACTGAAATACCCCATGGGCACTCTATCCAGCTGACTTACTGTCCTCAGGAGTGATTACCTTGAGCAGAGCACCACAGACGTGTCAGTACTGCATGCAATGGGCAAGCTCTGTGAGACTCAGCTCAAAAATTTTGGCATGACAGTGTGGTTTAGGTGTCCTGGAGCATCTTCCAATAATACTTTAAGGAAGGTGGGAAGACAGTGTGTGTAGTGAAATACTCCCTTCTGATTTAGGCACGATGCATACGTAAAGCATGTGTACACACCTATGCTATGGTATGTACACACAGTGACAGGCAAAGTCAAGATCAGAGAGGTGCATTACACTGTAGGTGGATCATGTTAAATGGAGGCTCAAAATACAGGTGCATTTCATTTTTCAGCCTTCTGAAATTCTCTGCTTCCTGACTATTATACCATCTTAACAGAAATGCAAATATCACCCTAGTAGTTGCCATATGTTTAGGTTCTTATTCTGATTTTGAAATTATTAGGTGATGCAGCTGACACTGATCTGTAGAACTCCTAACTGCATAACTTACATGCAAAAGAAGACAAATATGCAAGTTAAATAAAGTTAAATAGTTAAGCCCAAAATTAAATAAACAGTAATCTCTGAAATTCAGTTGAATGTTCCATGAATCCCAGTTTCCTTTACTGTCAAAAGGAATGTTTCTGGGTCAATTAGCACTCTAAAGGGAGTCACAGGTAATGAATGGCTCTAAAGTCTGGAAGCCTTGCAGCGGTAGCATGGTGATACTACACTGGAGCTGTGAGTGCTGTAACAACTAGGATCTTAATCTGGACCAGAATGCTTTTTTAATACTTTCTTTCTTTTTACTAGGGCTCTTAACTACAGCCCAGTTTCTAGACCGTGAGATTCAGGAGTACTACAGTTTGACAGTCATGGCTCTTGATGATGGAAGCCCAGCTCTCTCGGCCACGCAAGTTCTAACCATTGTTGTTCTTGATGTGAATGATGAGACCCCAATGTTTACAAAACAACTTTACAAGACTGCAGTTCGTGAAAATGAAGATCCGGGGGAGTTTGTTATAAAAGTGGAAGCTGTGGACCGAGATGCAGGTCATTTGTGTCCTTTTTCTATTAATTTAGTTGTGGACCATAGTAGATTGATCTAATTTTGCTGCCTTGCGTGTACAGATGTGGTGTTCTTCCCAGTGTAATGGATGAGTTTTGAGTTTCAAAATATGGGCTTTGATTCAGGCTCTCAACCTTTGTTCAAGGCTTGGAGGTGTTCTGACTTGTACTCTGGGGTAGCTTCAGCTCTGACTGGTATATTAAATGTAAAATGTGCACTTGCGTAACACATACATAATTGTAACTTTCATGTGAAGAAAGCCAGCGTGTTCTGATTATAAATCAGGAATGTTCGACTTAATTAAAGTTAGTATCTGAACGGTTTGTTGCTCTCGTTCAGAGCGTTTTGTACAGTTTTAAAGCAGTTCACTAGGCAAGAGTCCTCGTTTTGTATCAGAACCGGCAAACATGCACTCGTCTTTTCTGACCAGAGAGGGGCACTGTAATCCAAGATTTTTCCAGATGGTTGCTCTATGAAGGGGTTGTGGAAACCGCTCTGGATTTTAAATAGGATTTTACATGCAAAAGAATGTTAATGCATTGCTTTTCAACCATACACATGAATAAAGGAGTGGGGTTAGTGGTTCATCTGCTCTGTAAATCACAGGTAAGGACTAAACCTGAGAGTCTGCTAAGCAACAACAAATTCCCTCCAGTTCTTCAACTACCTGCTCCTTTAAAAGATCTAAAATGCCTAGCATATGATGTTTACAGGTAGTCCACGTGCTGGAGCACTTTCACAGAGTTTTTGATCTGCAGTAAAGATAAAATCTGAAAAGATAATTAAATATTATAATACTGCTGCATTTGCCCCAAAGGTGGTCTCAGTTCCGTGCATGACTTTCTTTTTACTGTGAGTTCACTTTCTGTACATCTTTAGAATTGTGTAAGATTGTGCTAATCAAAAAGTAGATAATAGATCTTGTTAGCAAAATAATTTTCTGGTTTTAATAAGAGTTGTCTTTTTAATGTCAAGCACATGTTGATTACAGAGGGCTGATGTGAGCTCAGTAGAGGTGTTATATAGAAAAGACATTTCCCCACAAATCTGTAAGACATTTAGAAATTTGGAATAGGTCAGTATCCCTGTCTGGGGATGATCTTCATGACAGCTGAGCAGTGCTGCAGTCTGCCTCTGTATATCACTCTTTCAAGAGTTTTCTCTCTTTTGTGGGTCACACTATATAAAAAGGGTGGTGTTTGAAGAAAAAGGTTTGCAAGAAAATAGAAAAAAAGCGAGAATTTACATGAAGTCCTCTCTCTCCTCCCTTTCAGGAGCAGTTAACAGGAGGGAGCTGGAGTGGCTTGGCTGGGTGGAGAGGAAGGGCATTCCAAGTGTACTGGGTGGCACAGTGTGCGCCAGCCTCTGCAGACACTTTGGGCTGGAGCACTGTTGTGGCTGATGGTTCCTTCCTGCCTTTCTTTTTTTTTTTTTTTAAGTACATTTTCCAGTAACCACAGTCATTCTGTTGGGTCTTTTTCTCACATTTGCCTGATTTGGCCCCAGGTCATGGGTATGTAATAGTGTTGTTTCATATGAATACTGAATTGATGTTCATAATGCAAGAAAATTCGATTTATATAGGAGTCATATAAAGATAATGCTACTCACTTTTCTTACATTTTTGGAACACAATTTTTGAATGATGACTACTCTCATGGTGTTCTTTTTTTTTTATTGCATCATAATTTTTACTTTATATGCTCTTTAAATTGCAGTTCACATCCCAGTAATATTTGCATAGTCTCAGTGGGGGACTTTCTTCCATCACATTTTTTTTGTTCCCTGACTGACCACTGGGAGGAATCATTTTTATTAACGGTATCAGCCATCATCAACCTTTTGTTTTATTTTTCTTTCTGCTTCAGTTTATGTGAAGGGAAGAGGGTCTTTTTTGGGGGAAATCACAACTAAAATTTTTGATTGCAGTGGTTTTCTTTTGCATGAATATCCATGAAACATCTTGTTCAGCTACCTCCCTTATGCACATTACAAGACCAGGACTTCCTGCATCTCTGTTGCCTCACTTTGGGAGTCCTCCACACCCCTCTTGTCCCTCAGCTGATATCTAACAGCAAAACAGCAGTAAATGCAGGTGTAAAAGTGTAATACAGCTAATTTTGGAAAAATATGCATGGGAAAGTGAAGTCACCAGCAGCATATTTAAGATAGGTCAGGGATTTGTCTTGAGGCAGGTCTTAGCTGAAGTTCTGAATGAACTGAACTAGCATTTGGCAAGGCCTGCTTTTAAGCTGATGTGCACCTCTGTTGTTCAATAGTTATGTCTGGAGCCTTAGGAGAAAACTCTCAAAAGGTTAATAGGGACCACTGACTTAGAGTTATGAAACAGGGCTTACTGCCATTCACTAGACATTATTACAAAGTCTTATAAGGATGAGACTTGAGTTTAGATTTGGGCCAGGGAGGACATTTATTCAATTGCTTCTTCACTGGTGTTGGTACTAGACATAGCCATGGTATAATGCCATGGCTCCGGCTGCTTCCCAAAAGCTATGGGAGTGCAGGGACTGCCCATGCTGTGGCAGGGGAATGGGAAAAGGGTCTGAAGCTTTTCCCTGTCTGCAGCTTAGGCACCATGCATCCCCCACTTGTCAACTTGCAAATAGGGAAAGGGGTCCTTGTTACTGCCCAGTGGCAAGAAAGGGGTTTATCTCATCTTCCAGTTTGTGATATGCAGAAAGAATAGTTTATTTCTCATTTAATTTTGTAAATTCAGCCCCTAAAATGTGACTAGCACTACTGAATAATTAACCAATGGGTTGGATTGAGTGCAAATGTGCCAGCTGTTGTACTGTGGTAAAAAAATATGTGAAGTCATCATGCTTCTCTCTTGGACAGGGTGTGCAGCTTTTTCCTAATGCTTCTTGTACACTCCTAGCAGCTAGATATGGGAAAGGAGGCAGTAAATGCCTGGTAAATAAATGCAATTAAGATGTTACATATCTGTGTCTTTTAAGGGTTAAAAGTTTTAAGTTCAGCATTGTGTGAATATTCAACTTGGATGGCACCTATATGTGCATATACCTATACTGTGTATGAATATGTCCCTCCCTTGACTTAGTTTAGGTACAAATGCATTTACAATAGTAATTCTCTTAATAACATTTCAGTAGCATTGTCAAAGCTATTCAAAAGCAAGCAAAGGAAGTCATGGATGTTAGAAACTGTAGACTCTGTTTCTCCTCTCACACCAGTGTTTCTCCATCAACTGCAGTGCAGGTTGTCCTGTGCATGACTGCAGCAGATGAGAACAGGCAGCCAGTGTTTGACTCTGCATAGCAGTTACCGCATGCCTAGGAGGCGTATAGTTTTCCTGGTCCACCAACTGTCCCTACCCTACTAAAGGACTGATTGTTGGTTTGAAAAAACACAGAATAATTGAATGAAACTTAGAGGAAAACTTTCAAAAATATAAAAGAGTACAATAGTACAAGCCCTTGGAGTATAGTATAGGATTAAATTCATCGAAGGTAATAATATAAGCGTGATGGGGTTGACATTATACTTTCCTCAGGAGAATGTTGGAACTAGAAGAAATATGACAGAAATTATTTTATAACCATAATAGGTAAGAGTGTGGAGTCACATTTCTTGTTTAATTCAGGCATGCAACTTGAAGGAAAGGTTTTTACAAGCCTGTATGCTTTTAGCCTATTTGCTAGAGAAAAATAGTAAGGTTAAAATCCCTGTACTGTATACAAATGGTAGATTTGATCAGAAACTGTATGGAATTGTCATTCAGAAAAACTTGGAGAAAAAAAGGGACAAATCTGTAGACCTGAATCTGAGGAGAGTGGCTGTACTTTACTAAGACTTCCATTCTGTTTTAAAGGACTGAATTCCTTGCTTTGGTATGAAATCTTACCAGGAACTGGTTATGAGAAATTCAAGATGAACTCGATCAGTGGAGAACTTGTCACAACTGCATCACTGGACAGGGAAACCCAGGAGATTTTCAGTATTAAAGGTAATAGTGTGAAATATCTATGAGTACCTCTACAGTGGGAAGTGAGAATGGGTGTGGTGTTACTATAAGCATTATCTTTTTTCATGCCTCCTGCATGAGATGCAAGTGATAAGATTTTCTGGTACAAAAGAGTATATGCTCTTTGCATAGCACAAATAACTTTCCTACTCTGATGTCATTAAGGGACATCTATTGTTGCCCCCACAGCCACTGAATAAAATTTGCTTTCTTTTTATTGATCACAGTTTTGGTTCAAGACAGTGGAACCCCGTCTCTGTCAAGCACGGTGACAGTTATCTGCACAGTGCTGGATGAAAATGATCACTCTCCCATGTTTCTTTTTCCCACCTCTGAAATTGGTGTACCTGAGAACCAACAGCCTTCTGTTGTTTACATTAGCCAGGCTGTAGATATGGATGCTGGCAATAATGGAGCTCTGAGATACAAAATAATTGGTAAGTTACACTCCATCATTTTTGTTAGTATAAATCAGGGAGTATATAAACGGCAGTATCCAAGTTTTGGACTAGTCTTGATTTTATCAGGCCTCCCTAGCTCCCATCTTGTCTGCATGCTTCTTTTATATGGAAAAGGAAAAAGATTTTTCACCCTTTTGTCAGCATTAATAAGCACTTCTCAGGCATACTTTCATTCTGCTTTCTGGATTTGAAATAGTACAGGAGAGAAAAACAAAAAAAATTACAAATGTTGGAAGGAAGAATTAATCTTGAAGGCATAATTTTGTACTTTCTGTTATAGTTGTATAAGTCCAAATGTAAATATGCCCTTGAAAATAAGTGCAAGAACTAATTGAATTTTATTTATTTAATGGTATTTATTTAATTTTATGAGAACGTCTTTCACCCAGCAATTAGTAATGTCATACTTAGCTTTCATCTTGCCAAATTCTCCCTGTGTCTACTATGCCAATGTAAGCTCTACAGCTGTTCAAAGCCTCCCATAATATCTTTTCACAAATACAAGTTTGCTATGCTTACTTTGGTTTGTGGCTCTTAGCAATAGCTCAAATGTAGGCAGAGAGCTACTGTGGTAACAACCAACACATTTTTCTTTGAAGAAACTGTTACGAGTTTTTCTGTTTTCTTGGTTTTAATTTCATGATCTTCTATAATATTTAATTTAATTACCTGTGGTCTTTTTACATGTTATAAAGTATGTATACCACTCACTGTTACTAAAATTGCTGACTTTTCAGTTGACTGATTAATATTTATCTCTCACTCCTCCCAAATCAAGACCTTGCACAACTATTCAATTCCAAGAGATAGGTTTGTAGAGGAGAACGAGGAGCAAGAAATTACAATTGTCAGCAATATTTTATAGGTTTCTGGAATTTGTAACTAAGGTTGGGAAGAGGTCACTTCATGCAGCAGCATAGATGCATATACTTTTATAAGGTTGCCTGGTTTGGGAAAAAAGACATGTGTCTGGTCAAATAGCCACTCTGTAAATTGATACGACATTCTGCATTTACTGTCATTGCCACACACTGATTTAAATGAAATACAGGTTTTAATTTGTATAAGAGAAATAAAATATGTGAAAGGCACATGAGCACACCAGCTGTATGAGCAATCATATCTTGTTATTGCAATTTACATAGCATATTCACAAGAGGTTCTTTTCTTAAAAAGTAATTGTTTGTGATAATTTTATTTTTTATGTGTTTGAAAGGTGGAAATGTTGGAGAATACTTCACACTAAATAACACTTCAGGCAAACTGCTGGTCACACGGAGCTTAGACAGAGAAGACATCAGCAATTTCACTCTCGTGATTGAGTGTCATGACCTAGGCAGTCCCTCGAGAAGTTCCACTGCACAGCTCTATCTAACAGTCTTGGATGAAAATGACCACAGCCCATTGTTTCCAAAGACCCAGTATCAAATCTCTGTGACAGAAGACCTAGAGGAAGGCTCAGTCATCCTGGACCTCTATGCTGCTGATGAAGATGATGGCCTGAATGGTGAAGTTATGTACTCCCTCATTGACGACACCTTTGGAGCATTTGCTATCAACAGTGTAACAGGATCTATAGTTACTACAAAGGCACTGGACCGAGAGACCAAGTCCCAGTATACCTTCAGGGTTGTAGCAAGTGACTGTAGCACCCATTTGCCAAGGAGCACAACTGTCAGTGTTGTGGTGCACATTGATGATGTCAATGACAATGACCCCGTTTTTTTGCAGAATCCTATCAGGGCCTTTGTGCCTGCTGAAACCCCTGTGAATGAGACAGTAGCCACTGTGAGAGTGGAGGATGTGGATCTGGGATCAAATGGAGCTATTGTTTTTAATTTGATGATAGCAGAGCCTGTATTTCAGATTGATGAGAAGACAGGTGACATCATTCTTCGGGAGCCCTTGGCTTCCAAGGACTTCAGTACCCAGCTGCTAGTGACAGCTTCAGATCAAGGTGTCTCAGCTCGAACAGCCACAGCTGTGGTCATTATCTTTACAGAAGAACAAGAGGAGGAGATTTCATTCAGGCATAGCCTGTATGAAGCAAGTGTGCCTGAGAACAGTGCAGCAGGTGGGCATGAAATCCCTGTTCTTGGGGTTGCCAATCTCCTCTCCTTTTGGAATAGTAATTATAATGAATAGTATAGGGAAACTCTTTCTGTGCAGCAGTAGGAAAAAGTTAATGTGGATATATCAAATACCCATCTGCCCTTTTCCAATTCATCGGCATGAAACGAAGCAATGGAGGCATTGTCTGGCTCTAAAGTTTGCTGCTGTTGTACACCAGTGATGCTCGCATTAAAGAAAGAAGTCCCTTTTCAAAAGTAGTGTGTTTCTATCCCTCAGCTGGGGAAGCCCTGAGCATCAGTGGGTTCATTCTTTTAGGAAAATAATTTTCGTGGTGGGTGGACAGCATTTACTTGTTTCACTGGCCAATTCACACAAGCTCACATAAAGTGAGTGTTGGGAACCAGTTTCAGCGTGTCATTTCTTATTTTGGCAATGCCCCTCACAAATTTTAGTAGATTTCAGAAATACTCTAAAACCTTACTGAAATTTGGGACTTTGCAGAAGAAGGAGAAAGGCAGGTAAGGTGAGGGGAAGGGCAGAGAAGTTCAGAGGCTATTGGTACATTGTCACTCAGGCTTGTACAGTACCTCTCTAGACAGAGCCTGCACTATGGGATAGTACCTCTAGACAAACCAGCTTCAGTCACAAGGTTCTTACAGATTTATTTGGGTTTGTCCTGTGTAATGATGAGAATTACTGCTCTACGTTTTATCATTCAAAGAATATTAGTACTTACCCCTCTAGCCAATTAGGTATAGCAAGTATCTTCTGCTTCAGTGACTGGTTTCATCCTAATGAGGGGCAGAAAGGAGTGCCTTTCACATTTTTCTGTCCACAGATCTCACTATACAATTGGCCAGATGTATTTAGAGATCTGACTTGCGCTATATTCTCGATTCAAACGCCTCATGAGATTCACCTTGAACAAGTCATTTATTGTCTCTGTAGTTTGTTATAGTTTAAATTTCACTCAGTAAAATGGAAGCAGTACTCCTTTATATCCTGAGGGTATTGTGAGACTAGTGAGTTCTTAGATCTTGAGTAACAACCTATATACTGGATTAGGAATCAGTAAATAAGAAATGTGTTAGTAATTTTGGAAAACCAATCAGTCTTCTTAGATGATTGCAAACAGAATAGAGAATGAAGGGTGAAGATGTCTGTTGCAGTAATTACTGTTGTGGTTATTCAGCCATTCCTTCCTCTATGCCTGTTTGGGACTACAAGTCAAATTTTCAGTAGTGTATTTTAAGATAAAGGTAATGCTGTGAGTACTACTGATGCTTCAATTAATAGATTGAAAATAAGCAATAAGGTGAGGTTTTTTAATTAAGTGATGTGGGGTTTTTTAACCATTGAGGAAATATTTTGGTTTCAGGCTATTTGTAAAAAGTTGTAATGAGTGATTATTCAAACCACCAAACTAAAGCATCCTTCTATCTTTCACTGTCTGTCTAAAAACACGGAATTTTGGAAAAAGTGGAAGGTTTCCAACACAAAAGAGTGGAATGTACAGCATCCTGGTGGTTAGAGCACTTTCCTGAAACATGAAAGGTGTAACTTCAGGTCTGCTCAGGTGGGGAAGCATTTATTTCCCTTTCACTCCGTACTGAGCACTCTGAGTATAGAAACTATAAAATAAGTTGTTCTCCAGTGTTCCTTGATTTTTTTAAGTCAGTGTTTCATTTATTTCTTCTAGTACAAATAACAATAATAAAAATCCATGAACGTATTTTTCCTGGCATTTAAAATTTCCTTTTTACTCCATGAATTTGATGAGTATTTACAAGTAATTTTGGGCACCCTGAAGTCAAGTTTTTCCTGTGCATGTGAGTCATAGATATGCCAGGCCTCCAGGCCCTTTTTACTAGGATCAGCGCTGTACAGTTATTAATTTTGTGTCACTTCTTTGCAAAGGAGAGTCCGACCAGGGAAATTGCTGCTTGGAGAAGATACAGTTCTGATGTCACAGCATTGTGTGTTAATGTCTCGCTTTCTGTCTTTTCACTGATGTACTCTGTGGGAGTCAGCTGTGGTGATGTACAGGGCCCTCCACTCCAAGTGACCAGAAAGCAAAGAGACCAGGGTGTTTCCAGAGGCAAGCCCTGAGCTCTCAGTTTTGTCCCTCCCTTGCTGCAGCATGCTTGACTTTCCAGAGTGTTATGAGAACCTGTTTGTCAGCCTTCCCAGGGGAGCAAGGTCGAGACCCTGGCGTTTCAATCTTCTCACAAGAGATGCATTAATCCTGCATTAACATTTCTTTGGCTTTTAGAAAAATAAGAAAAGAAAGAAGATAGATTTTTGTTAGGTTTAAAGAAGGCAAAGAAAAACCAGGGCTTTATGGCAATTGGAAAATTGCTCTGATCCTAGATTTTCCTAAGTGTAAATATGTTCCTGGGTCAGACTAGAAAAGCCAGCCTGAAATTACAGAAATGCCCCAAGGAACTGTGGTATCAGAATGCCATAGTGTTCTCCCATTCGATCTATAGAAAATATAAGTAAGAGTTAATTTAAGTTGTTTTGATTAAAGGAAATTTTACAAAGCTTCAGGGTAAACAGGAGGATTTGATCACAAAATGTTAGTTTGTGTTTAATAATAAGTCTATTTGCTAAGAAGATCAAATTCTTTTAAGAATATGAGAGATTTTATCAAATACTAATACTGTTTTGTCTCTGTAGTATTTTCTTATTTATATAAGCATACATAAATATCAAATATTTTACATTTCAGTAGGGAAAAAGGCATGATTATAATTAAAACTCTCATAGAAGTTAGCTTACAGGATATGTGTGATCCTGAGACCCTTGCAAATGTGAATGGTACCAGTGTATTCAGTCCAGGGGAGATTTACATTACATACTGATTATTTGTAGAACTGGTATTAATAAATGTGGCTTTTCCTCCAAATTTTATTTCTACCTTAACTGATAGAGGGGAAAAATGCTAAGTTTATTTTAAAAAGAGTAAAAAATCTGAATAATATAAACAACAAAGCCAAGGGTCCTCTTAGTTTTAATGTAGTCTAATCCTGTCAATTGAGTGCCTCGGGAACTGGTCCTTGAGGTCAGATTTTCTTTAAGTGTTTGGCCTGCCAGTTTAATGACCTTCAGAAAGCCCCATTTTTCTATTTTTTGTTTAATATTGAATATTTAATGTCTTTAAATGTTATAAACTGCATTGCAGCAGGCACTTAGAAGCTAGTCAATAAATAATAAGTCACTGTGTTCTTCAGAGGGTAAGAAACCTTTACTATTCACCAAACTTTCAGTTGAATGGTTGTTGCCATAACAATTCCTTGAAGAAAGATTCACCAGTAAAACATTTTGACTCTTTCTTTTTTTTCCTAATAAATATAAAATATATAGGCTCTTACTCTGTAGGTGACAGAACCACAGAATGGGTCAGGTTGGAAGGGACCACATCTAGTCCAACCTCCCTGCTCCAGGAGCACCTGGCACAGGATTGTGTCCAGACAGTTCTTGAATAGCCATCTCTATGTTCAGTTAGTTTTTTCTTTCATGGCAATTAAGAGGTCTCAAGAAACAGCAGCAAGGATGAACCTGGCTTAGATGGCAAAGGACAGGAAATGGACTACAGGAATGAGTACTGGAGAGAAAACAAAAACAATGGTACAGTGACAGAGTAGCTCTGTGCAGTGCTGGTGTTAGGACATATGTTTATATAAACATTTGTAAACATATATATGTAAACAGAAACATATACATACTTATATATATATATGTATGTATGTACACACACACACACACACACACACACACACATGTCCCAACGCAGAATACAGCAAATGTTTTGGAGCTGATTTGGCCAGACAGGCAAATGCTGTTCATGCTGCCATTTTTCAGTCCACAGGCATAAAGCAAAGGTTGGGGTGTAGGCTATATAAAACATTTGAGATACCTCCAAATGCAATCAGATTGTCTGTGATTAAACCCCCAAAACCCTTAAATATAAACATTTTATATCACACTTCACATCTTTTAATATTCTTAACTAATTCAGAAGTCAGTTGCATAGCATTTCAAGCCAATTTGTCTGCTTCCTGCTTTGATCCTGATCTCCCTCCTTCCTTGCTCTGGCTTCAGTGCTGATCTCATCCTTGATGTGCTCTGTGGGCAGAATGCTGTGTTTCTCTTATTTTTCTCCATGCTAAGCACTACATAATGTGACCTATTCTTGAAGCAACGTTTGAATCTGTGAGTTTCAATGGGCACTGTCTTTTGCTGTTTATCTGTATAGGGCCTCTTTAGGTCTCAACAGATCTCAGTTTGGTCATATTTTTTTGACAATGAACTGTAAAAATTCACTGTTTGGAGGACTCATTTTCTGGGAAAGGTATCAGAAACAGCAGAAATTTGTTCTCTGGCAGAAGGAAGTTGTAAACAATTTTATCTGTGTGAAAAACTTAAAGTTTAAAAGATGAAGATTTGAGGACCCAGAACAACAATTTATTAACCGAACTTCTGAAAAACAAGGATTCAAGTAGAAATGCTTCTTCTTCCTTTATTTCTGATAGTTTTTCTTCTTAAACACAAAAGCAAGCAAATAAAAGGACTGCAGATAGCATTAAAAGATAAAAATGTGATATTCTTCAGACCCTGCGTTTCTCTCTTGCATTTACCTGTGCTCTGAATGATGTGAATGATTGCCCTTGCAGGTTTCTGTAGCAAATCAAAGTCACTTGGCAATGCAAATTCAACTTACAGCTCTTATTTTAGTTCCTAAAAAACCCTCATGCAAGCATTCATATTGCTCTTTACCTATTGAAAAGATGGATCTCACTTCCAGAGCTTTTCTAGTAAATATCTTACAAGTATATTGAAAAGTATAGAAAATTACATCTGTCAAAATTGGTCGTTTTTTACTTTTGACAGTCACATTTTGAGAGCAAATAGTAAACCATTAAAATAAAAATGCTGGGTTTTTTTACGGTAATACATAAAAATGCTAAAATAAAAATGTATCAGGTTGTTGCAGGAGCAATGTTTCCTCTCATTTTTTATCCTGAACTCTTTTCCTCTGACATCCAGGACACTGAGTGTGAACAGCATGCCCTTTGTAATGCAATAAAATAATTAGTTTTCTCGAATGGTATTTGGAAGACTTCAGATTGCCTCATTCCATCACAGCTGCATGGAATCAATTACAATTAAATTAAGTAATTAAAACCATTAAAATCAGTTGCCATATATGCTGAACAATTTCCTAACTCACTTGAAAAGAATAATTATTTGGAAATTTTGATAATGCTTTTTAACTTGCTATGTTTTTGTTAAATGTGATGATTCTGAGCGGGATAATTTATTCAGTTCCACATTTTCCCTCTAATCGTATTTCAAACAGGATTTTTATTTCATGTCTCTTGCATTCTATATTAAATTGCTGCTCTTTTCGTGGAATTTGGATTCTCCATGAATTGACATGTAACTATGTACATAGTTCTGTCTTTTCATTCTCTTTGTCAAAAGATGGCTAATTAAAATTCTGAAGAATATTTAATTGACAGTATTGTTCTAAAGCCCAAATTGCATTCCAGTAAATGGAGGAAAAAAATGCACTCTTTCTGGTGATTCAAGGGTAACATAATGCACAGGGGGGAAAAAAAAAAGGACTATTTTACTTGAGAGCATTCATGAAACAGTGAGATTTAAATGACCAAAGACAGCATAACCTGAACGAAAGGAATACATATGACTTCAGGTAAGAGAGGATTCCATTGGTTCACGTGAACTTGAAATTAGGAAAAGTTAAAATCCATAATTTTATTTAGGCAGGTGAGGAAATGATCAGATGTCTAATTCACTGGGCAAGGAAGGATAGACAGTACCTTCTCTGGGAATTTGTAATACAGTGAAAGTCATGGAGGAATTATTTTTATTGTCTACTATTTTAATTCATAAATAAGCACCTAACCTAGTACATATTTGTACATCTGCTATTAATACCAGTAATATAAAATTAGAATAAAACCTTCTAATATGGACATGATGAAAATGTCTTATTGCTTCCATAGGTACATCACTTCTAACAGTAGAAGCTTATGTACACAAATTTACAGGAGAAGACATAAAATACAGCATCTTCAATGACAAGGAGAGCATATTCTCCATACACCCCACTACAGGTACATTTTTATAATTTTTTTTTTCACGTGTCTGTGTCTAGTTTAGAGCATTATCAAGTTCCTATGATAAGAAAAAGAGCTAGATATCTTAAGAGTACTCCCCACTAGTTAGGGTAATTTTCCTTTTACAATGAATAGATTATTAGTAAATCCAGGCATGTGGAGAGACCTGCAATGTTGCAAACTTTATGTAAAAAGAAATTGAACACCAGTATACCTGTTTAAAACACTCAGTTCTGATTAACTGTTGGTCACCAGGAGTGGGGGAGTTGATAAACTACTGCTTTGTTATCCAAGCTGAGATTCCATCTTGTTTCTCATCATAAAGTTGCTTGAAAACTCAATAAACAAAACCCTTTAAAACACTTCTAATGTAGGAACATTAGACCTTTGTTGACCTTAATGGTCTCTGTTTCAGCCAAACCTTGACACGTTTTAAAGTAGGTTGTTTATTTTTTTGTGATTGTGTGTGTGTTTACATGTTCTTCTCTAAGGTACATAAGAGAGCATAGCTACTCTGTTGCCTCTCAGCTCCTAAACAGGAGTTTGCCTTGTGAATAGCTGCAGTCTTTCTTTCTGGGATAGCATAGACACGGTAAGGAGTTTTCCTCAGAAATAGTTTGTACTTTTAACAAATGGCTTTCTCCCTGAGTTTCTGGAGGCTTCAATCTCTCATTATCATGATGTCTCCAGGCATCAAGTGGCATACCACTCTAAAGTTATCATGGTTGATGCTGATGGACAATTAAAATTATTTTGTTCTGTTTTGATGAGTGGCACTTAAAGTGCAGACTCTTGATTTTCAAGTCCTTTTTACTTCACTGAACTAAAACTAGAGATTAGTCTTACAGAACATCTTAGACCCAGACAAGTTTATCCCCAAGAAAAAGAATCTTCTCCAGTATCACCTCCTAAAAAGGAATCAAATAAGATTTTTCTTTTTTTTTTTTCTTTTTTTTCAAACTAGGCTGAAAAATGGTTCCATGATACTTTGAAGAGTCTCATAAGCACTCTCTTCATAGACAGGAGTGGAATTTCTGCAGCAGTGAATGTGTCACAAGTCTTCTTTTGAGACATTTGAGCCATTGTGGTTTCTTCTGTTTCCTTTCCTCTGAAACTGTTCTTCTGTTTCTTAGAAAACATCAGCTGAAGTGTAGCCTTTAGGAATTTCTGAGAGCAGCTCCTACATCAGCAAAATTTTGACACCAGTAATTCTCTACCCATTGCTTCTACAGCAAAAGTATTTTGAACTGTATCAATGCCCTTTCTATGTTATATATTCTGAACAGCCAAAGGTGTGGTCTACTTGTCTTTTCAAGCACAGATATTAATTAGCTACACTCTAAAGAAGACTTTCAACCATTATAGATGAATTTATTATACTGTGAAATCATAAAAAGTATAGTAGGATATGACTCAAAGACATGAACTAGTCTGTCCTCTGACGCAAAAGGGGAATCAATTGTGCCAAAATCTGACTGAAATTTCTACTGTTCTTAAAAGCCATCAGGGATAGTGATTCTGCAAACCCTCTCAATAGTCTGAACGAGTCTTGGCAGTTAGTTAGTTGGAAAATTTTTGTTCATATTTATCTGAATGTTTGAAATCTTTTAAACTTATTACTTCTTAACCTAGTAACAATAGACATAAGACCAAGGGAAACACCCTATTATTTGTATATTTGAAGATTGTTCTTCTTTGAGTGTACTTCTCTATAGTCAGCAACTCTGGTTCTTTCACATGTTCCTCCTAGGTGGTATATCTCAAACTTTATTATTTGTTCCACTCTGCACTAGTCTTTCAGCTTGCTCTCTGTCATCTTGAAGTGTATTCCTTTTGCCTCTGTCTGCTTTGCTTTCTCTATATACAAAATGTGATATTTTGTAACTATTGTGCTGAAGAGAGACCACCTGCCAGCTTTGAAATCCTACTGTTCAAGAAACAGATCCATAAACAATAGTTAATCTTTGCTACTTATCTTAGAAAATAAAAAGCACTTATGCTGCCCCAGGTTTGGGATATATATATTCATAAATAGTATCATTACTGAAAAGTCCATGCAAAACTGAATTTGAATACTAATGAAATTATTATACAAATTAAATATGCTTGATTCTTAGATGTAGTGGAGAATTATATTACCTAGAACACTGAAACAATGACTATGGATTTCCAAGAACATTTCATGTTTACTGTGAAGATGTCTAGTTGTGCTTGTATTCTCAATAATTTTTATTGATTATTTTTGATAGAATAACATTTGGGGTGAGGGGACTCACTGCATCAGAAAGGGTCAGTGTTTTACCTGTATGTCAGTCAGATACAGAAATTGATACAGCTGTTGCCTGATTTGGACATAAATGGAGTGCTGGATGTAGCCACTCTCAGATGAGGGACAAGAATCTCTTCTGACAAATCTGTCTCACTGTCATGTGAACACACAGCCACTTTCTATCACTTTACTAGTAAATTGGCTTTGTTTAGGAAATTGCCAGCATGGTAATGATTGGTGAAAACTTAGCTGTGCATGTGGGAGGTGATGTTACATGGAAGAAAGACATGGTGGAGAGCTTGCTGGAATTCTGTGGAGGCGACCATATATGATAAGAATTTCATAAATGCATTTGTGCATGTTTTTTTCCTGAATACTTGTCACATATTGCTTTTTTTGTTTGTTTTTCTTTTACTAAACCAGGTACAATCACAGTAAAAGAGCCAAAGTTTCTTGATTATGAAGTTAAGCGGAAAATACATCTTACTGTTCTGGCTGAAAATAGCTTGAATTCAGCTTTCTGTGGAGTGACGGTTTTGATTCAAGATGTCAATGACAATGTACCTAAATTTGAGCAAAGCTATTACAAAGGATCAGTGTGGGAAGGGCAGAGTCCTAAAACGGACATTGTACAGGTAAGTGGAAGCATATCTTCTCAAGGCCAGTGCTGTAGTTAAAAAGAAGTTTGGCTGATCTGTTTATGACTACAATCCTGCTTGGTCTGTTCTGGACCACAGTCTTTAAAAACTGAGAATGGGGTTCTTGGTGTTGCTACTACTTTGCTTGGATATCTAAAATTTTAAATAAATTTTTTATCTAGATGTCGTTTCAGATCTTTTATTGAGGTTTGTTAAGTTGAAAGAGAATTCTGTATCTTCTTAATAGTTGTGCAACTGGACTTCAAATTATTTTTTAAAAAAATTGCTGTTTCTGTCTTCAAGCATTTGAAAATACCATTGAAATCTGTGGTTCTGGTTACAATAGAGGCTGGGTCTTGTACTAATGCATCTAATGAAAGGGCTATAGTAATAAAAAGAATACTTTCTACTCGTCAGGCTAGTAGAGTCAAACCCAAGTGTTCAATTTAAAATCTGATGCCTAAAGAGCAGCTTGTCTTAATTTAAATGTGCAAATACTTCTTCCTATGAATGGATCCATTCTCCCAAAGTGTTTCCATCTGGCCATGTTAGAGCGAAAAAATACATCAGTTGGACTAGAAGAACACATAATTTCCTCAGTACATGTTCTTGCATTGCAAGTCAGGTCACAGTGAGGGTCATGTTAGGTACTAAAGATATTCCTTCTCTAGAGAATAAATAAATGGAAAGCTACAAATGCCTCCAGGGCAAAGTGATTAGAAACTGATAGACCTTGTATTTAGAGAAACATATGTCTAGGAATGGAGAAAAATCAAAAGGCAGTCAAGCCAGATGTGTAATCAAAATTTTATGACAGAATACATTCTATTATGTTTCCTTTATTCAATCTGACTGGTTGCCTCTGCTATGGTTTGGATCCTGTACTCATTATAAGCTTGTTCAGCAACCAGAAAAATACAAAGATGATTCTTCAAAGAGTCATAGGAGTTTTGGAGAAACTTGTTCATTGCTGATGAATGTTACTTATTCTGTTGGTTTTATAGATTGCCTCTGTCCTTTTTGTTTTCTGGTTTGTATTTTTAAAAGGTAATTAATGAACTATTCCATGAAAGCTCTGAAAGCTTAATAATTTAATTATTTTATCCTTTGTCTGTTAGTATAGCAGCAATACTCTAAGGTCAGTCCTGTACCACTGAGAAAGTGCCTATTTATGTACTAAATAGGGGCAGCATTCCAACAGCAACCTAATAATAAAATTATTATATTCAGGCCTAATACTTTCTGTAGCTGAATTTCAAATTACTTGGTCATGAGCAGCCCATTGAAGTTCATGAGCAGATTTTGTGACCTCACATGACACTCATGTTGGGGACAAAGATGATGATTTATTTAAATCTGTGCAATTAAAAGGAAAGTATTCAGAAATACCTGCCTGTAGTGTAAGGTTTTTCTTTCTGAAATCACATTCTGCCATTTTAAATTAAGCCTCAGTTTTGCTCACAAACAGGTATTTGCAACTGACCTTGACAGTGGGCGGAATGGAGAACTTGAATACTCAATTTTATCTGGTAATGAAAATGCAACATTTCTAATTGATTCAGCACGAGGAATTCTAGCAATTAATACAGGCCTAGATCATGAAATCACTTCATCTTACAGGTTTGTATGCAAGGTTCTAATAAAAATGTATTCTTCTTTGTTCACTCAAAGTTGAGAATGCTCGTATTACATATTTCATGGTTTCCCATAGATATCCATTGCCCACAGAACCTGGGTGCAAGCCAGACAGCATTGAGAACAGCACAAAAGCTGCTCATTTCTACTATGGATTCTTGCATAATTATCAAATCTAGGCAAAGAAATACAGTCTTGTTTCATCAATGGCAACACTTAGTGATATAAGTGGGTGTGATGATTCACTATAGGAACAATGACAGTTCCTGGATTTTAGTTTATGAAGAACTGTACAGCCATTCCTTCTCTGGAAACATTCTTTATAAATATGTAAAGACACAGAAAACACTCAAATCAAATCCAAGAAACAGGGATATGTTCTGGTTTTAAATAAGAATATAGTTTAAATTTTTGTCTCTATAATCTGATAAAGATGCTTTTGTAAACTGTTTCTGTCTATAAGCTATCTTGCACTAAATGTTATTCTCCTGTTTTTCAAGAAAATGTGAATAAATATGGTCAAATGGACATGACAATTTTTCTTTACAGGTCACGCCATAATTGGAGTTAGAAAGCAAATGAATCATACCTTGAAAACAAAATATGAGTATGCAGATTCATTAACTGACCCTTCTTAAGTATGGTAGTCTCCACAAAAAGTAGATTTCTGTCTATGTGTCAGAAGAAATTACTTTTTTTTTTCTGTATGGTTGTGACATCAGTTAAAATATTTGCAAGTTTTCCTGTCCTTTGGGGCCTAAAAGTCTTAAATATCCAAAAAGAGTTTTTATGAATGAGAATAACTTGCAGAAAATGACACCTAGAAGATTGACAGAATATGTGGAGTTTCTTTAAATATCAGTGTAATTTGTTAATAATATCCTAAAAAATTACTTTGTTTTAACTTAGTAGACAGGATACTTAATTTGGAGTTTATTTTTCAGTTTTTCACTGAATCAAAACCATCAATTCTGATTTTTAGTCATTTAAATAATGCAACACGTTTTATTTGTAACTAGGTACTTTAAAAGAACACCTGAAAAAATCCTTCAGAGGAAGGATGTTTACTGTTGGTGGAACATTGAACATGTGAGCGTAATAATTCTCATATGTCTTTAACCATGACCCTGATTTATTTCAGCATTTGTTGGAATTCTAACCTTTCAAATTAACCGTATGTTTGAAGGATCTGAAGCTTCGTATTCCTTCTCTTTATAATAAGTTATTATCCTGTACATTGTTCTCTGAAGAGTGAATATCAAAAGAAACTTTCAAGACTGTTTTCCTGTTTGATTTCAAAATGTTACCATTGGTTCTTTTAAATCTGCAAAGATTTGCTTATTTATCTAAATTGAACATTTTCATCCCCAGAAGTTCTCAGTCCCTTATAATAGGACCTATAATGGAAGTGTTGACAGAATTTTAATGCCTTGGCTAAGATGCTTTTATGAGAGGTTTTTTCCTGAAACCTTAGAAAGTGATTATTTTTAGTAAAATATTTCCATATGTATACCTTAACAATATTCATACTAGAAAAAATACACTTTCTATATGGAATTATGCATGGTCACTGATTGAATACTGGTCTGCGATTCAAGTTATGTGTTCTGTCAGCATCAGAAGCCACAAGGACACCCAGAGCAGAGCTGGTGTGGTTCAGGAATGGAAGTGCTGCAAGCCACAGCTTGAGTTATAGCCTTGGTATTCCATATTGTCTTGTGAATGTTTAGGAAATAACATCTATTTGACACTTTAAACAGAAACTGTGACTTAGAAGAAAGAGGGAGAAATAAAGTATTCAGAAGATCTTCAGGGAGACCCAAAGAATATGGTGCGACATATAAACAGTTGTTAGTACATAAAACATTCAATTCAGATGCCCTGCTTTGGCTTGTATATCCCTTTGCATAGCTCTGTTTCTTTTTTTTGTTTGGTCCTTTTTGTTTTGTAGAACCCTAGTTGAATTAGATTTAACTCTGAATTTCCTTCTGGATAAATTTAATACTAGGAAGTAGTGAAATCTTCCAAATAATCTTTGCTTACCTTTTTTTTTTTTTTTATTCAGAAGCTGGTTCCCACGGAGAGTAAACATATTTTTATCCATATTTATCAGGTTGCTACTTACCATTTTCTCTGCTACCTTGTTTGTGGAATTCAAAAGGCTGTTTACAGAATTTACTACCCATCCTTATGCGGGTGTAAAAGGAAGTGTATAGGCCAGCTCTTCTAATCTGACAGTGAGATTCTGGCCCTGCTAAAATCAACGGGGACCTTGGTGTTGTCAAACAGGGCATGCATTGGGGTTGTCACTTTCTTACTTACATTTATAATGTAATAGGGAGACTACTCTATGTTTCTACAGGCATTTTGACTGAATATTATTTGGATATTTTTGTATTGTCCCATTTTCACATCCCTTTATAAGCAAGGAAGAGAGTCAGATTCCTCCAAAGGATAATTTAGTACTTAAGTTTTAATTCCTGTTCTGAATTACCAACTGGAAAACTGTGTCTTATTTGAAAGAGTTGTTTAACCATCTACATTTGGTATGAAATTGGACAAAATGATTACAAAACACTTTGTATTCTTTGTATGATTTCAATATGTTTTTGCCACGTAGAATCTCCTGGACATGCAAGACCGAAAAATAAAACTGTGCATTTAACCTTACAGAAAGAAAGATGGAATTTAAGAGTTGCAATGAGGAACAGAAATGGCTACATTTCTTGGTTTTAAAATTTCCCCTGCTTATAACATGAGTGGATAATTCAGGGATTTCTGATCAAAAGTGACAATTACTGCTTCCTTTGATTGTAGGTTGGTTGTACAAGCTGCTGATAAAGGAAACCCCAGACTCTCTGCTACAAGTATTGTGAGGATAGAAGTGTTAGATGTTAATGACAATGCTCCAGTTGTCCAACTGCTAGGTGAAGTGGAGGTCCCAGAAAGTAAGTATGATAGTACAGTTAAGTTTTGTTAAGACTGGGAATTGTCAGATAATGATAGTGCTTTTGGTGATTGCTGTAACGAAACAACTGTAGTAAAAAGGATAATGAGTAGTGTTAATGCTGAAATATCAAAGTGATTTGTGATCTGCTTTTATTCTCAGAGGCATTATTCTTAATCTTTAGACATTGTGTTTAGGAATAGTTTGGAACAAAATCAGAGGCAATTCGGAAAGAGAAAAGAAAATCTGCAGAAATATAGCAGTAATCTGTTCATTTTGGACTCCACTATTGTATCCTTCAGATGTCTTCAATTTCCTCTTTTCTCCAATAAAAATGCTTGGTGTTAAAACCAGCATTGCTAGAAATGAGACATTTTGAACATTGTGATGAAAGAAATAATTTCTGTAAATTTAAATGAAGTGTTAAAGTGTTCTATAGCTTGATCCAGTTGATCATAAAGAGAAGGACCCAGGACTCCTGAGTTCTCATGTCCACATGCATCTGGCATGTTGTGTGACATTAGCTCAACATTTGCAGACCTTGAGTCTTAAGCCTGTAATTTTCAAAGGCAGGCATCATATGTGCAAATGCATTAAGATACACAGCAGAAAATTTAGAAAGATTTAGGTGTTAAAACCCTAGTACTCCTGTTAACAAAAGATATCAAGGCTGTCTTTCTAGTGGTATGTTTTAGCTTTTGCTAAATTTAGCTCCCACTGGTAACGACAAGTACAGAATTCATGGATGCACAACAGCTGTAAACTACTGGTTATTTATTTAGTTTTTGGTATTCCATTTAAGAACACTTGCTTTAGGATATGGCACCATATTTTTGAGGCTTCATGCTCCAGGCACACAAATGGGAATTGGTTTAGCTTCTGTTAGCTCCAGGCTTTGTTGAGTGGTCACTAACTTCAGTTTACAGTCACTGGTGCTGTCAATTTAGCCCATGACAAAAGCTGCCTGTATCCAGTTTCTCAATCTCATATGATTATATCTTGAGCTCTTAATATTTTTATTCCACGTAGGTCTCTCTGGAGGTCTTGTTTCTGTCTAGTGGCCTTCCCCTTTAGAAAAGCTTCAGAACTGTGTTTGCTGGTTCTACACAAACCAGGGGTCTCTGATACCTCAATTAAATATTCTTGTGGAAGTTTGTGACCCTGTTCAATAAATTCATGTCACCTCAATGCTTGTGGAAAACCATGTAAGTTCTTGCTGGTAGTGAAGAAATAGTTATGACTCACTGGATCTGGGAAAGTCTAAAGAATACCAAATTAAAACTGGGATACAGCACATACCTTTAAAGAAAACCACTACTGTTTCCATAGCGTTTCTGGATATTGTGCTTACTGTAAAACATAGTTAAAATACATCAAAAGCTATACTGAAAAATTACGTATATCAGAGAATCAATATTACAAAATAGGCAAAATCCTCAGAAGTTGTAACATCATATTTTAACTACGATTTATTGTCAAAATTATTGTTTCAGGTGCCCAGCCTGGTTTTATAGTGACTCAGGTGTCAGCAAGTGATGCAGACTCCAGGCCAGCACTTCAGTTTGGTTTTATTTATGATAATAGTCCTGGAATGAAATTTTCCATTGAACAACACACTGGTGTAGTCACAGTGGTGGAACCATTAGATTTTGAAGAAACTGCTATGTATAAGCTGAAAATCATAGTTTCAGATTCTGTGCATCAAACTGAAGCAGAACTCACTGTTCTGATTTTGGACATCAATGATAACCCACCAGTGTTTACTCAGGATTCGTATCAGGTGAGAACATGGCAAATGGACAACAAACCTGTGATGTATTTCTGTATATGATGATAAATAGTAGGGAATGTTTGTTTATATTTGTCTTAAAAATGCATTTGAGCACTGAAGAGAGAAGTCTCTGTGAACTATTACTGAGCAGAAACAGAGCAGAGCTCTTCTGGGAAACCCCAGCCCAGCCCCTTTCCTAAGAATTCTGCTTAAAGGACTGAGAGAATTGTTCTGTTTTAATGTTTGTGGTTTCTGACTTAAGAAGGCAAGTGGTGTGAATGCTAGCTATATTCCATACACCATGCATTCATCACTAGGATTACTGGATATAATCCAAACCAGTTTGAGGAGCAGGGTCCAGTGTTCAGAACTTCCTTCTTCAGAGAGTGGTAAATGAATTGATACATTTATTCTGGTCCTGTTACTATGGCATGAATTTCTTCATTTTCAGTTACACAGCTCCAGAGAGGTGAAGCAAATGCCCCTGTGGTAGGTTATGCACATATAGTTTGTAATGCCTTACAGTAATGACACTAATCTAGGGAGTAAGGCATATGAGTTTTGACCTCCCCAACTTCCCTTAGATTGATGAGGGTACAGAGCTCGGCTTTTGGACTTCTAGACAAGCATTTGAATGGCTATATTCTTCTAGAAGACAAATTGTCCAACAGTGAAACAAAGCTGTTTCAGTGACTATAGACAGCTATGAGCCACTGAGATGATTAAAGGAACTGGAGCATTTATAAAACAGGATCACATATTTCACAGAATATTCAGTTGCAAGGGACCCACAAAGATTATACAGTCCGACTCTTAAGTGAGTGACACATATGGGGATTGAACCCATAACCTGGTATTATTAGCACCATATTCTAGCCAGCTGAGCTAATCTCAGGGTCATTGAGTCATAAAATAGTTTGGGATGGAAGGGACCTTAAAAAATCATCCAGTCCGAATACCTGATGGATTCAGAGGCAGACCAAAAGCTAAAGCATGTTGTTAAGGGATTTGTCCAAATGCCTCATAAACACTTGACAGGCTTGGGACATTGACCATCTCTCATAGAAGCCTGTTCCCATGTTTGACCACCCTCTTGTTAAAGAAATGCTTCTGAATGTCCAGTCTGAACTTCTCCTGGCACAGCTTTTAACCATTCCTGTGTGTCCCATCACTGGGTACCAGGCAGAAGAGGTCAGCACCTTCCTCTCCACTTCCTCAGGAAGCTGCAGAGAGCAATGGGGTCACCTCTCACCCTCCTTTTCTCCAAATGAAACAAGCCCACAGTCCTTATACACTCCTCACTGGGCACGCCTTCCAGCCCTTTCACCAAGTTTGTTGTTGTCCTCTGAACACATTCAAGAACCTTCACACCTTTCTTAAATTGTGGGTCCCAGAACTGCATAAGCACTCAGAGTGAGGCCATACCAAGGCTGAATGCAGTGAGGCAGTCACTTCTGTTGACTGTTTAGTGATACTGTGCCTGATGCACCTGAGTATAGAGTTTACTGCCTCTGCTGCCAGGGCATGCTGCTGACTCACACTGAACCTTCTGCCAACCAGCACCCCCAGATCCCTAAAACAGTATGGAATACTTAATGAATTTGTGTGTTATCCTTGCCCAGAGGGTCATGTTAACTTCTCTGTATCATTCCAGTTCTTGTACATGTGCTGCCAAAGTGAGCATGGTACCACACAAAGCTCTCAAGGGCAGGCTGCTAAGTGGATTTTGCCCTGACTTCATCAGCCATAAGGCTGTGGGACTTGGTCTGAGGCTCAGCACAGGTAACAGTTTGCAGTTAGGGCTTGGAATGGGAGAGAGACAAAGCCAGGAGCTTCAGATTAAGGTTGGCTGCAGTAAAACTGCCACAGGAAAAGTAGGTTGCCAGAGGAGCTGTTCCCGTAGAACGTGGTGTGTGGCTAGAGCATGGATATTTCAGCCTGGAAAAGAGAAGGCTCAGTCTTACTAATGTGTATAAATAATAGTGGAGGGGGAGTAAAAGTGGCCAAGCGAGATTCTACTCTGTGACTCTGTGATGTCCAGTGACAGGACAAGATGCAGTGGGCACAAATTGAAGTACAGGAAATTCTGTTTAAACATCAGGAAACACCTTTCTCCCCCGCCACCGGCCCCTGTTAAAACCTCTAAGGGTGACTAAGTATTGGCACAGGTTGGCCAGAGGGATTGTAGAGTCTCTGTCTCTGGAGATATTCAAAGCTCAGCTGTACACAATCATGGGCACCCTGCTGTAGGTGACCCTGCTCTGAGCAAGGGTTGCACAAGATAACACATGGAGGTGCCCACCAGCCTCAGCCGTTCTGCAATCCTGTGAACTGAGCTGTTTGTTTGATTTGGTACTTTCTGTGTGTGGTGAACATTCTCAGAGCCAAAAACATGAGGCACCACAGAAGTCTTGGATTTAATAATGCTTCATTTATAAATCTCAGACATATTTATTCAAGAAATAAGTCTAAACATTTGGCTTAGTAAAGAATTGTCAACCTCTGAGCATGTACAGGCACAGTGGTTTAGTCACTTAGATACCTATGGGACAGACTGTAGGCACCTGTGAAACTTTCAGGTGCCTGAGTTGTCAGGATCTGTGTAAATTTCTCACTTAAACTCATAAATCTACATTCTGGAAAAATTGCACTATTAATGTTCAAGTGATTTTTAGACCTTAGTTTTCCTCAACTCGCCTACGTGTCTGATTTTGGAGAATAGATTAGGCAAGTACTTGCTTGTGTAAGTGCTAGGAATTTTTTTGTAGGTTGGAACAGACGTTATAGGCAGCATTATTAACTGATGCAAAACAGCATAGTTCTATTGACTGTGTTAATGTAAACAGCTGAGCTTCTCGTTCCACAATCCTGATGTTTTGATGTGTTGCTTGGTGAGTAAGGTACACTGCTGCTTTTTGGTCAATGATATGTATAATTCCCAATTCATCATCCTGTATTTTTACCCTTTTATTTTTCTTTCAAGTGTTTTCATATTTATATTCCTCATATATAGTTTAATATATATGTGGTTATTATATACATATAATCTCTCTGTCTAAATTATTTAAACTAACACTTCATGTTATGACAGAGGTTGCTGCTATATCATACTGTTCATTTGAAATTAGATTTATAAGGTGGAAGGAAACTTTGGTCACAAAAGTGCTGTATCTGGACTTCAAATAATAAAAGTTCTTAAAAAGGGAATAGACTTCCTTGGTTTCCTAGAGGAAAAAAATGGAGAATTTTGAAAAATTAAATTCTAGGAATAATCCAGTGATTATTAAGTGCTTTAGTGCTGGAATTTTCAGGGTGCATGTGTTGCTTTATAAGTGTTCAATTATATACTTCAGACAGAGACTGCAGACATTTCCATGTAAGGAAATGAAGGTTTTTTTGAAAGCAAGGAGAAAAGCCTTTAGTTGCAGACCATTAGTGTAATATTGAAAAAAGTTCTTAATTTATTCTCTAAACTCACTGTCATAATGAGCTAGATAGATTTGACTATTATTTAAAGTGTACTATGGATTTTGGTGGTATTGAAGGCATTATTTTCAATATCTCAAGTCTTCGCAGTTTTGCTACAAAGGAAAATGGATAGGGATAACTTTTTCCAAAGCTGGGAACTGTGTGTGTTTTTTTTCTAATAAGATCAAATAAATCCAAATGTTTTCTTTTGTTTTGGGGGTTTTTTTTATGTTTTAAATCTTTTATTGAGCTCTATTTTTGCATTATATGTCAGGTGAACTTGCCAGAGGTTGTTTCTATGGATGCCACTGTTCTGACACTCTCCGCCATGGATAGAGATTCTGAGCATAATGGAATGATTTCTTACAAAATCCTCTCTTCTTCTGAGGGATTTTCCATTGATCACAAGAATGGTGAGTCTGTAAGCATGGTTTATTATTTCAGCTTTTTTAGTGTAAATTTAAGAGTCCTGTTGCTTCCTCACCTGTTGCCAGGGATTACTTGAGTTCTGGAAATTCTTGGTGGCCAAAGTCCATCCACATGTTTTGGCTAAATCTGCCATTATCAGTGGAGAACTGATCACATCAAAGACTGGAGTTCTCAATTTGTCCCTGAACCGTGCATATTTTTGCTAATCTAAGTGAAGTATGTGTATTTGATACTGCATTATTGGGGATAGGCCTTCGCTTCATAGGGTTAGCTATGAGTTCTTAGAATCATAGAATAGTTTGGAAGTGGTCT
Source organism: Xenops minutus (assembly GCA_035221455.1). Classification (NCBI taxonomy): domain Eukaryota; kingdom Metazoa; phylum Chordata; class Aves; order Passeriformes; family Furnariidae; genus Xenops; species Xenops minutus. Next base: position 30,595,815 of record JAWWEE010000122.1, on the reverse strand, counting down.
CTAGAGGTCATCAAGTCCAACCCTACTGCAATGAGAAGGGCCATCTTCAACCAAATCAGGTTGCCCAGAGTCATGTCCAACCTGACCTTGAATGTTTCCTGGGGTGGGACATGAAATGTTTCCAGGGATGAGACATCTTTCTGGGCAGTGTGTTCCAGTGTTTCATGACCCTCATCGAGAAAGAATAGTTCCTTATAGCTACTCTGACTACCCTCTTTTCGTTTAAAAGCATTACCTTTTGTCCTATCACAACAGCCCTTATTAAAGAGTCTGACCCCATCCTTCTTATATGCCCCCATTAGGGCCACAATGAGGTCTCCCTGGAGTCTTCTCTGGGCTGAAAAATTCCAACTATCTCAGCCTTTTCTCATAGGAGAACCCTCTGAGAATTTTTATGGCCCTCCTCTGGATCTTCTCCAACATGTTCACATCTTTACTGTGCTGAGAACTCCAGAGCTGGATGCAGTACTCCAGGTGGACTCTAACAAGAGCAGTGGAGAGGGACTGAATCACCACCCTCAACCTGCTGGCCCCACGTTTTTTGATATAGCCCAGGATGCAGTTGGCCTTCTGGGCTGTGAGCACGCATCCATTGGTATCCCCAAGTTCTTCTTAGCAGGGCTGCTCTCAATCCCTTCGTCTCCCAGCCTGTATTGGTATCAAAGGTTGCTCCAACTCACGTGCAGGACCTTTCACTTAGCCTTGTTGAATTTCACGAGGGCCCACTTCTTGAGCGTGTCCAGGTCCTTCCTGGATGGCATCCCATTCCTCAGGCATGTCAACTGCACCACTCAGTTCTGTGTTATCTGCAAAATTGCTGAGGGTGCACTCAATTTCATTGTCTGTCACTGATGAAGATATTAGCAATGCTGGTTCCGATATAGAACTCTCAGGGACACCCCTTGTCACTGATGTCCATCAGTGTCCATGCATTGAGCTGTTGGCCCACTACTCTCTGGATGCAAGAGAATCATAGAATCAACTAGGCTGGAAAAGACCTCTGAGGTTGAGTCTAACCTTTGACCTAACACCACCCTGCCTACTAGACCATGGCACTAAGTGCCACATCCAGTCTCTTTTCTGTGTACAGCCATTACAGGTGAGTCATTTTCAGATATGACTGTTTAGATTCAGCTTTTGGAATCACATTTAGTTGCTTGTGGAGCATGGGCTTTTGTTAATTCTTTTGTATTTTCAGGTTCAGTGTTTGCTACAGGACCAGTGACTCAGCTGAAAAATATATCTATTATTCATCTTCTAATAGAAGCCACAGATGGTGGCAGTCCCGCTCTCACTGCAGTTACTTCCATAGACGTGCACATAGAAGACGTAAATAACTATGCCCCTCAATTCACAAAGGTTCTCTACAATCTCAGCGTGAGCGAAGATGCCTCAATTGGAGAAAGTGTCCTCATGTTTTCAGCCATCGACTATGATTGGACACATGAAAACACGTATGTTGAATACTCTATTATTGAGGGCAATGTTGAGAATTTATTCTCCATAGAAACAAGTATCATAGGGTCAGAAACATCCTACAAACTTGTTGGCAGTCTTGTTCTGACCAATGTTCTTGACAGGGAAACAGCTTCTTCTCACCATTTGGTCCTCCTTGCCTCTGACTGTGGAACACCCTCCTTGAATTCAACTGCTACTGTCCTGATAACTGTGCTGGATGTTAATGATAATGCTCCAGTATTTAGCAGCCCAGAGTACCACATTCATATCAAAGAAAGCACCCCTATCGGTAGTCATGTCACTGAAGTTTCAGCAAATGACTGTGATGCAGGCACTAATGCAGAGATCACTTATACTATCATCTCTGGAAATGACAGGGGGCATTTTCGCTTGGATGGGAAAACAGGATCCATGGATTTGATGAAAAACCTGGATTATGAGGATACTGTGAAATTCACCTTGATCATCCAAGCCACAGATGGAGGAGCTGATGTAAAAAATATGGCTTTTGCTGTTGTTTTCGTTAGTGTCCTAGATGACAATGATTATGCCCCACTTTTTTTGTTTCCCAGTCTGAGCTGCATTGTCAGTGAAAATCTGCCTACCTTTTCTTTTGTGTGTGCTGTTTGTGCACTAGATTTTGATAAAGGCTCCTATGGGCACCTTACCTATTCCATTCAGTCTTCATGTTTGGCTCATCGTGAAGCTCCTAGAGACCATGACATGTTCTTTATTGATCCTTTGACAGGAGATATTCATACAAAGCAGACATTTGACTACGAAAGTCAGAATAGATACTGTCTCATAATCCAAGCAAAAGACAAAGGTGACTCATTGGCTACAATTACAGTTCAGGTAGATATTGAGGGGAGAGATGAATTCGACCCAGTGTTTACACAAGAACAGTATTTCTTTAATCTCCCTGAGAAGAATGAAGCAGGTCAGTTACTTGGCAGAGTGACAGCATCAGACAATGATGGTGGACTGGATGGAGTTGTTCATTACTCCCTTCTAAAATCTTCTCCATTCTTTTCTGTGAATCAAACCAGTGGTAATATTTATTTGACTCAGCCTGTTCACAGAAAGAAAAATGGCATCAAAAAGAACGATGATAGTCTGGAACTATTGGTAAGAGCTCACAGCCCCAAAATTGAGTCAAAGTTCACCATATGCACTATTTTTGTAAATATGTCCAGTTCTCCTGAGAGTGATCTCACAGTGTCAGCACACAGCCTGACCATTAGTGTTTCCATCTCGTTGATAGTGTTCCTGCTGCTTGTGGTTAGTCTTATTGCACTTATTCTGAGACATAAGCAGAAAAATCTGAAGAATGCTTGTGTGAAAAAAAAAGCAGTATCCTCAGCTACTGACATGAATTCAGTAAGAGAAGATAAGGACTGCCAGAAAATCCAAAGTACTGAGAGCAGTATGCTTCCCATGGGTGCTATAGTAAAATGGCTGAGCCTAGCAAAAATCGGAGAGGGGAAGGATGATGATGTCCCCTGCAGGCATTCAGACTCTAGTGGCCATGGTTCTGCTGAAGGAGAAACTGCAGAAGATGAGGAAATCAAAAGGATCAATGAGTATTCTTGCAGAAAAAACACTGGCTCAGCACTGAGTGAGTATGGCTCGCGGATGCCAGATTCGGGCATCCCAAGAGAGTCTGATCAGTTCTCCTATCAGTCTGGAGAAACAGATGGCGTGCCTACCACACAAAGCATGGAGAACATGCAGACCATTAAAGGAGAAAGCAGAGAAGAAGCCTATGACACAGCCTATGCATGTGAAATTTTGTCTCAAACACTTAAGAAAATTGGAATAAAAGAGAAAGGCATAATGACAGACCTCACAAGAGAGTATGTCCTGATGTCAGATAGGCAAGACTCTGGGTATGATTCACTTGCAACTGTTGGCACCTCTAATGAGGATCTTGGAGGCGTGTATAACTGGAATTATGTACTCAGCTATGAACCCAGATTTCAATCTCTTGCCTCAGTGTTTAATGATATTGCAGAACTGAAAGATGAAAGCGTACAGATTCACAGCTTCCCTAAGGAGAAGAAATCTCTTGTTTTCCCTCCACCCTTGATAACATCAGTAGCACAGCCTGGCATAAGGACAGTGCCACCAAGAATGCCAAATATAACATCAGGGCAAGCATTTAATAAATATCCTCATTCTCCCTTCATCCATAATCTTGGATACCCTCCACCAACCATGACACCGAGTTTTTCTCCTTCTCTCTCTTTGCTTACTATGCAGACACCTACTGCTTCTCCAGTAGTGTCTGATGGGAAAATGATAGGAATGTGTCTTATTGATCCAAGCTATGATCTTGCAACAGAGGAAGAAATTCAGGTCTAGGGTATTGACTGACAGCATTTTGTGGTTAAAAATATGGCTTAAAATTTATTTTGTTATTTTTTAACAGCAAAATATGCGTGTCAGATATGAGCTGAAAAAAAATTAAAATATATGAAATAGCCACAAACTTGGTAACTATACATCTTATTTTTCACAGAATACACTATGAGACCATGAGGTTTCTTCTCTTGCAGCTCATAACTGTGGTTTCCTGTGTAAAACACACAGCCAGTTGCCTGATAACCAACTTGACCAACTGTTTTTCTCATAAAATACATCATTAAAAAATAAATTGAAGTAATTCTTTATTGTGGAAAACATTCTTTAGCATTCTGTTGTGTTCTGACTGCTTCTGTGGTGGTGTTAGAAGAGGGTACTAAAGAAATGTGTAAGTACAGCAGGTTTGGGGGTGTGCAAAGAGTAAAGCAAGGATTCCTACTGAGCTCTTTTTCTAGTCTTTACCCAGACTTCCCACATATCAGCCCCTCCGTCCCAACAACCTGCTGGGCCTGGCATGGTTTCATCATCTGCTGTGGCTACTCAGTGGACTTTATTACCTATCTTTGTGCTGTGGAAACTCATTAGCAGTTTCTCTGCACTTTTGGTTTTTTCCTGGTTTAAAGCCAGCAAGTCACAATTACCTAAATAATGGATCACCCTTGGAAAACAGAATAACCAGTGGTAAGATAAAAACAACCATCTTTTCTATTACTATATCTCAAATAGGTACCTATTATTTTTCCATCCTATTACGGAAGCTGTCCTGGTCCTCAGACAGCTGTAAGAATAGACAGTGTTACAGTTCTGGAGGTCTTGTATGCTTCCACCCTGGTCTTTGGTCCCATACTGGACCAAAGATCTCTGCAAGACCAGATAATCTGGCCTTGTTTGCTGTATCTATCATACATTTGGCATTTTGTGTATGTATGTATATCCAGACACACACACATGCTGTGTATGCTTGTATATTGTATCAGATCAATAAAATACACAAAAAATACCTCAAGAATAACTCTGATTTTTTTCTTCAATGTATATTTAAAAGTCCTTTGTATCACATATATTAAAACTGAGCTATAGGGAAGTGTCTAATTGATGCCTGGGAATCTGATACGAGCTGGATGTGTACAGAAGTCTATATTGTACTGGTGGAGGGAAAGCATACGGTGTGGTTAGGCTGAGTGATTTTGTGGAATTGGCATCACATGTGCAGTGGCTGCTTTTCCTGTCATGCCTGTCAAGACTTGCAGCCTATGGGCTCATAATCTGACTTTGAATAAGATCCTGTTTCTGAGGCTACACCATCACTGTACACCATGCACGTGCAATAGGATCCATACTGCAATGCAAGAGTGCTTCTTTTAAAGCTGGCTTTTCTTTTTTTTTTTTGTACTGCTTTAGAGTAGGAAACAAGATGAAGATTAGGCATCCATTGGGATAGACAAATGTTACTAAGAAAGAAGATAGGCTGGTATGTTTTATAGTCAGACAAAAACCTGTGCCAGGGAGAGGAAAGCAAAGAAGAGGAGTTGTTCTCAGTTCGTATCTAAACACAGAATATCAGTTTAAGGACGTTATTTCAGAATGAATACTATTCTCCACTTGTTAGCATCATGCCATCTACAACCTGTTTGGTTTTGACTCATATGCTTTAAGTTGTAAAGTAATTTCTAATAGAATGAAAGATGTTCTTTGGGTGTTCACTTCTGTGAAGTTATACTTTCAGGAGGCACACACAGATACCTTTTCTATAAAGTCAAGAACTTAGTTAATGCAATGTCAGTTTCAGATAGTCGTGGGCAAGTCGCAGCTATTGCTCTAAGAAGCAATGAGCACATGCCATCCTGATAGGGAACATCTTTCCAGCTTGTGATCAGTGGAAGAATAAATGCTTTATACACCAAAACTGTGTTTCATCCTTTACATTGATGGATATGAAGCTGGTAGCTAGGACTTCCTTTCATATATAGAGTCTAGGCTAATGGATGAGTAGCTTTTTCTTTGGTAATATTGCTGTTGCAACAGTTCTGATGCTATTAGAAGTCATTAGAAAGCATCAGTCATCATATTGAGGACAGTATTTGGACCTCATCATGCCAATGGGTGCCACCCTCCTAGAGTTCTTGAAAAATGAGAAAGCTGTTTCTCTTTGTGCATTTTTGCTCCTTCAAATTCAGTTTATTTTTGATTCCTTCCTAGTAAGATTAGATATGATTTGCATCCTATTTATCAAGCACATTATATAACCAATGCATATTTTGTGTTCCTGTTAAGTGTTACAGCAATCTTTTCCTTGTCTCTTATGTATTTGTTAATTTTTTATCAAATGGGGAACAACACTTAGCTGATATATTGTTGTGTCATATGTAGTAAGGCTTAAATGTATAACTATTGAAACAAGTGTCTGCAATAAATCATGTACAGTTCTTTTAACCTTAGTGTTTTTTCCCCTAAGTAAACAGTATAACTTCTATAATTTACCATGAGTTTAATATTAGCTTGCCTTGAAGAGGGTGTGTTACTTTGCAATTCTGCACACCAGTTTTAGCACTTTGGAGAAGGTACAGAACTTGTTAGTGGAAAATCATATTAAGCTTGAAAAGCATAAGCTATAAAATAAAAGACAGTTGTCTCTTCTGGAATTTTGGCTGCCTGCCTTCTGGATTTGCTTGTTGGCAGCCTTGAAAACACTGGTGTAAATCACTACCAAATGGATATAAAAATTCCATCTACCGGTAGTAATTGTTATATTGATGCTCAAGCAGATTTCTGTGCAAAGGGGAGAAACCTTCATATTTTCAGGGAACCCATCATTTACAGATTATAAAAATGTATGCCTTTTTTCTAAAATGATACTAAAAACACTAGTTACCTACACAAGTCCATATTTAGTTTGTGTTTTTTTCAGCTGAAGACAGGAATTGTTCCTGAAGTTTTAAGTGAAAATAGTTCTCATAAAAATGAGCTCTTTTTGCTAAGTGTATTGCAGTGACAGTTCCTACTATCATTTACATTGGGTTGTCATCCATTCTCTGTGCTGTATGTCACTTGTTTTCTGTAATTGACATATAGTTTCCTGAAGAACTATATCTAACTGTTTTCTTTGGGAGACCTACAAACTACAGACATGCTGCCCTGACAAAAAGAAGCATTACTAGAACATCAGCTAGCACCAGACTGACAGTTGTGCGCATATGGCATTATAGTTCTACAGCTGATGGAGTCAAAGGCCAACGGGCAATCCAGTTGGCCACCATAGGCATGTGAGGCCATTGGGATTAGAACTCTTCCCGTTGGTGCTGCCTTGAAAACCAGCCCACTGGGGATGAAGGACACAGAGGAATTGAATCCTTGCAGTGAGGGAGTTTCACCAGTTGGCTGTGAATGGAAGGTGCTGTTCCCTGAAATCCTGTAAAAGCACTATTTGAGGTAGGAGGCGATTGCAGGTTTGTAATTGAAGATACTCTGGTGGGAGGTTTATATTTACAATTTGGCTTACTTGGCTACTGAAATGGCTTTGCAGCTTCTTGCTCTTAGTATCTGTCACAACAAAACCAACTCACTATGGCAATATGTGGCTTAGTTCCCTGTAGATAATCTGGTTGGAATAGCTAGGGTGTTGTAGAATCAAATTGAGTATGCTATTGGGTACTGCATAGTTGCTAGCTCTGTTAGTTGTTCTCTAGCACCTATAGAAGGCCTAATGTATATTCAATCTGTGTATGGATTTGTGTATTCATATGTCATTCAGGAGAGCTGCAGTCTGACATCAAAATCCTTTTGGTGGCTTTGAAAATTCCTCTGTAAATACATACAACATTTTAAAAACATTGGAAAAATGTGGATGCCTAAGCAAAAGAAAAGGGGCCTTATAGAAGGGAAAAATGAAGATCTAAAACTTTCTGGTTTAGACTTGCACTTTACATTGCTGCTAGGACCATTCCTCATAAAACATCAGATGCTTTTCTTCTAAAATGTGTAAAAAGTAATAGAAGAGCATCTGTAAGGAATACAGAGAGGCAGCAGGGTAGGCTAGAATTGCAAAACGATTCTACATCTTGACACGTATGAGTTACTTTAGCAATGTAGAAAATACCAAATCCTTTAGCTGATGATAGTCATAAAACCCACAACTGCTGCCTTGTTACCGTATAACTGTTCAACTGACCAAACAAGTCCTGTGCTGGATGAAGTATTAGACGCCAAGCCACATGCCTGAAAATACAGATGTCATAGTAAAGGGATCAATGATGGTATTCAAAAGATCTCTTGAAAATTTCATTACAGTTAGAAAACTCAGATTCCTTAACTATCATGTTTAAAGCAAAGGATTTCTGCACTGCAAACTACACTTAAAACTGTTGGTCACATCTGTGCGTCTTATCCTCTTGAAAATAATGTTGCGTGTAACACTTCTTTGGAAGGTTAGTATTTACACAATACTGGCCACCTTCCCCTAAAACTGCATGTTAATTGCCCAGGAAAAGCTTTCAGAACACTCAGAAAATGGAAGTTAAGCTGTTGATTGCAAGAGCTGGTTAGCTAACAGTAGCTCTTGAATAAAAGTGACATTTCAGAATGGATAGGGCTAGGTGATGCCTACTTACTAGCTCAGCCTGGAGGAATACCTTGCTGTTACCTAATATGTATGGCTCCATTTTGTTGGAATCTTTCAAATGGGAAATTCAAAGGAGTTTCTAAAATGGTGTTACTGATTCTATAATGGAAAGAAATGAGTAGCAAGTCAAACTTGTTTATCTTGACCTCAGAAAGTCCTGTCTCAACTGCCACCTAGCTGGGTATAAACTAATTCCTAGCATCTCCTTTTAAACAAACTGTAGAGTTCACTTGATTTCAAAGGCTTTTAAAATACTGGGTTCTGATCCAACACCCCAAGACTTCTTCCACTGAGTGCAATGTGACTTGAATAAAAAATGCACCTGGAAGAAATAGACAACATATGTGTGTCCCTGGTATTCCCACAAGAGTCCCCAGCAGTGGAGAGCTGTCTCCCCAGTGCACAGGGCTGTAAACCAGCAGGAAGCAGCATTAAGAGAAGAGACATCAAGAGCCTGGAAAAGAAAGTAGAACCAGCATGGGGTGGGGAGCTGAAATTTGGAGTTGAGGTTCCTGTATGCTTCATGGTGATTAATGCAAACCTTGCTTTATATGCTTATTTTGGAGTGACTTTTGGAGAAGTCTCAGCAGATCTGTAAGGGAAAGGTCACTTACGGTTTTCTCATTCTACTTTTATGTAAACTACAGCTGACTGCCTGATTTGCTACTGCTTTTACTGAATGCACAGGATAATCATGCCTTCAGACAGAGATTTCTCTACTTGTCTTTGTCTTGTAAGCATTTCACCTGAGGTCAAGTGCTGGGTAGCATCAGTGTTCAAAATGATCCTAATAACAATTAAGGCAGCCAGGAAGGATTTGGAGATTGTTGGGTAGTGGCTAGGGTTTTGGGGGTTTTTGTGGAGTTTTTTGTTCAGTGTTTTTTTGGTGGTTGGGGTTTTTTGGGGGCTTTTTTTGAGAGGTGCATTTGTTTTTTCAGTTTTAAGCTGAACTATACAGCTTTTGTGCTTTGAATTATGTCTTCTGTCACTCTAACAAAGTGTCTTGTGCCATTGGCTGATCACACATGCACTGGGTAGAGATTGAGAAGTTTCAGTGGCTTACTCTATCCTCTGTCAATAGAACTGCAGTAAACTACGTGCAACTTTGTTTCTGAATGTCATAAACTATCTTGATCAATGATATGTTTGAACTCCCCGGTTTTCCTTCAGATTTTTTCCATATCTAGCTAATAATGTTTCAGTGTTCACCATTTTCATCCTTTGTATATTTCTTTTAACTTAGTTTTAATAACTGAAAATTGGGTACTTTGATCCCTAATCCGTTGAATCTGAGCAAATCTTTCCAGTGGCTGCTGATGACATTTTTCTGAAATGTGTGTACATTTGCTTACTGCATGAATCTCTAATGCAGAGACGTTGTGAAGACTCAGCAATGAAGAAAGAGGATGATATGTCAAAGTCTGTGACAGAGACAGGAAGATGGGATAAACTGGAGTTGAAGAGCAAAGATCCTTACAGACACAGAGCAGATCTCTGATAGTGAGGACTCTCTGTTAGGAAGAACTGAGTACTTGACTGCACAGCTGGTGCAGAAGACAGTGTTGTGCTCCATGCCAGGTGTAGAATTGCATGTGAAAGACCTGGCACTGAGAAATAATCTCTGAGGAACAAAAAAAGCTTCCTTTGCTCACCTGCATTCTCATGACAAAAGAAGTTGTTTGCTTGAGTCTGTCAAGGCTAGTAGGGAAAAGCTGAGGATTCAGGACCTTGCACCCTAGGTGACTGTCCTGGTTCCAGCCAGGACAGGGTTAATTTTTGCAGGATCTGTGAGGGGGCACAGCTAGAGCATGGATGTTATTCTATACCACTTCATATCATTGGTGTGGTAAAGGAGCCCTCTTCAGGGAAGAAGGGGTTCCTCCCAGTCAAGAAAATGTGGCTGATGTTGTCTGTTACCTCAATCCGTGATCTTCATCTTTTGTGCCTCCAATTCTTCACTTCATCCTGCCACAGGAAGGAGAGGGGAGGGGGAGCGAGTGGCAGCGTGGGAGCACTAAATTGAAGAATACTGTTTCTAAATCACAACAATAACCTTCAGCAGAGTTCTGCTGGTCAGCCAAGAAGAGGCAAAGAATAGGGGAAGACACAGTGGAGAAGGTCAGGGAGGATAGACATAATTTCTCAAGCTTGGTTCTGTTACATGGAAGGGAAAGGTCACGTGAGTGAGGAGGTGATACGGGAAAAAGGAATCATGGAGGCAAGAGGAATGGACAAGAGATTTGGAGGTTTGCAAAACTCAACAGAGCCCTGATTAAATTGATAAAACTTTAAAACTTGCACTGCTTTTAACACAAAGTTGAATTATAGACTTCAAGGGGTCCTTACTAACCTAAACTATTCTGTAACTCTGTTACGGTAAGAAAGAAGTGTTGCCATTAAGAAAAGTGAAAAGGTAGATGATTCAATGGGTGATAAAAGGTCATGTGTGATACTGAATGAGGTTAGACACAAATGGGCTTCCTGTATGTTTCTCAGGAAGATACTTTGTGGGTCAGTGAAACTTCAACTGCTCATACAGGATGTGAAATCCGGTGTAATAATTACAATTTGAAACAAAAATACCTGCTGTCTAGGGAGAGCAGGTTTTGGTTGGTTACAGAGCCTGCTGTAGCCTCTAAGGTTGGCTTAGGCACAGGTATATATACACACACACAGGATTTTCTGCAACTGTACTGCTTGGATGATTCTCTGTAATCGTATATGTATGAGTGGTAAACAGATACTGCTAATCATGCTAGGACCATATAGAGCTAAGATACTTGTTCACAAAGTTAATGACAGAAGGTGATCTATATTAATTTTTACTTTGATAAATAATTAGCATGGTCTGGAAGACTACTGTGGAAAACAAGGTTGTATCTGTAACCAAAAGCTAATTTTGTTTAAATTTAAAAAAAAACCCAAAACGCCTTCCTCTGGTGAAAGGAAGAAATAGATCTGTAACTAAGAATTAAGTCTACACAATAGTTCTACCCTGAAAAGAGAGCCAAAATGAATAAGTGAATGGGCTGATTTGAATATCTGAAGGTGTACTGCCACATCATTCTTTGCTCCAGCTAACAGACTCACAGTTTACTAGCCCAACCGGAACATCATACTGACATAGCTACACTACCTAAAATAGCTGTGATCATAGTCCCTGTGGTGTCTTGTAAGCTAAATTCTAGGATTACTGACTTCAAAGAGCAAACTTTCATAGAGAAGTGAAGACATTGGGACCCAGCAGTCTGAATGCTGAAGTTCAGAAGTGTATCCAGCTGAAGATGCAAACAGTAGCTGGAACTGTCTGGACAGCAAAGATTATTCAGAGAAAAAAAAAACCAAACCAAAACAAAACCAAAAAAACCAACCAGGGAATGGACTGTCCAGTATATTTTATGATTATATTTTAAAGGGGATAAAGTGTAAAGAGTTCAATAAAGTCAGTGAATAGACTTAAGAAAATGACTACAAAATGGCAAAGGCTGTTTGCTCATAAAAAGAAAGAAAAGAAGTAGGAACCCTGAAAAATGAGGTAGATGTTAAAAGTAATCTCTCCTGGCTCAAGTGAAGGCATTTTTAAACTTAATTTGCAGTAAAGCTAGTGATGGTGTTGACCATGGGATGAATGACAGAACAAAGCTAATAGTAAGAGCAGGGAAGGAAAAGATATCACACCTCAGGTGAAAACAATATGCTCAAACAGAGGGGAAATGAAAGTCCTTGTCCTAAGACTGGAAAAGAGTATGTGCATGTGGAGTTAGCATGCCAAACAGCATGGCATGGCATGGTGTGGCTTTTAATTAAGGAAAGGATAAGGGCGTGCCACTAGAAAGTCATTATGGAATGCCCCTAGCAAAAAAAGGGAAATGAAGTGATTCACCCAGCACTTGAACAGTTACCTACATTGGATTGGAATCAGCTTTGGAGAAAAATCATAACACACAGGTGCAATAGTACTGTACACAGGTTGCAGGGTAGGTCGTGTGCCCAAACCCTGCAATTTTTGAGGAGATAGCTCAGTACATACAGTCAATGGAATTCATGGGTTTGAGTTTCAGAAAAGCATTTGACACAGTGCCAAGTAAGTTAATTCTAGAACTGCCACACAATACATTTATTGCAGAGTATATTGGAAGGGAAAAATAGACTTGGAGCACAGTCATTGGTAGAGACAGATTTTTCTGAATTGCTTAATATTTTTCAATAGAGCCAGTGACAGAAACAGGCCTGATTGGAACAGAGCTTGGTCAGTTTACGAGAAGGAATTTGGATTAATTTCATACGTGAATTGTTCAAACTTCCTCCAACTATTGGTTCTTATAATACTTTGTCCTGCCTTAGATTAAGGAGCACCTGAGTTTCTGATCTGATGCTCATTTTAACCAAATCTATTTAAATCATTATTTAACCTTTTCTACTGTCACACTGTGCGTCATTTTCTCTAGCCCTGGAGAAATTTTTGTGGCTCTCATCAGAACCTACATTTTCAGCACCCTGACATATATTTCATTCAGTTCTTATTCCAGTATTCTTAAATACCAAAAATAATTGCAACTCAGCATTTGTAGACCTGAAATATTTGCAGCCAGGTTTTGGTTGATTCTTGAATGCAAAGTACCCCAGCTTGGATTCGTGTGCATCCTGGTATGTATTCTCTGACCTTTTTAACATCACCATTCCTTCACCTTCTGATAGACTGGACAAAGCTTATTGTCCCTAAATAATGTTGGAATTCCTTCATGTTTCTTTGGAAGTACAAACCAGAAAGATGTACTGAACACTCTAAATAAATAATGCTTCTCACAATTGTATTTGAAGAAAGAATTTAACTTCATTTGCACAGGAAAAGAAAGTACTATTATTTGAAAAAGTTGCATAGAGCATGAATGCAAGTACAAAAGAGAATGTACTGAGATAGTGGTGTCCAGGGACTTGGAATAGACTTCAGCACTCTTCAAAGTACCATAACTCACAGAACTCTGTTTAATCCATTAGGCTATCTAGAATTGCCATTTCTTGATGTGAGTTTGGGACCAATTGAGTTGTTTCAAAATTTTCCCAGGGATTCAAATACCTAAAAATATTTTGTTTGAATTTTCATCAAAGTATTTTGAAATTTAATAGAGGTGTTCACATTTCATAAGTAATGCATGACAATTCAAAGGCAGACACATTTTACTTAGGCTTCCAGTTTCACAAATCTATCTCTTTTTCTGTTTCCCCACCTCTGTTTCTTCCCACCACGAATTAGCTCTTCCTGCCAAAAATTATTTTGGGAATTGAACTCAAATTGAGGACCTGTAGTCAGATGACTAAAAGGACATTTTGCTGTTAAATGTTGCATTACTGAATTGGCTCATTCCATTGTACAGATGTGAAAGTATGAAAGATATGTGTATGGGACATATTTAAAAATTGTAGCATTTTTGGAATGTGGTCTGAGAAAGTTTCACAGTGTGCATTTGGAAAGATTCAGTTCTTCTGAGTGACGATGCTGTGAGTGAGTAATATAGGTCATCTCCAACAAGGAACAGTAAGGCCTTTAAAGTATTTCACACCACAATGTGCTCTGTAGTTGCCTGGTACTTTACAACAGCTTATTCATAAAATATTTTAGTAAGTTTTAAAGTTTTATTGTTTCTATTTCTGTCTCTGCCTGTAAAGCCAAGCTCCATTAATACTACAATTCCAACTATAAAGAATTCTGTGAGAGTAAAGGAACTTATAAATAATGCATTTAGAAACCTCTAAAAATGATCTTCAGAACTTTTGGCACACAGAGTGAAATATCTCATGATCAGCCACGGGCAGAGATTTTTCTTAACTGTAGACAGGTAGAAAGAAGTTCCTGACTTTTTAATAGAATTAAATCTTTTGTTTGCAGCCTAGTAGGGTTGTTAAGTTTATTGGTAATTTTTATTCCAGGCAGGCCAATTCCAAGGGTGAGATTTGTAGTTTATTTTGAGGGGAGAGTAGTCGACTTGTGGTGTCACCCTGCTTGCATGGACTGGGGTCTGAGTCCTCTGTGCATATCAAACTACCACAGCAGGATCCCAAGTTCCCATACGCTGATAATCTGCAAAGTGTCATCTGTAGCTCAAAGGCAGAACCCATCACTGGGTATTATGTATTTCTGCGGAAATCTTGGAGGAAATGCCCCAAATACAACAGTAGTATCTCCTTCCCACAGCTTTCCCAACAGGCTGCTTTGTTGTTTTAAATGGATTGCTGGTTTTAATTAACAGTTTTAATTAACTGGTTTTTCCTATGGATGTTCCTCCTGTTCAGAGTGCTGCAATATAAATACAATATAGACAATGCCCTTTCTCAAATGGCCTTCAAACCAGGAGCCTGTTTCTGTGAGGGTATACAGGACAGAGAAGTCACTCCTTTTCTTCTAACATATTTTCCTCTTGACATTTCCAAATTTTCCCTGTTTGAAATACCTGTAAGTATAAAAATGTAACTTAGTCATCTGGGAATAATTAATTTGAATCCAGTTCTCCCCCAGGGCTTTGATGGGAATTCTCATCCAGGACAGATCTCTTAGATACGTGGCAGAGTGCTCACAACATGAAAAATTGCATCATTTTATGCTTCCCTCTGCATTAAATCTAACACTTTATGATTTTCACAAAACTCACTAATCAGAAACCAAATTTTCAGGTCCGAAACAACTTTAATAAAGACACATAGAAGATGTAGAGAAATGATAAGAAAAGAGGTCATCTTCCTGTGGGAACAGAAACTGCCAGTGGTTGAAATATCTATGTAAGCATGTGCTTAAATCCTGTGCAGTTTCACATTTAGATCTAGAAGGCGTAGCTCAATGTAGCTTGAAGAATTTCGAGAATTCCTGTCTGGCTTTCACCAAAGGAAAAACAATCCTTAACTTCTTTTGTTTCCTTCTCTTTCTTTTCTTGTAGACATTTTGAATGATTTTCTTATGTTTTTCATCTTCTGATTCCTCAGTTTTGAAGCATTTCAAATGCTTTCCTCTGTTACATTCCCATAAATGTTAAACAGTTCCTGTCATTTGCACAAGATATAGGCAAAACGGAATACAATTCAAGAAATAACTCTTTGTTTGATAATGCCTGCTGAAGAAGAAACCTGGTGATCTTAAAGGGGAAATCTGGAGACTGGACAAACAGATAAAAAAGGAAGTGAGCTGAATGCTCTCCCAGATTTTGTGGTTGTTAGATGGCTTGGCACAAGTATCGGATTTCTTTTTTTGGTGAAGTCCCTGAATTGCAGCTCAATAGTTTTAAGCCAGGTCCTGCACTTTCTGTCTTTGGAATGTGCTTTGTTCTCTGATCAGTTCCTGAGGTGATCCACCCACTGCTAGGATGGACTTCAAAGTTGTAGTCTGGTCTTTGTGGGATCAAAGGCAGCCCATCAAAATTAACTTTTAAGTTCCTTGTTCTGTATCTTGCTACTTGCAATCCTGCCTACTTACTGTAAAATCATTTAACACATGATCAAAGTCTTTCCATGGCAAGTGACAAAAATTAAAAACCTCACTAGTGGGATTAGGAGCCAATAAAAGAAAAGGTAATTTAGGGTTTCTAACAGAAATAACTTTATTATGTTGCCAAAGGATTTAAAAACTAACTCTTTTCTTGGGTCTGCCTAGGTTCTTGCTTGCCTATATTGAGATGCTTCAGAGTATTCCAGTCCTTCCTTCACTGGTAATTAGAGGTTGATTAACCCAACATTAAACTGGTTTTGATGTTTTGGAAAGAACACATAAGTTGCTTATTTTGCATGAGATACTTATTATACTTCAATCTTGAATACTGCTAAAATTAATGTGGAAAAGAATTCTGCATTTTTAAAGAAAAAGGATTTGCCATAGATTGTTTATCTTTGGTTTTATGTAACAGGTTTTATTTAGTTATGGCTGCAAGTTTGCAAAATGATTGAAACTTACGAAGTATTCAAAACCTAAGATTTTACAGAATTGAAGAAAGTTTTTTCTTCATTCCTATCCCTTCCTCAGTCATCCATTATAGCATTTTTAATATTAAAAGGATTTCTAACATCATGTTCCTGCATAATTTTCTATGTGATATTACCTGGCCAACCTTTTTATTTTTTCGCTTCGTTTTCTCAAAGGACTCAGAACGTAACGTTGTGTGCTTTGATGAAGGACAAAGTACATAACTATATTAAACTGATGAGCCCTGGATGGGAAAAAAAAGAATGTACAATAGGTGTAAATCATATAAATAACCTCTAGAGTTCTGTGTTTCAGTATTGCATGGTGGATAATGACATTTCCTGGTAGTGCATAAATTCAAAGTATTAATCTGTCATGTACCATCCAAATGCTTTAAAGACTTTAAAAATAGAAAAAAGGCACAAGAGCAATTTTCAGGTGAGTCAGAGTGGGGTTATCTTTCTTTATTCTTGCATTTATAAATTCTGTCAAAAAAAGGGTTTCTTTTGTAATTAGTAGTCCAAGGAAATGATTCCCAGAAGAGGAAGAGATAAAAGATCTAAAAATTGACAGAGAGGAAATTGCTTCCTAAGGATTTCTTTGAAGATTAATGCCAGAAGTGAAACCTTTCAGACATTGTGGGAACCATTTATTCATGTAAAGCAAAGAAAGATGTGTAAATGAGTGATGCCTAGGCATAGCAAGATATTTCAGAAGAACTCTCAGAAAATGTCATTGGGTGAGGTTGGGGCTGTTTCCTGTTTGTTCCTTTGCTGGTTGTTGTCTAACTCAATTTCTTACATTGTTTCAAGACAATGAAACTTCACAAAAAATCAGATGTGGCCACCATTAAAAGAAATATTCACTCCAAAAAGCAGAGGGGGAGGTTTAAGTAGACTGCCTTGGTCACTGGCCTATCATTTTTCTCAGCATTCGGACCTGCCAAGGTACTTGTCTAGTCTGAACTATTTACTTACTTAGTGAATTCCTTACCGAGGCTTCTGCCTCTAGAGATGTGCCACTGAGCAATCAGCTGTTACCTTTTTGATTCCCTAAAGAAACTGATCATGGTCAGAAGATGACCTGGCCACTATCGGTGTCTCATGGAATCCACAGATAACAGCAGGAACCTCCAATTGCCTCTGTTCGCTCAGAACTCATCCTGTTCCCTGGCTAAAAGGAGTTAAAGACTCATCCAAGAACAGAGATTTGTGAGGTGAGACCTATATTAAGGAGTCCTAATCACCACAGTTTATATCTCAGGGGCATCCCTGACCACCTGGGGGCCACTGGTTTTTATGAGGGAGGGCTCTCCCTTCCCCTCCAAAGCTGAGCTGCTGCAAGGAACTTCCTTCCCAAAGGGAAAGAGTAAGAAGAAGATATTTTCCAACTCAGTAGAGCTCTTAGAAAATGTAGTTGGTTTATTGATTCCTTCCCTTTTACCTGTGCTTCCCTGTTCTCGCAGTCTGAGCACAGGGCCCTCACACCTGGTGGAGGCTGGAAGAAATTCAAGGGCTGGATTAGCTCAGATCTGCATACCCATAAAAGAGAATTTTTCTGCAGGGCAACTTCAGTGAATGGCAGGTTTCACAGCAACATAGAGATCTTTTTGGAGTCAGTACTTGTGCTCATTGACCCCTGCAGTACGTCCACCTGTAGACAGCATCTCAGCCATGAGCATACATGGTATACAGCACACTGTGAAAAGCCGCAACTTTGCTAAATTAAAGCCAATTACTTTCAGAGCATGAAAGAGCACTAATTTTCATTGATTACTCAGTCATGGCCAAGTTTCAAATTTCATCTGTTTTTACTGTAGTTCTTCTGGAAAAAATTTCGTTAGAATCACTCTCCCATAACCTAAAAATGGTTGCAGGGATTTTGCTTTGACTTTAAGGGGATAAAAAAATACCCTCTCTTTAGGCATGGAAAACTTCAGCCTGAACAATGAGTGATTCAGAAGACTGTGGTTGTGAGAAAAATGGACTTTTAATTGGATTCATTTTGCTTATGTAACCGTTTGGCCCCTACCAAGCAGATACTCTAATAATTGCTTATCAGTGGTATGTAGTGTCCTCTGAACTAATGTCTGTATAGCAACAAATATGTGCCACATATATATGCTTGTGTTTGTATGCAAAGTTTAAAAAGGTTCTGCAAAAATTTGTGGGCGAAAACCCTGCCCAGAGATCTTCATAGAAAGACATTGGTTCTGGCTCAGGAAATCCTTCAGCTGCAACTGGCTGGAGCTTGGGAACATATTCTGGAAAAACTAGATTTGCTGGTTTAGATGGACCTTTGATCCAGTACACTCAAACTTGGGCGAACAAAGCAACAGCAGCGTGAAGAGAAGCTTCCTGTGAGAAGATTGAGTGTTTACTGCTTTGTCCTGAGTTCCATGGGAAAAAACACTGGCTTTAGCCCTCCCTCTGTGACTGCTGTCATTGCAAATATCCTAAGGGCTTTTAGCACCCCTCTTTGGAGTTAGACAGACATGCTGAGTTTGTTCTCAGTGAGCTTCTGCTCTCTGGAGAAAGGTCTTGCCTTCTTGTGGCTTTGTGAAGACGAGAGGCTAGTAGTCATGTCTTGGGTTTGCAGCTGGCTTTGCTGTTCAATGATTCAAGCTGTTAATCCAGCTGGGTCAGCCACAGTGGATGAAGCTAAGCAGAACAGAAAGACTTAGCACTGAAGTTCCTGTCAGGGAAAGACTGGAAGTGACAGATAGAAGGGACAAGAAAGCAATGCTTTTATGCTGGCTGATTGTACAGTGCCTTCCACTACCATAGCCAAATAGGTTAACCCACAGGTCTCAATAATTAGATCATAAGAGTTTGTAAAAAGCTACCTGTGAAAGGGCTGGGTTTTAAATGTGGTGGTCCCTCACACCCTGGAAAACTCTCATAAATGTAAATATTAAGTCAGTCTTGAAATTGAGACAACTGGAATCACTACTCAGTTCAGCCTGGCTGAACAAAACACTGGAAAGGCTGAGGTGTGACTCAAGAGAGAATTAAACAGCAATGAGATACATAATGCCAGTGCACAAAGGCTGACAGACTTGAGATATGAAAAAAGATAATTTACCAATTTAATTTGATAGAGCTGTGATGAGGTTGTGAATTTGCTTGCTAATGATTGCTGTTGTGATAAGAGTTGTCTGGTATTTTACTTGGTTTTCCTGGCTGTGTTTTAGTTTCAACATGAAAGGAGTGTAAAATCTCTACAACCTTATCAGTGAAATGAATAGGATCAGACCTTGGGTTAGTGCAGTTTGCTACCTTTTATCAGTGGCCTCAAGAATAAGTTGCAGTTAACCTGGAGACCAGTGAATGAAGAGCAGTCAAGGGATAAGTTATGGCAAAAAGGGGTCAGTTAGGTACTTTCAGTTCTGGCATGGCACTCTGTCCTGGTGCAGTGCTGGCCACATTTGTTGTAGTACTCTGCAATCCGAGGAAATAGCTGGAAATCGTGGTGGCTAATGGATTAATTCAAGATGCCTGTACAATTCTCTGTTTAAGAAAATGTGAGCTGAACCTTCAGCCTTGCACCTATAATCAAGGAGATCTTACATGGTGTGGGGACTTTTGCATGTTTGTACTTGGCACAATGACTGCTGTTCAAACTCCTTCCTTTTCTGGCACTTATTATTTAAAATATGTTGAATATAGATTGGATTTGGAACTGACCCATGAGAGAGGTAACAGCATTGCTAAGTGACACTTATTTCCCTCTGCTGAAGTTGTCCTGCTGAGCACAAAATAAATCCAGATTGGGTCAGATGGGAAAGACCTCTAAACTGCTGATTAGGGCCTTCATCTCTCAGGTAACTGCTGACTAAAACAATAAAACTCTAGGAGAAGGCAGTAGGATGAGCACATTTCACAGATCAGACGCTGTCTCTACTTGCATGAGAAGTAGAGCCAAGAGGGCTTTAAGAGGAATAACCCCCTGTGTGATACAATTAATGAAATAAAAGAAGTTCGAGACACAGACAGTCTCAATGCAGGTAAAAATAGACCCAGCTCTAGGAAAACTAAGGTAATTGTGCACACATGTTTGGAACATAGTGCCTATGCAGTGATCATAAGCTCCCTGAGCATTTTGAGCATTGCTACTTTGCCTATGAACTCTCTCCTTATGGAACAGATTGATTAGTGAGTGTTAATACTTTGCAGCAGCAAATCTCACTAGGAAGGCATTTCTAAATTTCAGTAAACAGGACAAATGGTTTTTGCTGGCTGCCTGAATGGGAGAGATGCTAAGACAACAAGCTTTTGGGTTTGACATAAAACCCCCAGAACTGGAGGATGAGGTAAATAAGGTTCATTGAATTGTGTTGTTGTAAAATCATGACCACCACCCCCAGAATGGATTTAGTTGAGAGCTTAATAAAAGCATTTTCATTTTTAAAAACAGCAAAACAGTTCAAATTAATGAAAAATCAAAACATTTGAACTTCTGAATTGCTTGAGGGTCTAATGATTTTTGGCCAAAAATTATCAGTTAAGTCACAAAGAATTTTGATTGATTTAAGCAAACATTTTTTAGAGAAAAACATTTCTTCCTAAAAAGTGTCACACTTCTTTTGTCAACAGAACATTATAAACAAGTCAAGTAAAATCACTAATCTGTTACACAAAACTATGGAAAGACCCCATCAGAGAATGGTACTCCTTTTGAGTATATATGTGCCATCTGATCACAATTGTGATCAAGAGCTTGAATACTATAATAAGCTCAAGAGTTTAAGGCTAAAGTGCCCTCCCTGCACCATCAACATTATGAAGGTAGCCAGTTTAATCCAAGTTGTCTAGTTTCCAAGAGCTCAGAGCACATCTACTGAAAGATTTCTACATTTTTGTTCTGGTTTTCTTTGTTTCCATGGAGTCTAATACAATATTTAGATGTGTGACCATTGGACAGGATGGCTGGGATTACAGCATGTAGCTGCTTGCCTTCTCCATATGGCAAGCAGGTTGGGCCTGTGCTCAACCCCTTCAGCTGTCTCTTAGCTCTGGATTCTGGTTTAGGGCCTAGACCCCAGTCTTCCACCATGTTGATCAGTCAAGTCCCAGCTGCATTAAAAAGTTGAGTTCCAGTTTGTGTGCCACCAGCCCAGCTGCAGCATTGCAGACCGGCACACCCAACTGCTCTGTGTGATGGCTGAGTCACCAGAGCCTGGAAGAGATCAGGCGCACATAGAGAGTAGCTCCCTTGAGGAGGCACATCTTTTCAGCCTTTAGAATTGCCATTCACAAAACTTCTTTCCAAGCCTCCTGTCAACCACTGCTTGTCCCCTTCCAGTTGATCCCTCCAGGTCTTCTCAACCAGGCTTTCCTCTAAAAAGAAACAAGTCAGATTTTGCAGCAAGGTCCCAATGAATTTTAGTAATTTCAATAATGTATGTTTAGTTTTATTTATTTTTTTAATGGTGACAGCATTGAAAAATTCATGAGCTAGCCTGTGAAGAGTTTGGGAAAATGAAGAGGAAATTAAACCAGTATTTTAAAAAGCAACAAGTTATTTCACAATAAAAATGTCATTTTTGGAAATATGTTTCCTTTTGATTATACATAGAGAGATAAAGAATATGGTGGAATCCAATATTTGACATTTCATGCTAAAGGTATTTAGATTAAGGAGGAAGAGGAAAAAGAAACATTACACCTCCAGTGTGCTATTTCTTCAGATATGCCTTCAGTTTGAGCATAGAGGCATCTCTTAAGGAACTGTCAGTTACATCAATGTCTCTAAAAATGAGCAAAATGGAACTGTCAATTATTTAAAAGTGTAGATGCAGCAGCTGGTGAGCAGTTTGCTGTCTGGCATTCCTCATGAAGAGAGAGGCCAGAAATTTACTGGCAAAACACTTCAGCTAAGTGATTTCAGATGAAAAAATGACAGTTTCTGCTAATGAACAGTCAGTGCTGTGAGCATAAACATTCATCATAGTCCCAGAGTGGAAAGACTGTGGTAGTATTTGGCTTTGAAAAGACTCTTATTTCTTTGCACCCACGTGCACATTTCGCCCAATGTTATTCTGTGTTTGTCCTGGGGCTGGACTGTGTACCATCAGAAGAGCGAGCAAAGGGTATCTGCTACCAAGGACACAGCTCAAATGCCTTGGTGATCTCTTCCCAGACTGTCATAACTTTGCTCCAAAGGCAGCTGCAGGAAGGATTGCTGTATCCACAGCTCATAAGGAAGGTAGTGAAGATCATTTGAACCATCCTGCCCCAGCCATGGTCAACAGCAAATGGCTGTGAGAAGAGTACCAAAACCAGCACCGTATTGTCCATTGGGGGCCTGGCATCTGCCATGACACATGGTAAGCTGCAAGGTGTATGGGCAAAACTGTGTTCAAGAGCCACTGCACTAATCTCTTTTTTAATCCCTTTAAATTTCTGGTTTCCATATAGTAAGGACTGGGTTTCACGGTATCATTATGCACTGTGTGGAAAAAGGCCTTTCTTTCTCTTCATGGCATTCTGAATTGTTTTGGGTGATGTGTGTATTCGGGAATATTTCTGTGCAACCACGAATTATTAAGAATGATACAAGTGTCAACTTGATTTAAAACCTAAAGCACTAAATCAGCAGGTTATGCACTGTAAACACTAACAAACACTTCAGAGTGTTTTATAGTAAAAAAACTTTTAAAGAAAGAAGACAGCTGTGGCTATGAAGCTAAAGGTTTAGTGCCTTTATTTGAGGGAAGCCCATATTAACTGGCACAAATAACATCCCAACATTGCCAAAAGGGGTCTTTGCAATTCCTTCCACTCACCTCCAGATGACAAACACACATATGTGTAGAGACTGAATACAGGCATGGAAGAAGTCTGGTATTTGCAGAAGGATTTTCTGTAGCATTTGAGAAAAATAGCTAGGCATTGTACATATCAGCTAGATGTAAGAAACCTTACAAAAATGCCCAGTCCCTGAGAGAGTATAGGCTGGGATGGCCTAGGGTTGAACTGGTTTAGAAAGTTGTTGAGGCCAATAGTGAGGCCATCTGGGACTACACCTCCCACCTGTCCCACTCAGGACTTTCTTAGGATATATGGTGGGTGACTCCTTGGGCATGAAGGAAAGCATATTCAAAATCATAAGTCTGGATCAATTCAAAAGTGTAAAATCAAGGAAAGATATTTTATTCTTTCCTTAAAAGAATATAAGAAACCAATAAAGTTGATCACACATGCCAAGGATACAAACCCCGGCAAATGAAAGAGCTAATGTTGGTGGCCAACAAAAGTTCCTGCACCCTCAGAGGGGGCAGAGGTGAATGAAGTTTCAGTGTACATTTACTGCAAAAACTATGTTCTCATTTTAAACAGGTATTGTTAATCCACTGCTATAGTCCCCTAGCATAGTCCCCCTGCTAGAGGGTAATGTAGCTAAACAGAAATAGGTTGCATCTAATTTAGTCAGTCATGACAACTCATTTCGTACCTAGCCTTTAAGGTTTCATTGTGCTCATACAAACCTTTACATGCCACTTTTCAGGCAGAAGGCATGATTTTAGTCAGTCTGCTGGATAGATAAGTATTAACCTCTACTGTACTTGATCCACTGCATGTGGAAAAATGCTAGTAAATAATGCAATGGCTCCTGAAGAGAACTGCACATCTATCTATCTATCTATCTATCTATCTATCTATCTATCTATCTATCTATCTATCTATCTATCTGTAATCCATATAGAAATGTCAGAACAGCAATAACATAGCCTTGCTTCTCATGTTTGTTTTTAAGACAAAAACCAGTTTGTGTTGCTTTGGCAACGGAGGTCAGAGAAACTGGAGCAAGGCTGCAGTATGAAGGGATGAAGGTTAAACCCAACAACAACAAATCACTGAAATTTGTCGTCTCAGGACACAACATATTCACAATGGGTTCTTGCAACGATTGCAAGCAAGAAGGGTACCACAGAATGATGTCAATAACAACATAACACAAATAGCCCAAGATAACCACAACATGTAAAATACCACCAAGCACAACTGCCAACAGAAGTAGACTCATTATTTTATGACAGCTATTTTGCAAGGGGAAATCAGGTCCAAGCAACAACAGTAAAAGGCACTGCAGGCATTGACCATGCCATCAGTAGTAAGTTCGATTAGTTAAGCAGGTAATAAATAGCCTTTGTAGGAGCCAGTGTGGTCAGTAAACGTAATTCTTGGGCAAGCTCTTTCAGTGTAACTTATCAGTTATGATTTCTCATTGACCTCAGCCTTCAAACTGACCACAGGGTGCAAAATAAACTGATTTAGCCTCACCTGCACATGGCCTTACGCAGAGCTTGTACTCCAGGGTAGGTGTCTATCTCAGTGTCCCTCAGTGAGGGGACACTGAGTCACGAGTCACCAGGATGTATTGTCCTTCTGTGTGCCTCACTGTTGTTACTTTGGTAAAAATAATACAGTTTTGCAGTTTCATAAAAAATAGCTATTAGGTGACGTAGTTATTAGCACATCTCTGTTGTACAAATATTTGGCATACCAAGGATGGACTATTTCCTCTTTTTTTATCCAGACCACGAATATTTTCTAACATCAGAGAGCTGAAGCTCTCCCCAAACGTTTGTTTGCTCCAAGAAATTCAGTCCTCCAATTTGAATGTTCCACGTCTGATATCCACAGCCATCCTCCCTGAAGAACTGAGAAAACATAATTTTTAGAGAGGCTTGGTCCTAGCTGCAAACTGAATTGCCTGTGGCAGTTTCTTTCCCTGCAACATTTGGGGGTATTCTCAGCAAAATGAGAATGTGTAGATGTGGGCAAAAATCCACATTTTTGTGGACAAATACAAAACACCTCCCTCCAGATGCAGCAGTGCACCTGAAAAGTGAGCTGCTTTATGGGAACTGAGCCCATACACCTGTCAATCAACTGGGCACTAAAATGAACAGACTGTGAGTTAATAAATGATATTTTACTATTCTTGTGGGCTCTTTCCTGATGTTTATAGAAAAATTGTTTGTAATCCTTGCTATGTTTTTGGCTTTATTTATTCACCACCATCTGTTCTTTGTCTTCTTTTTTTTTTCTTTTTCCAGGGTTTGCTTACCATCCTCTTTCTTGTTTATCTTTTGGGGCAGCCCTTTCTTGTTGGTCCGGCACTCTTCCTAGTGGGCTTTTCTCCCCTTGCTTTGCTGAGCTGTGGTATTCTTTCCCGTGCACATTTGACGTCTGTGGGGGTACATAAGCTGCAGCCTTTTCTTATTCTGTGAATGTAGTTGTTACTTTGCATGCTTGAGCTGATCTGGCTCATCTCTGTGGATTTTGCATCTTTTTTTTTTGCACTCTCTTGCAGTCTCTTGGTGTAATTGCTTTTGTGCAGGGCACAGAGGGACCGAGTGAGACATCTTGGGCTGGCACTAGGCAGTCATCAAGCACAGAGTGCAGTGGGACACCTTGCTCTCTCCTGCAGGAGAAGGAAGGGCAGGGAGACAAGGAGAAGTGACTTAAAGTCACTCAACTGCCAGATGTGACAGCAAGAATAGAAATAGGGCTTCCACCTACTGCTCTCTCAATGTGAAAAAACCATGAACTGTCACTCACTGTAGTGTCCTGCAGGCACCTTTGGATATGCGCTGGGGCTGGTACACAGGAAAAACCTGCCTGAGGAAACTACCAAACATTAAAATCTGTCTATTAGGTGTTAAATATAGATGTTTCTAGCTAATATGGCAGAAGGACACTGTAGCCAATTTTATTTGCATCAATCACTTGCAAAGTTGTGTTTTCCAAACATATGTTAAACACAAAATGATTTATCTGAGCTGTCTGAGGTGATCCATTGCATCTTTCTTGTAGCTATGAATTAATAGCAAAAAGTTATTGTTTGCCACCTCACATCTATCTAAGTAACAAAATTAGTTTACCGTATTTAAGACAGTTATCCCTACTTTTGAATTTTTTGGAAAAAGCACCAGAAGGAAGTAAAATAAGTTTTGAGTTTTATTGAAAATTAATGTAGTTTTTTAGACAATGAAAACATTTTATTCTCTAAGTTAAAACAGAATGTATGCAGCCTGTTTCTAATTCCCATTGTCCATGAAACTGAAGCAATGGATTCATCTTCACTTTCATGTTTGTTGTCCCTAGTAAAAAATGTTCTCCATCAATTGCTCATTATTTGCTGATGTTGTTTACTATTAAGTTTGTGTATGATTGCAAATTAAAGAAGCTAATTGAAACTCCATCATCTAACACATGGCCACTATTGATATCTGGTAAGGCCTGATTTTCTCACTGAAAAAGCACGTCAGATACAGTAGTTTTCTTGATATTAAAAAAGTGCTGTATTTCAGATCTTCTGTTGGGCAGAAAGTACAGGAGATAAGTAGGGGAGTTAGTATAAAACCAAACTATAAAACCAATCTATTTTATCTAAAGTAATAACTAAACTTGTTCTAAACAAGCAATTGAATATTAACATTAATATAATAAGAGGTAAGAAAGTAATGATCTCGTATATGACTATATATATGAATATGCAGCAGAATTTGATTGATTAATTATTACTACTTCAACATTATAGTGAAATATTTCCTGGTTGATAGAAACAGTTTTTCTTAAAAAAACATTATTTTAGAGGTCAAATTTCTTGGATACCTATACCAAATAACTTCAGAAAGGATTTCTTTTCAGAAGGTTACTGCTTGATGCTTTATAAAGACCTGACATTATTAGAGCCTCTGTGAACACCTAAGGTATGATATACTCAGTGCTATGATTTTTTTTAATTTTACCCACTTTCATTCAAAAAATAATGAAAAAAGTATTCTGTACATCAGCAGATTTATCAAAGGGGAAAAAAATTGTTTGTTCACTGCCACTTTTCCTTGCTGATGAATGACCACTTTCTAAGCACCAAGCTATGCAAGTGCATGAAAACCAGTATGATCTCATCAAGGCTGTACTTTCAGAAGCTTGTGAGTCAGCCAAGAGCTGCTCATGGCATCTCTTTTGGCTGGCAGTGGGCATTTACTCTGTTGGCGATGGATGTTTCATGTGGCTGGAAATCCCACCTGAAGTGGAACTACATCTGCTTCACCTGGACTGTCACTGTGTGCTGTAGGAGACCTCACCGGCTGTTTTTCTTTTCTTCACCTCCAACTGCTGCAACTCATCTATCATGGTAATTGATTTCTCTTCCTCAGTTAAAGACTTTCATCTGGTCTCTCCTGTTCAGAGCCTGATCCTACAGGAGCCTGGGAAGCCATAGCCAAACACATCTGTAACAGATAATGCAGGAAAAATGAAGGATGAGGCACTACCACCCTTGAGCAAGGCCCTCTGCCCGTCACACTATTCTCTCCAATTTCTTTGTATTTCCTTTTCACTGCTGCTGCTGCCCTTGGAAAGGTGAAGCCCTGCAAAGTTGGAGCCCAGCTGGTACAAAGGCAGCTATCAAATTGTTCCTGGCTAAGGACACAAGAAGCTAACAGCCTCAAGTTTGAAAATTACACAACAGCATTGCAACATGGATGTTGCTGCTCACCATAAGAGCTGGATATTCCTATTCTCAGTGGCCCATCAGTGGGCCTCACAATGGGGCAATCATCAGCTTCATTGGGGGTGGATGGTGTTGAGTCTTCCCTATGACCTACAGTTGTGAGGATGTGGAATCACAGCAGGCAGGCATCCACTGCTGGCTAGATGAAAGCTGTGTAATCTGTGAATGGCATTTGACAAGCTGCTGGGGGAGAGAAGGCTGACAGCAAGATGGGCAAGTAGCAAGTTTTATCTTCCACATGGCAGCAGTTGGTGATAAAATAGCAATGGGATTTATGTCCCAGGATCTCACTTGTCACTGGCCAAGGAGAAACACTTCATGGGACAAACAGCAATATCAAAAGAGCATGTATGTGCAACTTACATTATGACCCGAGAATGCCAGCATGAGGTAACAGCTGACATCTAACCATGAGTTCTTTAGGCTTCCTTAGGTTTATTTTAATCTTGTACCCTATGCAATTTAACCCTTGTGTCTCCATCTGCAAATTTATATTTTGTAAGACCATATAATTGAGCCAAGGGCAATGGAGAATGAGGTGACCCAGCTCAGTTAAATGGAAATTGAGATTGCTACGTAGCTCTGGAGGTCAGGCTGCAGGTTATATATAATTCCTCAGAATTTTGCAATATCACATTTGGCACAGAGATGAGACTTATTAAAATCTACTGTTAAGGAAGAAAATGATGCATTTTTCACAGTGTAAGGAGAAATCGTATATGGCAGTGGAGCCAGATTTGCAGGAGCATGTAGGTGTCTAGAGCTAGTAGCATGCTCCTTGTGAAACTGAACAATGGATGGAGCAGCTCTCCTGGATTTTCAGCGGGAGCCCTGGCGCTGCCAGCTCTTCCCTGGAGACTCCAACTGCAGCAAGGAGGCGTCAACCTGCAGGTGGTTTGCCAACACTTGGGCACAGTCCAGGACATTAAAATTGACTCATTGGTGTAGGCAAGAGAGCCTGTCCTCCATAAATTTAAAATGAAAAATACAGTCAGTTCCAGTCATCTTTTTTCTTAGTATGGCATATTAGTGAATAAATGGACATTGTGTACTACCATGTCAGGCATGAATATCCAGTCTAACTTCAGAGAAAGCTCAAGAGGTATTTCCTGTCATTCAAATGCACTCAGTCCTACCAAAAAAAAAAATTGTTTACTACTTTCCACAAAATGTGTCTGCTTGCTATGTTTTTTTCAGACACAGAGCAAAATGTTGTTTAATTCTTCAACTCCATTCGCCAGCTCTGGGTAAGTCTGTGGTTTGGGGTGGGGAGGAGAAAGGCTCCAGGCACAGGAAGGAGACAAAATGTTCTTGTGGTCATTCATGTGGCTTGTCATCAGCTCCAGGGGACGTAGGCACAGTTCTTGTGAAGGCTCTGACAGCACTGAAACCAGCTGGGGCTGCAGAAAAAGGTGCACAGAAGGAACAGTCCTGTGATGAAGAACCTGTTTCTCATGTGGAGAAAGCCAATCCCAAAGTGTAAAGCCAACCCAGCAGTGACATCACTCTGGAGGGTGCCATCACGTGGCGGGTTCTGAGTGTGCATGAACACCAGGTCACTGGTGCTTGTACCTGACATTTTCTGCAACCACACAGCATAGATGCACAGAGGTACCGGTTTCTACAGTGACAGGTAGGAGACCTCCTTTTTGCTTGGAGCAATGCACAGGTAGTGAAAAGGGCAAGAACTTCTATCAAGAGCAGTGAGGAGAGCTGCCCTCCACTACACAGATATTTGTCTGCTCTGAAGCATGTGTCCTGCAGCCAAGGGATGCTTTGTCCACTGTAATATGTACTCTACAGACAAAGCTTTTCCTGACGCAGAAAGCAAATTATCCACACTTAAGCTCCATGGGGGAACTTTCCCAAGAGGAGGCAACACCACAGGGAAAAAATGAAAATGACATCTTTCTACTTCCAAAGAAAATAGCCCTCCTTCCAGACCCCTAGTTAAAATTCAAAGGTTTAATAGACAAATCAGCAGAAGGCTTAATCATTGTGACTCAGCTCATGGGAAAAATGTCCAGCATTCAGCTGAACAGCAGCAAATTGTTGGCTTCCTTTGAGGAGAGACTACCGTTCATTGTTCCCTGGAAAGTGCCTGATGTTTTGATTGTAGTGGATGTAAGTAAAGGCCTGTTGTGTCTCACTTGCAAGGGAGTTAAATTATGGTGAAAGAAAGAGTTGTGTACAGTCAGAATAGCAAGCCTGGAGTCACAGGCTCACAAAGCTGTGGTAGAGGTATGGGCTCATGGACCACCCTTTTCCTTGTCCATCCTGGAACATCAGCTACACCCAAACCTTTTCCAACAGGCACTTCTTGGGTCTGATCTTGAGTATCTCCATCCTCCACAGGTAGGTTTGGACAACATGCAACTAGACACATCATGAGAATTTTTTCTTGGTGCTTAACCTAAGCATCCCCAGTGCAGGTCTGTCCCATTCATTTAGTACTACGTGGGCACCAAGAGACTTGATTCTGCTTGCAGTCTTGCCCTTCTCCCAACTTAACTGTGCCCTCTACTTGCCTTTACAGAGGTTCAGTTTTATGTCACTCAGCTTGGGCATTGTATATTTTCAAGGAAACTATATTTTCAAGTTGGGCACCTGATAGCATGCTTATGTATGTTTTTACATATATATGTGAACTTAGCACCAATCTTTTATTTTTATATCAGCTGTTTTATATAATATGAAGTTCATTACATGTTATGCATAAGAAATGAAGGTGCAAGTCATATAATTTTTCTTATGAATTCGTACAAAACTCCATGAATGCTTCTGGTCAAAAAGAAAGAAAAAAGAAAAAAAAAGAAAACCAAACCAAGATCAACATTTGCTAAGCAAATTAGAAAAGAAATACATTTTTAATAGCTATTCACCTAGCAGTTAGTTTGTTCTAAAAGTTTTGAATTATACAGAATGTCTTAGTCAACTGGAATTAACACTGAGAATGGAAATATGCTGATGAAACAAATGCAATTTGAAATCGAGATCAGTTTGAAACCATTTCCCTTCTGTCTCTCTCAGGTTGGCTGGGGAATTCAGGAGATTAATTATATGGCTTCCACTGTTCCTCAGCACAGTTCAGGAATCCTGGTACCCTGGATTTGTGACCACAGGATCCTGTGAATTGTGAAAGAACATTTAAGTACAGGAGTCCAACTACAAATAAAAATATGTCTTTGTGGAAATCTAATGAGAAGATAATTCACAGGTATGTTTATTAGTAGGAAGCTATTGCATAAAATGTATGGGTAAGGCATTGGTGAAAATACCACCCAGGTAAATCAGTTTCCCAGGCAATATATGGAAAGTGCTGCCATTTAACTGCTCTGAGGCAAAAAATTCTAGAGCAGCCTGCCAAATAGCTAGATGTTGCTGATGGAAAAAATTAGCTCCAGTACATTGGCATCTGGAGTCTGTGACTGCCATCCAAAAAGAAAAGGGACTGATGCTGTGGAATTGGGTAATTGCACTCCAGAAGCCTACCACAAGTCTGCTGTGGCTTTGTCATTAAAAAAATAATAATAAAAAAAGAGTTCTTAATTAAAAAATAAGACTTTGAAAGTACAGAAAGTAAGATGTTAGGGGAAGACATACAGTTAACTGGATAAAAGGGATCACAGTTCCTGTGTGTATCTGAGTACAACACAGACATATATACATTTCTGTGCATGTGCTGGTTTGCTTTTCAGAGTATTTGTTTCTGTGTTCATTTCACAAAGAATTATACACTTCATTTACTTGAGATTCCAATGTATATTACTTGGCGGGTTGGGGGGGTGGGGGGGAAGGCAGTTTGAGTACAGCCTATGTTTTAGCTATTATATGCCTTCTTCTCTTCCCTGCCCACTCCCCCTGTTAATAAATAACCTTATTGGGGGGATAGGGGAGCTGTCAGATGCCAGCAGTCACCCCCTATAGTGGCCCCCAGGGTGGGAGTGTAGCCACAGTGAGAAGTAACCACAGTGGGGCAGCAAGTAGAGATAAATTACTGCTTCTTAATCTGAAAGCATTCTTACTCATAGGAGAAATTTACATGAATCATGACACATTAATGCAAACCTTTTAGTTATCTGAATTGTTGCAATTTGCTTTACTGCTGATGTCCAGGAAATGACACTGAAATCACTCTTGCTTATATTTCTACATCGCATTTTCTTTTGAAGACTTATTTGCAGGTGCTTAAAAGTCTTTCCCGCCAAATGAGCAATGACACATACTTCTCATATGTGAAACTTTAAGGAAAATCCACTTAGTAGTTTTCCCATTAAAATAAAAATCATTGTATTTCTTGTACAAGACTGACTGAAGGAATGGTGTAGGTTTAAAACCTTGGGCCTAGTAAGCATCTAGTTCTCAGAAAGGAATATGCTCAATACCAAGTTAGCTATTTATAAGAATTCAAGAGTTTATCAGTGATAGAAAACTGCACATGTGGACATAAGATACTATTTTACCTATTATTCAAAATATACATGAATGTGGTAAAATCTGATCTGTCTTCTCCCCTGTCCATGTAGAGGGAGTGCAAAGGAGCATGTTATTTGTCATAGACATCGATGGGACTGATCACGTGCTTCAAGGTAGGGGAGTGCTTAAGTGCTTTGCTGGATGATGGCCTAAAGGACCATGTGTGCTGCAGGGGATGCAATACAATTGCATTTTAACTTAGGCTTTTCTGGATGCCTTTTTGGCCTACAGTGCTATTTGTGTGTGTCTGTGACAGTTAATAAACCTCATTTTCTATAAGCAGAGCAACAAATAGGTGGTTCATATGCCATGATGGAATATCCATGGAATAGGACAGATACTGACTTCTGTCTATACTACAGGCAAATGTGAAGAAAGTGGGAATTGGCGGGGGCGGGGGGAGAAATTAACTAGAGGTTACTATTGGGTGAAAATATGTCATATCTTGTGAGAGAATTTCAGACGTATTGTGTTGGAATACACATGCTTTTTGTGGGGGATGATAGACATACTAAAGTCAGTGTTAATTTTTAGTCAGTTCTTGTATGCTTTATTAATGGCAGATAAGAAACATTAGTGAATATATAGTTGAAAATGTTTTAGCCATTTCTGGAAAGCTGTTTTTCTTAAAAATTAAATGAAGCAGAAACAGAATGCATTCACTAAGAAAAAGACAAGACAAACATTAGTACAGGAAAAAAACACACTGACTCAAGCACAACCCTATGCAGCAAAGCACTTAAGCAGGTCCTTAAGGTAGGACACATACCTGTCTGCTTTTCTGAGTCACAGCTGTGATTACAGGATGTTTCCTTTGCTCTTTGTAGTGTCCTCAGGTCCAGAGATACTTTTGCTTTCACAAAGACATCTCTGTCGTTAATCACAAGGCATTACCATTCCCACCGCTGGGATTATGAATTACATTTCTGTAATAAATGTGTATGCCATTTCCCTCATCTCCTGTTCTTTCAAGAGCCCTAAAAGTTTTATTTCAACTTGCAGACTTGCATTGAGGGCTTTGGCTAGGAGTTCATGCTGCTGGCTCACTTGAGCTAATTTGGCAAGTAATTTTAAAAGAACTTCTATTGTACATGGAGTTGCAGGATTTGAAATATTGCTCAGTCAGCTCTTACTTCATGAACAGTTTGTTTGATTAGGCGCCCAGGTGAAACACAATCGGGAACCTGGTGAGCTGTAAGCCTTCCACAGGGAGGAGGAAATGAAGTGGATTTGCTTGCTCCTTGGCAGAACATTACAGCTGCTTGGCTGTTGTGTAAAAGGTGTATTGCCTCCCTTTGTGCACCTTTCAATAGCTGTTCTTGCTGTATTTTGTGAAAAGTCCTGTTTTGAAAACACCTATGAGGCACACCTGTGGGCACGTACTGGAGTGACTACTAAGTGGGTCTCTTTAGTGGGCCTTAACTTGGCTTAAGCTTGATGAGCTGCCAAGGCTTGAGGCAGCACCTGGTGTGGGCAGGAAGACCATGCTCAGGCCTTATCAATGGGGCATACAGGTCTCAGTGCTCCCAGAAAGGTCAGCAGCCTGCTAAACATGGGCTGTCAGGATTAATGTTTTGGATATAAACTTCTAAACTTGATCTGAGCTTGACTTTATGTCTCTCAGGAGTTTTTGTGTACTTTCACCTCATAGAGGTTCCTAAAAGCTGCTTTGGTTACAGTGGAGTTTACAGCATCCCTATGGTAACAAAGCTGAGCTGGCCAAAAGGGCCCTGGTGTGATCAGGCTGTTCAGGGTCTCACCTGTTCCTCACTGGTCATGGTGGGCCCATGTTGGAGACAGAAGCCTGCAGGCTTCAGGTAAGTTTTAGGACATGCAAAAGTGAGTATGTGGGCAGCATCCCCCATGCCCTGCTGCTCTGGGAAGCCTGGCTCACCAGGTCTGCAAGGAAGAGAAATCCCAAACCTGCTGACAGAAATCCCAGTGATAAAGAATTCATTTTCAGCAAGGAATTAATAAAAAGTATAAGGATGAGTTGTGGAGGGGAAGAAAAGCAAAGTAAACAAAAAAACCCTAGAGCATTTGTTTCCAAACTCTTCCTGAAGCAAGACATACTGTATCTCAAGGACAGAACAAGAAAATAGATTGAGTTTATATAAAGCTGCATGTGGAAACCTCCCTGGTAACAAAATGAACAATAAAACCCAAATATCAATGAAAATCCAGATATTCATCTTTAAAATCACTGAGCAGTAAATTACACATCATAGACCTCTTCTGGCAAAAGCTGCAAAAATGGAAACTCTTGAACACCAAAAACATATTTGTTTAATTCTGCAGTTAGAGTAAGACTCTGGACAAGCTGCATTTTCTAAATAAAGCTTTTCTTTGTCACCTGGGTTGAAGGATGCCTTATTCAACATAACTTACAGAGCATTTAATCAGTCCTGATGGTAAATTGAAAATGGCAAATTCCTTGCTACCTTGCCCAAAAGCAAAGAGCTGCACACATTTCCTAGAACAATTTGAAAGGATTTGTCAGACATTCTTTACCATATCCCACAATCTTAAAATAAATCCAAATGAACTGGATGAGTTTGGTGTTCACACTCTGTCGGGGCTTTTATTTGTTCTCACCCAGGCACTGGATCACATCATGGTGTCATGAGAGGCTGCTTGGCTATGTGGAGTGTGAGCCCCTGCTGTCATCTCCTGAAGCCTGAGCACAAGAAAGAGGAGGCTTCTGCTGTCCCAGGAGGAGTAGGGGAGGAACGCACATGGCATTTGTAGGGTAGCTTGAGCCTGTCTTTTGCAGGTGAGCCAAAGCCATGCAGATTTATATCTAATCATTCAGGCTAGCATTTCACCTTTGAGCCTCACTCTGAAGAATGATCTCCTTTATATGTAAAGGACATTTCAAACAAGCCAATATTTAATTTCCCATTTTTCCTGTATCACAAGGTAGAAGCAAGCCCAAGAGAATGCAGCTGTTGGAGCAGTTTCTGCTCAATGTGGGAGGCTGCGGAGTCAGGCCCTTAGCAAGCAGAGCTCTTTTGTGGAGTTTGAGGGGGCACAGGTCTTTCATGCCACCTTTATCTCTGTCATGATGTGACATCGCCCGTGGTACTGCACCTCACAGGTGCTCTGGTTTTCTCAATGGTTCATGTTTTGGTGACAGCAAAGTCTTCATCACCTAAACTAGGCACGGACAAAATAGCAGTGCCTTTCTGAAAAACTGCTCATAAGATATCAGAAAGAGCTTTATATAACTCATTATTTTTTTTAATGATTGGGAGTAAAACAGTATGCCATCTGATAAGAATCAGCAAAATGGGGTTGCAAAGCCCTTAAAAGGTACTTTAGTGGTTATTTCCACCAAACTGGTTTAAGGTGACTAACACAGAATGGTTACTTGGCTCTTCCGCCTTTGGTGAGCTGTGGTGAAACCATGTGAAAAGCCCTTTTTGGTAGCATTTAATTGTGGATGTCTGCACGAGACATTTTAAGGCTTCAGTGATAGATTATAAACCCTTTCTTTTAAACATGCCATTACAGTTTCCCATTATATTGTTGCAGTGGACTGAACATAGCAGCAAACCAAATCCTAAATCCATAAAGTCAGTAAATTAAATGTGGCTCCAGTGGTTTTGGAGCTTGACCAACAAGTTATCTTTATTAATGCATTCAGGGAAAAGGTCTCATTTTATTACATTATTTTCTTAATGATAAAGGCAGTAATGGAATCTCAGCAGAACACACCAAAGGAATCTTAGTTTGCTGGCAGTTGGGTCAAATTTTTGTCTGTGTGTGCTTGGTACAGGGTTAAGACTTGGCAGTGTCCAACTCACTGACTTCTGTCTTGAAAAGCACGGTCTTTTGCTGCTTCTCTGTACTTGCTAGTTGACATTTTCTTGGCTTTAAATGAAATTTTGACACATAAATCCCACATGTCAAATGATATTGTAAAACAAGCATCCAAGTGTCAGCACATAGCCCAATAGTCTAGGGAGCAGAGAATAGAATAAGGAACACCTTTATGCAGTCTTTCATCTACATCCAGCCATCTGCAAGTAATTTGAAACCAGTTTCAAATGAAGCTAGGTTGTTTGGTCTGTTAAGGCACACAAAGCCAAAGCAGAAGTTTGGAGACTTCATGGCTTTTATTGACTTGCTAATAAGTAGATAAAGCCTTTATTTTCCAAAACTGTTCTTTTCTCAGATCACCCATTCCAAAGAAAGCCTAATTGAAATTACAGAAGTCTCTTGCAGACTGCCACAAATTCAATTTTCAAATAGCCTGCTGACATTGAAAGACTTCATGATGAGCCTTTCACTTGCAAAGCAGGGGTGGTGGGTTCCCCACTGATGAGCTGTTTTGTTGGACTTCAGGAGACATTAATGGTACCAGGTTCCTCCAAAACCACAGCAACAAAAGAGTGTGGATTTACATGATGATGGGCTGGCCCCAAGACTCACCACTAAAATACTACAGCAAGCCTCATTTAGCTGCCAGCTGCAGTGTGTACTTTGCCATACATACTTCTTTTCTGTGTAGTACCATTGGAAAAACAGAACCACAGGTAAGCCATGGTCTAACAGGTTTCAGGGACCTTCATCTGTGGCAAAATGGTGTTTAGTAGAAATAAGCTGCACAGTCAAATGCTATTTTAGATATGAAGACAGTTACAAACTTCAGACAACGCAAAAATATGGACCTTGAAAAAAATTACCTATGTTCCCAAAACAAAGGTTCTATGAACCTCAATGTGTAGGCATTGTCAGTGAGACCAGAGAAAAGAAGCACCATGGCATAGAGAATCCCAGCTGAGTTTTGTGAATACATCCAGAACATAACCACTGTGAAGCGGGCGTGGATGTGAAAAGCCAAGATTGTGAGTACTGCCTTGATTAAATGCAACTATTTATAGCTGTCAATCTATCCATCAAATATGAAACATACGTGTATATATATATATATATGTGAGTGGACGTATATATCTCAATATATAATTCCTAGGGAGAAAAAAAGCAATCTGATTTTAGGAAAGGGCCTACTAGGTCTGACTGAAAGAAATGACACCAAGGGGGCTTAATTTTGAATTAGTTCTAAAGGTACCTAAAATTTGATTCGCATGTGACTTTACTGGACATTAAGTGATGTGACTGGCTTTACTTCGCTGGCAGCATCACACTGGGACAGCACACTGAGCCTTCCCCATGTACTTTAAATGGTTGGTTGTACTTCAAAAAGTGCCTGACATGCCTCCAGTTTGTGCAGACTTTTTTTAAAGGGAAAAAAAGCCACTCACAGCCTGTGTATGATCAACACCCAGCTGACCCTGAAATTGTGCAAAATCTGCTGCTCCAGCTGGATCCCTACAAATCTATGGGGCCTGATGGAATTCATCCCAGAATCCTCAAAGAGCTGGTTGATGTCGCAAAACCTCTCTTCATGATTTTTGAGCAGTCTTTGGAATCTGGAGAGGTCCCAGCTGACTGGAAGATGGCAAACATTATCCCAGTTTTCAAGAAGGGCAAGAAGAAGGACCCTGAAAACTACAGGCCTGTCAGTCTCACTTCAGTGCCTGGTAAAGTTACAGAGAAGACTGTTCTGGGAAGTATTGAAAAACACCTGAAAAATAACGCAGTCACTGATCACAGCCAGCACAGCTTCATGAGATTAAAATCCTGCTTATCAAAACCTGATTTCTTTTTATAATAAGGTAACCCACCCAGCTGATCAAGGGAAACCAGTTGATGGAATTTTCTTGGATTTCTGTAAAGCTTGTGATTCTGTCTCTCACAGGATCCTTCTGGACAAACTGTCCAGCCCACAGCTGGATAAACACACCATGTGGTGGGTGAACAATTCACTCGCGGGTCAAGCACAGAGGGTAACAGAGAGGGTGACATCAGGCTGGTGACCTGTCACTGGTGGGGTTCCATAGAGCTCCGTCTTAGCCCTGTGCTCTTCAACATCTTCATAAATTACTTGGACGCAGGACTGGAAAGAAAACTAAGCAAGTTTGCAGATGGCACAAAACTGGGAGGAGCTGTTGACTCCCTGGAAGGCAGGGAGACCCTGCAGAGAGACCTCAACAAATTAGAGGGCTGGGCAATCACCAGCCTTATGAAATTCAACATCTGGGATGGGGCAACCCTGGATGTTCCCCAGTATGGACTGGGGAATGCTGGGAAGCAGTGCCATGGAAAGGGCCCTGGGGGTCCTAGTTGAGGGCAAGCTGAATATGAGTCAGCAGTGCCCTGGCAGCCAGGAGGGCTGTCTACTCTCAGCACCTCATATGAGGCCACCAGGTGCTTCAGGGGAAGGACAGCCTCATCACATAATGCTCCTTTTGCATTGAAACATGCAGCTCTCACTCCTCAGCACCTGCAAAGCCTGTCAAAGGAAGCTGACAAGCACAGTGCGGCAAGCAGGTAGGAGTGCTGGGTACATTGACAAAAACCAGCTCTCAGCCCCATGTTTCAGAGAATTTCACTTCTCCAAAGGGATCTGTGAGATGAGACTGCAGCCAACATAGAAGGAACCTCTAAAAAAGATCCTCTTCTCCAGATCTCAGGCTCTTTTTCATATTTTTCATCAACATATTTACTGCAGAGAGAGTCGTTCTGGGAGCAGTTAGAGCAGGAAGCACATGTCAGTTTGAAGATGCTTACTGGTAAATATGGGCCCACAAAGGGCAACGTAGAGATTGCAATCTCTCTCCTCGACGCCCAAGAACTGTTTGAGACAACAGGTAGGGACTGTTATAGCAATATGTTCTCTGACACTGCTTGATTTACTACTGTAGATGTACCTGTGGGAGCCTGGTTTGTTATCCCTGTAGAAATTTGGCCATTATTGTTGGATTAGATTCTAGGCATAATTTTTTATCAGATGCCTGGCTTTCTCAAGATTTGTTGTGCTATCTTTGAGAAACATAAAAGTGTATTTAGCTGAGTCAAAATTAATAGGAGCTTTGCTTTTCCCACACCTAATACAGCCAATGTCTTGCTTTGCTAACATGTATTACAGTATAATACATGGCATTCCTCTTTGCTCAACTGTGCAGCATAGAAATACTGTGTAACAGACATTTCTATAGAAGTATTTCATGAGTTCCTTTTCTTAGCATCTAGTCACTTACTACAAAATGATTGTCCAGAAATGTGCTCATTATAACTTCCTTAAAATCCATGCAGCTCCTGTTAGGGAATATTTTTATTCACACATATTTATTTCAAATGCCTGCAGTGTTTTATTTTAATGAATTATGAATTGAAGACTCACAATTTTAGCATACTTGAATCTGAGTTCACTGATAGACACTGCTCTTACAAAAACATACAGAAAATTCACAGGACCAAATGTATGATTTGGAATTTGAGACATGTAGAACTCAATTCATTTTTGAAGATGACATAATTGCACCAAAAATGAATGTGATCCATTTTAGGTACTAATATCATTCAACAGCTTGCAAATTTGAAAGTGTGCTTTCAGAAGTAAACTCCCCACTTTTCCAGTGAGCATATATGGATTTATTCCAATACACTCAGTTTCTTCAGTTCACGAGGCTACAGCAGAAACTGGATTTATTGCATACCTATGTGCAGCCAGCAAAGCATACTGACACACTTATATAGTTTATTGATCTTGGCCATTAACAACAGCATCACAAAACTGGTGATGTAAATTGCTTAAAAAATTCCATGTTTTTTGAGCAATGTGCCTAAGAAAAGGAAAGAGCTAGCAGAAAGGTATGTTTCTGCAACAACTGTAATTGTGTTAGGCAAACACAATAGACAGTTTTATGGAGTTTAACTAGCTTCACTCATTTTCTAATTAAAAGTTTCATCAACACAGCAGAGAGAATATGGCATTTGTGGCCTCTTAAGACTTTGGTTTGTTTTCATTGCAGTGTTGATACAGTCCAAACAAATAGGAGATTAGTGCTATCTCAAAGCACAGGCTTATTTAACAAATTTTACACTCAGTGCTTTTTTATACTCAGAGGTCGGCTGTGTACCTTGTATATTGGCAGATACAGATAATACAGGGTGATTGTTTTAAAAAACTTCATCTACTTTCACAGGACTGAAATGTGCAGCTAGCAGCCAGGTATGCTATCAAGAAATTATTCACCACCAGAGATTTTCCTTATTCAGAAAAACATGTCCCTAAATCATGCACTGTCATAACAAAGAAGCTTTCTCATGCTGCCATCTTGACAATCACAGAGTTCATCAACATTTTGTTTATATACATCTGCATATGTATATACATAATGGAGAACTTTGGAGAAACTTTTTTACTTTGGAGAAAATTTCTACCATTTCTTTTCCTTAAATACATCAGTAACATTGTATAATGAATTATCTGAAGTGTATGAGCACATCAGCTACATGCAACACATTAATCTACCTCACCAGTTGGGTTAATATAGCTCTACAGGACAGTTTCAAATAATCAACATTTTAAAAAACTTGTGGTTACAGCAAAGTTTCTTTGCTGATTTTTTTCAATCACCACCACATGTGCTTTAAAATACAGATTAAAGTTTAATCCTCAGCCAGGGACACATTTGAGACTTTTGAGGCATACATGTGATTCTGCTTGCAGGGTGAAATCCAAAGATGAAGTATGCATTTTTCTTCCAGACATACCTAAACAGGTGAGAGTTAAGTTGGTACCAGTTGCATAGTAGAAGGCAAGTTAAGGAGACTTGATTTAAAGAGGCTTGAGTATTTGGCTCTTTATGTTGCTTGACTGTGGGATTTTTCCTATCTTGCTGTTCCGTGTCTGTCATAATTTCTTTTCTCTGCAAAATGCAAAATGTTGGATTTGTATGTCTTGTGCGGAAATGCTTTTACTGATCTGCTGCATCTATATAAAACATGTATGCTATTCTCAGGACCCTTCTGAAATAATAAAGGAACTTTCTTTAATATCCCCGAAGGCACTGTGCTGAAAATACAGTTTTACTGCTAACACCATGACTAAATAAGAGAATAAAATATGAAAAGATAACAGCTCAGTTGAAAACATTTGCATATTGGCATGATTTTTATTAAGTGCACTGATGCTAGTGACAGAGGTTTGGAAAGATTTGAAACTTAGTGTTTAATTCAGTCTGCTATCTTTCCTTTAAAATTTCCTTTCTTTCCCTTTCCTCCCACATCTAGTCACTGACCATGGGAATTCTCAGTTTTACACAGACAGGGGCCCTTATTGTCCACTCTAACATGGCACATTTTCTGTCTGCCTGTTGGAGTCCAAAATGACCTCTGAATTTTTTGAACTGTATTTTGCTTATAAGGTTGGGAATGTGTAGAGGAATTATGCATAACAATACAACTGGGCCCTAAAATCTTAGGACAGTGAGCATGCTTAGACATTGCCTGTTCTTCATTCACATTATTCGTGAGACTGCAGTAGGGAGGACCAAACTTCAGCTCCAAAGTGGGAGAAAAAATGTTTGAGATGGTACAGTAGAATTTGATCATAATTTCTGCCTAAATTTAAACTGTAATTCTGCACATCTACTTTCATCTGCTCCATAACTTCATTCATAGCTTCCCATCTATTCTGCAAACACCCAAGCTGTGCCTCTAAAAGGACAAATGTATTTCCTTTTGGGTAGGCTGCACCAGGGATGCATGGGTTTGCTTCCAGAAGACTAATGCTTGCACAGCCAGAGGAG
Source organism: Xenops minutus (assembly GCA_035221455.1). NCBI lineage: Eukaryota > Metazoa > Chordata > Aves > Passeriformes > Furnariidae > Xenops > Xenops minutus. The sequence goes on along the minus strand of JAWWEE010000122.1, from coordinate 30,553,763 downwards.
GATTTCAAGATCCACCCCTGTGCAGTGGAACAAGGTCACTTACACCACCCTCATTCTTGAGAAAAGCCTGGCTTCATCCTGGCCATAGAGACCCCACACGCAACTTGACATAGTGCTGTAGTATCTGTTCCATTGGAAGGTCTTCAGAATGTCCAATCTGAACTTTTTTCATGGCAAGCTGAGCTCTCTACACCTTGTCCTATTCCCAGGGACACAGAGAACAACATATTGCTTCTCCTTGCAGCATGACAGGATAGTAACTTTACCCTTTCTCAATCTTTGCAACTCAAGTGTGCCCTGAGCAGCCTCGGTTTATTTGGCCTTTCTTCAGAGGTCACTTTTTTGAGATCATTCTTGCTGGTCTCTCCTTTGTGCTCTCTCTAGCATTTGTGTATTTTATTCAGTGACTACTGAATAAAAAGTGTGGCCATGCAAAAAGTTGCTTTTGTCACCTGTGGATGCTCCAAGTTGTGCAGACCTCCACACAAGACAGCATTTCTCCACAGCTGCCTGGGCCTTTCTGTTTCTTGCCTCTGGCAAGAAATCCATACATGAATTGAGCTTGCAGCAGCAGATGTGGGGAAAGGGAAAATATATGAATGTCCTCTAGCAGTTACAAAAGCAGACAATGAAAGGATGTTTTACAGGGAGAATACTTATGCTGATGTACCAGAAAAAATTACCAAAACCATATTTAATTCTTCTGGCAGCCAATCACCCTTGCAAAAAACTATTCCACTCTGCTCAGGAAAGGCATCAGGCAAGGTCAATGGTACCAAGAAAGCAAAAAATTTTGTGTGAGAGAGTTAATCTTTTATGTGTCTGTTTTCGCTGAGATGTTTGCTTCTCCAGCAGTGGCTGCAAGATTCCCTCGTGCTCATGCCACAAGGAATTGGGAAGATGGGGGACATGCAGCCCCATGGGGCTGCTGGTTGAGAATTCCCTCGGGCACGTGTCTGCTCCCGACCTTGCTCCATGGACTGTCCCACCAGGGGCACGGCTGGGGAGTGTGCTGCCAGCAAAGCAGGACCTCTGACGTCGCAGCCCCCTCCTGCCACTCTTTGATCCGGAGGAAGCCCACACTCCTGCCCCTTCCTGCGTTCCCCAGGGTCTGCCACACCCTGCAAGGAAAGGGGGGCGAGGATCCACTGTCTAACCTGGGGCAATAAGCTGTGATGCCCATGGATGTGTGGGAGCAACCAAAAGCAAAAGCAGTCAGCAGAGAGGATGCCAGCAGATGGTGCTCCAGCCCATGCTGCCTCACTCTTCAGTTTGTGAAGGTTATTACTGAAAGTTATCATCTTGTTTGGTGGAGCACCTTGCTTCCTCTACTCAGTGATTTGGAGTGTGAAGTTCTTTACACTACATGATTTGGAGGATGGAGTCAATTGGTGAGGACAAACTAAATTTTGGCTAACAGTTATCAAGTGTGCAGTCAATGGTTAATGACCTGCCTGATAGAAGCTGATAGAAGCTGAGATTAAAAATGTCCCCCACAAGCAGGGGAGCTGTGCAATAATGAGACATATACCATAAGTTAACAAAGGCATCTTGCTTCCCCTGTTTTATGTACAATATAACTTGATGCTAGCCTTGTGGCAAGAATGCAGTAACTCTTTAGGCAAATCCACCTATGCATTGATCCAATAATATCCAGTGGCTGTTTTATAGTCAAAGTACTCATTTTTTAGAGGTGTAAGTACAGGAAACAAAAAGAAACTGCCAGATTAACTCCATTTCTCCCTTTAAAAAAAATGAGTAATGCTGTGTTCATTTTTTTTTTTGACCATGATAATATACATCAGTAATCACCTGCTCCTTTTTTTCTTCTTTTTGTAAAAACATTGAAAACGAAGTCACATCCAGTATGTCTATATTGTGATCCAGTATAGTTAACAAGTCTTTTCAGCAGGCAAAGATAACAGATAATGCCCAGAAACAATTTCTACATTTTTCTCTCTGACACTGCTTGAATTTTATATTGCTCTATACCATTTACTTTCTCTGGACTGGCTTAAGAGTGTTTAATGAGTTCATTTAAAGCCAAAGAGTAAGATGAGGAAAAACTGGTTTTACTCAGCCTGTTTCAAGCCTTGGCTTTTGAGTTGCAATGTCAGCTCCATACTTTGAATCCCCCGATACTACACATACATGGAAAATTTAAGATCTAATACTGGTCCCACAGTAGCCCAAAGTAGAAGAGGAGCTGCACACCTTATGATGCTCAGTGACCCTGTGCCCCATGTGTGGGTGTGGGATTGGATCAGGATCTTGGGATTCTTACAGGTCTTTTCCAACCTTAACAATTAGTCTATAGGATGTCAGATCTTGTTCCCAAGACCACAGTAGGTTCAGAGACAGGTTTTTAACTTGATCTGCATTAGGATTATATACAGCACTAAGTCTGGAGGCTTCCAGGGATGAAGGGAGTTGAGTTTTCCTTCCTTGCCATTACATGTGAAATGGGCACTGTGGGTGGTATAGAGGCTGTGTGGGCTCCATCTTTCAGCAAGAGAGCATTAGTTTGCCATCCTCAGCCTTTCTCTTTCCCACTATTAAATCCATTCCCTGCATAGTCAAGCCTGGGACTGAAATGAAGAGATTCATATGTCATGCCTGCCTCTCTCTAGGTATCTGTCTCACTGTTCTTGCTTATTTGTAAAGAGATCAATGCGGGTGATGCCTGGAGATTGCTTATACTCCCTAATCTCAAGGGTGTGTTTTAAGTGGTGCTGACCTGCTGCTGTAGCTCTGCAATGCTTACTTTACTTTACATTTCTCCTGTAGCCTCTCACACACTTCATTTACAAATGCTATTTTGATACATACCAAATAGACTTGTAAGGCAGGCAGTAAAATCTTATGGGGATATCCCTCTGGATGGAAGAGCAGTAATTTAGTGTAATACAAAGAAGCATCAGTATTTGCAACTTGAACCTGCATGACTTGTGTCAGTAAATTTTGATCCTCCGTATAGGGATGTGATGGGATACCACGGTCCCTATGCACTTGTTTTGGGCTGCATGGAACGTGGCAAAGATCATAGAATTACAGAACGGTTTGTGTTGGAAGGGGCCTTAAAGATTCTAGTTCTAAGTCCTCTGCCATGGCCGGGGACACTTTCTACCTGAGCAGGTTTCTCAAAGCAACCATCCAACCTGTGTGTGAATGCTTCCAGGGGTGGAACATCCACAACTTCTCTGGGCAACCTGTTCCAGTGCCACGGTAAAGAATTTCTTCCCAATGACTAGTCTAAACCCACCCTATTTCAGTTTAAAGCAATTACCCCTTCTAAAAGCAATTTTCTTTCAAAACAAAAGCATCAAAATATTTTATTCTGATATTGTCAAAACAAAATTATCTGAATGTGCATCATTCCCTTCCTCCTATCTTCTCTATTTTGGACCCAAATGACCCAGGAAATCATGTCACTATTGGTTCTATCACTTAAAATCATTTTACTGACTCAATTTCTCAGCTAGACACATGCGGTTTTGTGTCCAGTATCAATGCATTTTCTACAGTTTTCCTAGTTGTTTATTATTTGCATTAACACAAGTGGGTTTAAGGGTCCTTGTCTGGCTGTGTAGTAAAAACAGTATTTGTCTCTGAAACCTCATAATTTTCAGTATCTCTGAGGGATTTTGGTGCATTAAATAACTCGGTTCTGCTGCTCTGTTTGAACGAAGTAGTTAGTTAATTCTTTGAGCGATGTGCATAAACACTTGGATACTGTGAAAGAGACAGCAGGCATGACTCCTGATGAACCACTCCATAATATTTACCAGATTTAGATCTCCTCATTTTCATTCTATCTCCAGTCTAGAGTAGTGACATGAAAGACCAAATGAATGAGCCATAAGAAATTCACAGCACGCAAGATTACTATAAGTAATAAATCTCCTGCAGTAAAGGAATTTGTATAGAAACAATAAAAGTATCGGATGCTAAGAAGAAGTAAAACCAGCTGTGTAATATAAAAGAAAATCTTTATCCTCATCTCACTGGTGAAAACTAATTCAAACAAAATCCATTACACAAATCATACACTTTGAAATTATTTAGATAAAAACAGATGGAGAGAGTTCCTGCTGCAATAATGAGGTTTTACTGAAGTATGTCTTCCACAGAATAACCATCTTCCTGCAAACAATGGGGTTTATTCTGGTGTCACCAGGGATATGAATCTCCAGTAGTTTCCCTGTCTTCCCTGGGGACTCAGGTACAAGGCAGCGCAGAGCCTGCTTTCATTCCCAGAAAACTCTTGTGAGTTTTATGACTTGCAGAAAAGTTAAGGTCTACAGGTAAGTAGTTTTTGCATGCTCCCCACTTTCTGTGGCCAGTGCAGCATGTGCTGGCAGTTCTCACAGCCCACAGAATGTCCCTAAAGAGCATGTGCTCTGCTAAGCATTACCCAGCTTTGCTATTAATTAGCCCATTTTATGTGTCCGCCCATTCATTAATTTATTTATCCCCATGCTAATAAGATGTCAGCCCAAAGGCTCTTTTGTGGGCAGATAGTGGGACCATATTCCTCTTCAATGCTATTTTCTGTCCCAGAGCACATCATGGCTGAGCTTTTGCCAGTGGGTTCAGGATGCACCCCTGCTTCCCTCCCTGCCTGGTGAGCACTCTGCCCTGCTCCCACAAGCCTGGGATACACGTCCCATGGCAGCTTTGGAAACCTTGTCTTCCCTTTTTAAAGTTTTTCTGCTCCTCTTCCTTATGCTTCTTTTCAAAATTTAAAAATGAAATCACTTTGATTTCTACCATTGTTCATGGTACTTCTCCAACCACAGCAGCTAATGCCACAGCTCCCATGCTGCTGCTTCAGCTGCTGTCAAGAACTGCTATATGCTGGAAACATATAACTCCTCTCAAAATAACAGCCTTAATTTCTTCCAAAGGATGGAAATATATGCTGTCTCTTTAAAAATGTATCATGAAAATGAATGTTCATAAAATATGAGTCAAGTTTCCATATACCTTAATCAAATTCTAGAGGGTCCCTGGGGAGCAGCACTTACACTGCAGCTGTGCAGTGTGAAGTTTGTTCCAGTACTGATTGAAAATATTTTTGTGCTTCCTTCATTTTCACCAGTGAAAACCCCAAGGCACTTTCTGCAGGCTGAAGGTGTTGTTATTCGGGGTGACAGTGACGGGTCACAGAGATGGTGCAGAGAACTAACTAGCAGACTGGAAACTAGCAGATCCCTGAACCGATTGTCAGGCTTGAAACCTTTAGAATATGATGTGCCTGTCTTTCTCATTCCCTATTTTTATTCCACAGGAGAACAGACAAGAATGGGTTTGCATGAGTTATAGAGGTTGTCTGTAAAAACAATAATGTGATGGGGTGTCATAGTTTTAATATGGTTTCTTTTAATGAACAGTAGGGTTTCTGGACTTGCTGGATATGTTTTTTCCCTTTCTCTATTACTTTCCTCAACAGTTACCATTGCCTGCTCTATCAGAGGTGAAGAACAGCCAGGAGAGTACATATAGTTTTCCCAGGCTTCTTTCCTCCCAGTCTGAGCATCTCCACCAAGCCTCAAATTTGCCATCAGAAAGCACAGTACCTTTGCAGTCCTTGGTCTTTCTTAGTGTTCCTGGGCAGCTCATTCATCTCTTTGCTAACCAGAAAACTTCCTCCCTCTGGCAACATGGGACCCTCCAAGGCTCAGGACAGCCATAACATGGTACGTTCAATGCAGAGTTCTTCAGTCTGGAAGCTCCATCTAGCATTAGGTTAATTGCTGGTTTTGGAAAGGAGTCCTCATTATATAATTATATAACGCATTAGGTCAACAGTTGTACAAGTCCTTCAGCTCCAGATAAACTTAAAAAAAACTAAAACCAAATCAAAGCTCAGCCAAAAATCCAAAACAATCCAAAAGAAACAAAAGCCATCTCAATCTTCAAGCAGCTCTGACCATGAGGCTCTGAGCTTCGTGCTGTTGTGCCATATATGTGGTACCCACTTGGGTGAGGTGGAGGTAACGTGTGCATGTTGAGGCTGCCAAGAGCTGCTGCTGCTGCCTGTTAGCAATGTTGACTAGTTCCCATGAGCAGGAGCTGGTGTCCGCTCCAGAACAACTCCCACGATCACAGCGGAATGAGTCCACATGTACCAAACACAGCCCTACTGCTTTCTGGTTACATTCAGAGGTGACTGATCTGGCATTTTGAAGCCTTGGCTTCAGCAATACACCGCTGCCAAAATGACACAGATGGTGGCTTTTTGAGGAATGACAGAAATCAGAGATCTGCCAGTGGAAGGTAGTTCCTCATTCATAGCATATTTTCCAGAATTTACTTCAATACAGTTTTAAATGATTCAATCAATTAAACTTCTCTCCATCATTTCCCTCAGGTGGATATGCCACAGATTAGCAGACTTGACCATTAGGATTTTTTTCCTAATATTCTGCCTAAAATTTCCTCTGTTGTTTTGCTGTCTCAGGGAAACATTTTGGTTATATGTCACTGTCAAACAAAAGAGAAAGTCAGCAGTTTTAGCATCCACAACAGCCATGTCCCCAATCCTTGAGTTGATGTCCATTTTGGTGTTAGGAGGATTTGTCAGGCTGCTTCACCATTCCTCTCCAGGCTTGACTTCGTTTTTATGAGCTACAAAACCCATATGTTTATTTTAGTGGCAACAAGTAGGTTCCATCCATTCTTGGGGATGTAAAAAATGATCCAGCTCTAGACATCATCTGAGTAAAGTCGTTTAATAAATGAGTGGAAACCATAGTTAGAATCTCCACATTTCTCCTCAGCCTGCCACATACTCACAGAATGAGGAATTTTATGAAAAATTAACTACATTTCTATGTCCAGTTCTTAATATTATGTTTCAAGGTTGGTGATGATACCCCTTTTTCTTTTCTTTTTTTTTTTTTCAAAGTAAAGAGCAGCAGTTGTCTTTTTAATAGCTTTTTTTTACACTCACTAAGGATAGTGAATCTCACCCTTTCAAAATATCTTTTAGGTTGAAATGAGGAAGGAATTTGGAATATTGATCTCTGATTTTTGCCAGTTCAGAGCCCACTTGAGGGATTTGTATTTGCTTATAGACTATGAATGAAGCTTACAAAGATGTTGAAAGAACGTGGACCATGTATATTCTTCCCATAAATGTAATTATATACAGACACAGAAGAAAAATGGCTGTGCAGACCTTTACCACCTTTAATTATTGAACACTGAATGTGAAGTCCAATTTTTTTCCAGATTTTGAAATGTCTGCTCTGAAAATACTCCAGATGTCCTTTCACAAGGTTCTCTCTGGAAGAATATGAAGAAAAAGAAGAGCATGAACAAAGGTATGTACTTGTGTCTGACATTTGTATTCCCCCTGAAGTTCTTCCTTTGGAGTTCATTGGGCAGCAAGGGATGCCAGGACAGGAGACAGTTTTTAAAACTGAAAGCCATGGATGTGAAGGGCTGTGGAAGTAAGAGGGGGAGGCGCTGGGCCTTTTGTAGGCATCACTGAAGGCTTTAACATGGTTTGCCTAACATGCTGAGTGTTCGTCAGTGCTGAAGAGCCCCCAAATGATTTTTAAATTCCTATGCACCTACAGCACAAAGTTTTGCACCAATTTACAAATGGTCATGGAAGCTTTGACCCATATCTTGCAGTTGTCGCACAAGCAAATTTTCCACTTGCTCAGAAAGCATCTTGCTTAATATCATTTACTGCTTAGAGTCAGACCCAGAGAGGAGCTAACCTTCCCACTTGGCAAAGGCAGATAAACCTGTCCTGATGCAGAGGGCAGGACTAGCTGGCTTTGCCACCTCAGCCCTTGTGTGGCACAGCTGTTTTTTAAAAAAAATAAGTACTGTTATCTGAAGTCCAAAGACAGTATTTTACTTCTTCTTTTTTTTCTTTTTTTTTTTTTCTTTTTTGACACATCATACCTTTCAATGTTGGGGTTTTTTTAATGCCCTCCTCTTTCAATCTGACTGGAGTCAGTAGGGCTAAGATTTGAGGGTTTAGATGGGATTTGTTTTAAGCTATTATTACCTCTGTGGACCTAGAATAATAGATGCGTGTTAAACAAAGTTGTAATTTCAGTGATTTTTAGAGTCAGGATTTGAAAGGGAAGGAGAGTTGTCTGTTTCTGTGTTAGCAGTGCTGATCTCCCAGGAAATGAGAGTGGAGTTGGGGCAAGGTTTGTGTATGCTCTTTCTCACCAAAGTAATGTCTCTGGGAGTTGTGGGAAACAGCTGGGAGCTATGAAGGGTGGGAAGGTTGGGTTTCTCTCTGCTGGATGGCCATCCCTGGGACCCACACCAGAGGAGGCAGCCATAGCACTCTGTTAGATATTACCAGGCATCTGTAAACAAGTCAGCCATCACATGTTTGAACAGGGTAGTGATTGCTTGTAGAATTTTGCTTGCTACTATGGATGGAAAAAAACCATCAAAACCATTGTATGTTTTGCTGTCTTTTTTTTCTGTTGGATTTACATATGTGCCTGCACACCTAATGGGCTGTGCTGATCTCTCCCAGCAAGGCTGGAATTCATGAAAAGGCATCAGTAAGTTCGGTGGAGGTAAGCCCATATCAAACCAGTGTAAATATGTGTAAAATCATGATTCAAGTGGCTTTTTTAGACAGTAGGTAAGTTTTGAAGACACCCTGATTCTGTAAATTCTGTGCAGATAAAACTCTGGGATCAAGCTCTCTTTACTCATAATGTCCTTGCTGATAATTTCGTATGTCTGAGACACAAAGAATAGAGTCTGGCTTTTTATGACTTGGTCAAAGTAATAGATATAAAAATTATAAAGGGTTCTTTTTGATCCCAACCAGCAGTACATTCTTTAAACTGATATAGACTTTAACTTGAGCGTCTGCTGCCAACAGATATCTGAACCTCAGAATTAAAAAAAAAAAAAAAAAAAAAGGCACTTTGCTTGTACTTCAGTTTGGTTTCCTTTCACATTACAGAGTTGCCAAGGCCAAAGGGGAGACGAGAGTGGCTGTAGGACTTAGCACTTTTACACAGTTGGAGAAAAGTTTGAGGGAAGCAAAGAGGCAGGGGCATAAGCTGGGGACTTGGCTACAGCTGGCTGCTGGAGTTTGCAAAGTCTGTGTATGTGCATCATCTGTGAGCTATTAAGCTCTCCTTGCTTTTGCCATCTAATATCCTTGTTCAGGAATGTACATACTTCAAAATACATTAGGTGGGGTTACGGTATCTTGTATCTGTCTTAAGTCATCTGTCTATGCAGAAGGAAATTCCCCACTCCTGGGATCCAGACCTTCCTGGTTGACCAGAAGTGGTGACAATGACAATTTGAAGGCACTATCAGCTGCATTCAGAGGGAGATGAAAAGCAGTGAGCACTTCACATGCAAATCAGTGTGTGGCTCATGAAGTGGTATATGGGGGTCATGCAGAGGCTCAGGTGGATAGTGTGTAGGATTTTCAAGACCTAAACTGATCTGGCCTATATGCTTAGAAGTTGCCACTGAAATTCAGGTATTTATTTATTATTCTGGTTGTGCAAAAAGTAAACAGGAAAAAAAGATAAAAATAAGATAAGGAAAAAGGAAAAAGGGAGGGGGAAAAAGAAGCAAAGAAAAAAGGAAAAAGAAAAGAGAAGAAAAGAAAAAAAAAAGGAGAAAGAAAAAAAAAGACAAAAGACAGTCAATGAATACCATAATTTCAAGAGCAGCCAGGTCACGGGTCAGCCCCCCAGCTGGGGTGGCCCCCAGGGTTGGCCCAAAGGAGGGCTGTGCCCTGCCTGTGGAAAGCCAGCACAGAGCTGTACCCCCTGGCCCCAGGGTACCTCAAGCACTGCCATAACCCTCTCCCAATTAAAACTGACAAGGGATTTCTCAGACTTCTATTGCGCTGAAAACATTTTTCTCAGACTAAACATATTAAATCAATTACAGCAAATTAGTCCACGTTCCCTGGTGTCTTGAGCCCTGTTAAAAGGCAGCTATGGTAGTTATTAGCGCGTTGCCTTTAGCTACCGCTTTGAGAATGCAGTGTTTCTTGCATGTAAAATATCTGATCAGAGGTGGGTCACTTTTGGACAAACAGGTCAGAGATTATTACTGGATCAAAGGGATGCATGTCATGCTCCACCATGGACCAACAAATTTGTCTCCCAGGACTCCAGGTGCGCTTTTCTGGAGAGGCACTGATAAGCAGGGCAGCTGCTGTGGGCTTTCCCTCAGGCTCAGTAAAAACCTGGGTGGCTGAAGAAGGTTGTAACGCAGAGGGACCACTGATAACTTCATTAATACAAGTAGCAATAAGACTTATTGGGGCCTGTCCAAGTGGTTTTCATAAGTCAGTGCTCTTCCCCTTGGAGGTTTCCTCCCCATGGGAGAGGGAGAAGTGAAGGATGAGCCTGGGGGAAATCACTATTCCTGGGCAGTGTTTGTCATGGTTTACTATTGCGTGTCCTTAGAGGGCTGCAAACATCTGCTGGAGACCAGAGCTGTGCTGCTGAGCACATGGAAACTTCAAGTTTCCACAGGCTGCATAGGATAAGCCATGAGGGAAATGTCACAAGGTTTGAGTCTGACTGTCATGTGCTTTTCAGGAAGAACATTTCTTGTAAAGTCAGGCTCACCCTGAGCTGCCGGAAAATGCAGCAGGCTTTGGCTGCTAGGGTTACCTTTGTCCCCAAGGAGCCTTTCACCGTGAGCTCCTTGCCCTGTAACAGAGGAAACAGTTCTAAGTGACTCCTAGCATTTAATCGTTCAGGTGAGATGGCAGTGTGTCTTATATCATCTGTTAAGATTATTGCTTCTCATGGCTTGTGGAACCTCAGACGCTTATCATTTTGATTAAAATATATATAAATAGAATTGTTGTCAGTGATATAAATGCAGATCATCATTGAACCAAGACAGACACAATAAAATATTTCCTCTGAAGAGGTGTATAATATAGTAATTACAAGTGGAAATGGAACTCTGGTCATAGACAGTCTCTGAAAGCCTGGAAAACTACATTTGTGCTCTTTGTGGGGCTCTGGGGTAAGCAGAACACAGAAAGTTTTGCTACCAGCAGCCAGAATTCTGCTTCTTATTGTGATTAATTAGAAAAACCATCCAGCCCTGGCATGGCTCAAGGACAGACCTGCAGGTAGATGAACTTCAAATCCACCTTGAGCTTCATCCTGATACCTCATTCCTTCACTGCTACATCTTCATGTGTTCCCCAGGAACCCCCATAAGTTCAGGGTTCCTCCTCAGAGCTCCTCTTCCCATTTCTACTGCTGAACCACTGAAGTGCAAAATTCATCCCCAGAAAATGCCCTGAAGCATCAAAGAGAGCTGTGGAAAATTAATGGCTCCAGGGCTGCATTTTGGACCGAGGATTGTGCGGCCCTATTTCTAGGCTAGTTGTTAATTTAATTTGTGTGGATATTTTTCCTCGGAGCAGCTCATTGCTCCTCAAAATAAGCTTCCTATTCTCTCCAATCCAAAGAAGTACTGTTTGGATGCCCAGGCTGGGGAGCTGACACAGGATCATTGTTCAACAGATAGCATTGAGCTGATCCCAAATTCCCAAAGGAGGTAAATGGTGAAACAAGGCTGAGACAAGGTCAGATTCCAGTTTCCTCTGGTGTTTGTATAAAGAACAGATCAGCTTTCTTTCTGTCAGCTAAGATTTGACTATGAACATAGCACTGGAATAATTCATAAAATGACAGTGTTTTCCAAAGTCTTCACTTGAATTGATCCTTTGGATTGTTGGGGGTTTTTCCCTCCATTTTGTTCCTCACCTAATTTTATTTCCTGTTAAACAAAGTCATGATGTGACAGAAGCATAATAAACCTTATACCTTAAAACCTAAAAATTCAATGCTATTTTAGCCGACAGTATGAGCCATAGCACTTGCAAGCAAGGTTTCTTTTCATTTCATACATTTCATACTTTAAGAGGTTTTCTTTGTGAACAGTTCAGGAGTTTTAAGTTGGAAGACTGTCTTATAACCAAATTGTGAAATATATGCTACAAAATAAGCATACACATTCACTTGATATGTATTCAACTATGTGACAGAATGATGGACATTTCTGTTCCTGTGCAAGAAGGGTGGCAGACCCAGATGCAGAGGGCTTACATACAGCACCATGAGTCCGCTGGGTAGAGGGTCACTTATAAGTAATATCTTCACTGTTCATTTAACTTTTCTCTAAATTGCCTTGTGCTGAGGACTGAAAAAAATTTCTTGAGCAACTTTATCCCTGGAAAAATGCATTTCTATGGCAAAAGGCAGGGCAAGGGTGCTGCCAGCTCATCACTCTATGGGGCTCACATGACCAGGGAGAGGTGGTGGAGGGACATGCTGCATGGTGGGTGCATGCCCTGTGTCTGCTTCCCCAGCAGCAATTTGCTGCTCCAGCCCCAGCTGAAAATCCAGCAGCAGTGGTTTGCTGCAGGCAGCTGCCTGCTAGCCAGGGGTGATGAGGGCATGTGTCACGAGAGCAAAGTCAGTGTCTGCAGGGAGGGAAAATGAAAAAAGATTGCATCTCTTAAATAGTTGAGGGATGAAGAAGCCACTGCTGACGAATGCTGAAACTCAGTCTTGTAAATACCGTCATGATCTTGAATCCCTAGAATGTTAAACTAATTAAAATAAAACTGGATGGAATTAATATAAACAGCTTCAAACCAGGCAAAGGAAAAACAAAACCCCATGCAAGCTGATCTGATGGAGATTATGGAATGTAAGTGCCATTCAGTATTCTGGAATACCACATTATTTTTTATTCTGATGTTAATAGGAAAATATTTTACAGACTCTCTGAATAGGTTATGTTGGACTTGATTCCAATGTCTTCTTTTGCAGTAATGCTAGTAGCAGAAGAAATGCACATCACAGCTGTTTTAGCTGCAGTAGGAATATCAGAGAACTCAAACTATACTGTGCACTAACATTTTGTCAGCTGGTGAATTACTAAATTGGAATTTTATGAAATTAATCAATATTTGTGCAGATAGCTTCCAGAAAAAAAGCACTTGTATGTCTGTAACTCCAGTGTGTAACAGATAGCTAGAGCCATGTCATTTCTTTTCACCCAGGCTTGCATTGGCACTTTAAGATAATTTTAGGTGCTTATTGGTTCTTGTAAGCCAGGCATTAAATGTTGCTTTATGTATTATTGTTAAAATAAAATTCAGTCACATACAAGGCCTTTAAGAAATGTTATAGCGGGTTACTTACAAAGAAATTAAGTGCAAGATGTCCCTTAAAATTTGTATTTAGTTTCAACTTATAGCATTTAGATGTTAGAAGTCTTTTACTTGTCTATACTTCTACTGCTATTCTTTAACAATTGTGGATCAAAGGAATCCAGCCCTTGTTACTAATCAAGAGATGTGACTTTTTCTTATTTTTCTCTTCTTCTTGAGACTCAAAACACCAGTCAGGCTCTAGGCAGCCCAGTAGATCTCTAGATGGACTAGGAAAGCAGATGCAACACCTACTTCTGTAGATTGCAACTTTAATCGCTGTGTCAGGTTGCAGCGAGGGATGCCTCATGGGTTAGGCTGCCAGAGAGCCTTGTCCCCCTGGGCTCACCAGCAGTGCTGGCAGCCCCGTGTCTGCCCCAGCTATGATGGTGCAGGAACAAATCTTGCCCCAGCATCTGCACCTCTGCTGCTGCATGCATGCAGTACCCTGTGCCAAAGCTGTCCAGATTCAAGCCTCTTCTTCCTCATGTGGCAATGCTGAAAAAAAAGTGAAAGCCTTTCACAAGCCTCTACACCACCCTGATTGCTATGTACAGCCTGGACGTTCGCAGTGCCGTTGCACAGACAGAAGTGAGATAGGTGCAGAGATCCAAAAAGCATGTTCTCTATTTGACACAAAGCATTCCCACCAGCCTCAGATGAGGTGACAACCTCTAATGCACAGAAACATATTTATCCATCCATCTTTTCAGACTCGCAGACGTGATTACACTTACACAAGAGTTTTAGGTTTTGAAGGGGCAAAACCTAATTGCCTGCTGCTTCACACTTGTTTCTGAATCATTGTGACCAAAAGGCAAAAAAGAGGACAGCACATTTCAGCAAATGTAAATACAAATTCCCAACATATCCCCAAGCACTGCATATCTGACTTCTGTGAATTTTAGATGAGTCACTTATCTGAATGCATCTTTGTTGGGCTTTGTACATTAACAGCAGCACACTTCACTGAGTTTTGTTGTGCAAAAATAACATTACCAGATGTATATTCTACTTTCTGATACCATCCTGAAAATGATTATGTAGTGACTTAAACATTCAATTAAAAGTCTTAGCTTTGTGGAAAGTGTTTATGATAGGATATGGTAGAATTCGCCATCCCCTGAAGAACTCCTATTGAACCCCTGAACAGCTGGCAATTTTCATTATCGTTGCACTCACCACAGTTGAGATGCCAACAAGAGATGAAAGACTTCTCTGCAGGATCCACTCCTGTGTTTTGCTTTCCCTGCAAGGGAGAGGTGCACCACAGTTCTTTTGCAGTATTTTTGCAGCCTCACAGTAGGGTAAAAGAGGAGTTTGTGTATCTCAGAATGCTTTTGCCATCCATAGTGTGTGCTACAGCCTACCATTAGGATGCTCAGTCCTTCAGGGAGCTCCAAGGTTAGTTTCACACTCAGGCCAGGTTCTGCCCACCAGAGATGCCTGAGCAAAAACAAACAGAAAAAAGCCCAGTCCAAAGACTTTTTTTTTTTGTTTGCTTTGATGAAGGAATTGAGAAAAATAAGCTCTCTTGAGCAGCATGTAGTTTCACTAGCATTTCTCACCAGCCACAGTGGAAAATTATAACAGTGGAATTCTCAAAATCAGTTTTGGTGATATTTCACACAAGGAAAATCCTTGCAGAATCCTCTGATTATTTCAACATCACCCTGCTACACAAACCAAATCCTCATGGAGCTTCATAAAGCCAGTTTTTCCACCAGAGTTCAGAGAGGGTATCTCTATCCCTCAAGAAAGGGGCTGACAATGAACAAAAGAAACTAAGACCCTAAAGTGACACCCACTTCCAAATTTGCTCATTTTCTCATTCTTCATTTCCCTTCATCTCCCCTCTCTCCACTGCCTCTCTGTCCGGATAAGAGCTGCAGGATGTGATAAAGACTGAAGTGCTAAGATTTTATACTTGCTACTCTGAAATGGAGAAGGATTTCTACATGGGTATTTGAAGTTATCTCACAGAATTTTCTACTCAGATACCTTATCAGTACATGTAACGCTTATCAGCTAAGCTCCCTAAGGGGGGGAGCTAACTTTAAGGTTACTTTGGCTATGATGACCTACACATACATTTGCAAGGATGTGTTTTCTTAAATACTAGTTGATTCTTTCCCCATAAAACTTGCTGCCTCTGTGGAAATGTTATTGCTCTCTGCTGAGCAGAGTCCTCATCTCCCTCTGTCTCAGACAGAAGGAGAGACTCATGAAGTAAATGGGCCTGGCTTTAATGGATTTGAAGAGGAACTGTCCATTATGGATACAGCAATAATAGCACAATACATATTGTATGCACATCACCATTTTCTTTGATGTAAGGAAGTTGGGTTCTGATTTTTTCCATTTATTTAATTACAATTCTTTTTTTTTAATTAGCCAATTTGTGTCAGTAGTCTTTCTTCTTTTTAATAGCCTGTCTTAGAAGAACTCACTGTACACAAAAAAAAAGTACCCCAAACCTTTAACATAATGGGGGCTTGCTTGCAAGCTATACAAACTGAAGATTTGTTTTCAAATATCCACTGAAAACAATAACTGTTTTATAGGATCCCTTAGCTCTACACAAATATTTACATATGGCCTATATTTTAAAAAGCCTTATCTTTCTGCTCCAGAATCTTTTAAAAACAGCTGAAGTGAATATGTCTGGAGAGGTGACCTGTCCCAACCAAAACATGGCCACATCCCTGCTATATCACTTAGGACACAACAGGGCTTTTGTGAGCTGGTCCTCCTGGGGACTGGCCCTGCCCCAGAGGGGCTGCCTGCCACAAAGCTTCCCAGATTTCTGTATCCTGCTCACAGCATAATTTGCAACTGGACACTTTTCCATGCGAGACACTTATTTTCCCTCTGAGGCTGCTTTGGCAGCATATGCAGGGAGCATAAGGAGCCAAAGCTTGTGCTTTGTCACTGCTTCCCCTGTTTAAGGGCTTGTAGGTGAGTGGGAATCCAGTTGCTGGATTCTAGCCGGCTGCATCAGTGGACCACAGACAGGAAGAAGTGAGCCCCCATGTCCCTCTTTGCTGGCAACCTGCCTTGGCCTGGGTCAGGGAGAAGCTGCTCTAAGACAGGTTTGAGTGTTGCTGCCAATTTATGGCCATGCCTTCTTGTCCCTTGCTTTTTCTTAATCAACAGTTTAAAAAGGCAGCTGTGAGGTTATCGTCCCACAGAATATTATTGAAGTCTAGTGGAAGTATTCATTTAGTACCAGCAACCTGGATATTTCATGTAACTGCTACTTTTTCATCTTTTTATAGCATATTATTAAACATGTTTTAAAAACCAATCGTGGATCCCATTTTACCAGTTGTATACCATGGATGTTTGCCTGTCCAAGCAAAGCAGCCCAATGCATCAGTCTATTGAGGAGACATTTATGTGGGCAGGGTTGCCCACTGGACTGAAATCTGCATTCATATATCAATTTCCTCCAAGTTCAGGAAATTTTTTAGTCATTCCAAGGTTTCTGTGGCAGTTCATGCTACCAGAGAAGCATTAAGAGGCCCCTGAAGGCTGATGGAAGAGAAAAGCAAAAGGATGGAAGTGACCACTTCCAGCTGGTCGTGATCTTGTCACAGGGCAGTTGGAAGATTAAAGGCTGTCTGTCCAAAGGTAGCTGTGGACGTTATCCCTAGAGCCTGCCATACAGCATGACTAAACCTGGCTCTGTCATCTCTGATAGCAGAGATATTTTAGAGGCAGGCTGTTGGAATCATTTTCCAGCAAAAGCACTGTCGGTTGAACCAGAAAGATTTATGTATTTGCACCAAGAGCATCCCTGCTGTTGGGCAACTGCTGCAGCTCCCCATCCTTCTCCTTCCAGGAGCTCCTAACACCACCTGGCTCACATGAAGTCAGCAGGCAGGAGCTCACTGCACTCAGTATGGGGCAGCCAGAGACAGTATAGCATTGTGTGTTGCAATCCATTATGTCACTGGGACTGCAGCTCTCCAAACCCCTCATGCCAGCAAGAACAAGAGTATGTTTTATTGCCTTGATGAGCAAATGCAGCCCTTTGGGTTTGAAAACTAGCAGGTGGCTCTGCAAGAACAAGACCTTGCATCTTAGCATCAAGACCTGTACAGCTGGGACCCCATGAACTTCTTCCCCTGAACAAGGATTAATAGTGATTCATGTCTGTGTGTGTTCTGTTATTGTGTGTGAGTAGGTTTTACTGAAGCTTAAATAAGTGTGTGTCAAAGTACACACAACAATTCACCAATGGTCACTTTTATAAGTTTGTAATGAGATAAGAAAACAATGTTTTCTTTAACTAATATGCAGAAAACTCTACAAGCTAAGAAATGATCAGGTACTTTGAATGTGTGAAAAATGCACAGGCTCATGATAAATGAAAGGCTCATCTGGGCAGCAGTAAGATATTTGCATGCTCTGAAATTCCAGCTACAGGCCCTTTATCTAGGCAGATGCACTTCTCCAAGGCTAAATAGGCAGCAGAATATGCTGCTGCATCACCCTCTGCTAGGTGAGCTGTTATTCATCTAACTAGAAAGGCTGTGCTGTGCATTTCTCAGAAGGGCACCCAAAGCACCCACACTTGTCTCTCAGCCTGTTAAATTCAAAATGACACAATAACCCCAGTAAATCACTACAGACTCCCCATCCTTTTCCAGGAAATCTGGGGGTGGGGGGCAGGGACAATGCCCCAGCTTACTTTGTCATTGAAAAGCAGTATCATAATTATAAGCTGCTGTCTATCAGAGTCCAAGAGCCCAGCTACTCTGCCCTGGAAACCGGTTCCCCAGGAATGCTCACCTATTTCTCTTTAAGCACCATGTAATGCTGCATATTTTCTAGAGTCTCTTGAATGTGAGACTTTCTGTCCCATAGGAAATTCCAACACACCATTTGGTGTTATCTGCAACTGGAATGAGTTTTCCAAATGTGCATTTCCTACAGAGGGGAAAAATTTAAGAGAAACATGAGTTTAAAAAGTCATAATAACCTAGGACACTGACACAGACTTGTACACAAAAGCAAGTGGCTCTGGTAAGACTTTAGGTGTAGCTTTAAATATAGGAATAAACAAAAGTTTGGGTGCATGAGACACCAGGAGGTGTCTCCTCACATCTCCCCCATCAGACAGTTTCAACACAGCAGCATTTCAGCTTTGGCGTGCACAGCCATTGCCTTCATTGTATGGCCGCACCACCAGGATCTACTGTAACCAGGGGCATTTGGCAGCGAATGGCATTTACAGCAAATTTTGGGGCAAGTGCTGAAGGGTGCAGTGATTTAGGTTCATCTGGTATGCTCCTGCATTTTTCCATTTTTTAGCCACAAAGTAAGTGATGACTTTAATGTTTGTCTTTATAAAGTGAGTAGGAGTTATATTGGTGATATGTTTATTTGGCAGGCACTTAAAGGCACTATGCTCATAATTAATAAGGAATAACTTGCAATTCAGCCATAGAATGAAATGGGAAATTTTGGTAGCAGTAATCAAAGAAAATGTTGGCAGTGGGTTCTGTCTTTGGGCTATTTTTGCCTAATTTGACTAATGCAAATAGATTTTTTTAAATGGTTCAAGCATATAAATATTGAAAACAATGGCAATATGTTTTATTAAAACCAGTATGTTTCTTGGTAGAGAAGAAGAAAATAACAGCTCAAGAGTCTGAGAATGGGAGATGGAACCTTTTACATCTAAGTCA
The DNA here is from genome assembly GCA_035221455.1 of Xenops minutus. Classification (NCBI taxonomy): domain Eukaryota; kingdom Metazoa; phylum Chordata; class Aves; order Passeriformes; family Furnariidae; genus Xenops; species Xenops minutus. Next base: position 30,534,851 of record JAWWEE010000122.1, on the reverse strand, counting down.
GTCTTTCACATCTAGCCAAGGTCAGCAGTAAACAAGAATCTTCATTACCAGCTGGTGGCAAAGAGAATGAGAAATAAGTTGATAGTGTGAGTCCAGTTACCATTAACAGAGGCAAATGTCACAGAAACAGAAACAGAAGTGGAACTAGCTGACACCACTGCTGGCTCTACCTGGGAAGTTAAAGACAGAGCTTTGGTGGAATCCTGTCTACCTTCTCAGCTTCCACCAGGAGGATGGTCCCATGAGAGCCAAGGTGGAACCCGTTAGGCAAGGTGCACACTACCCTTCTTGCTGTCACAACAATGTGGTGCTATACCTTCCTTCTCTGGGTCAACATGCCCACTGTCATGTATGAGCCCCCCAGAGATGCTAAAACCAGAGACTTCCTCCCAACAGGGCAAGGAGGGACCCCCTCACCCCCCTTCCCTGCCTTCCCTGGGAACCATATGCTCCCAGGACAAATGCCTCTGATCGATGGATTTTCACTGGCATTGACATTAGTAGTGGCCTCCACCTTCCTGTAATTGTACATCCGCTTGAAATAATAAAGTATATATGAGCTTGGACTGAGGTGACAGCTGACATTTCATATTATTTTTATTGTCTATTGTTTGTTTCTTCTGGATTTTCTGGTGTAATTGATTTATCTAGCCATAATATTTTAAAAACACAATCAAATGCCGTTCTAATTTAAAGCCAAAAGATACCGACTCATAATATATGAATGCTTAAAAAATGGTGACTTTTTTTTTTTTTAAAATATCACAAAGAGAATGTCAGTTTTGCATAATTACATTAAAGAGCAATCCCCTGAGAGACAGAGAGAGGGGTGGGGATTAAAAAGAGCGTAAAAACTTGTCAAAAATAAAAAGACTGCATGGGTCAGTGTTCACTTGATTACAACGTACATGTTACAGTCTGCATGTGCATATATAAGCACATACATGCTTGTACATAATCCCATGTAAACCAACATGCTTTAACACTTAGCCTCAAATTTATACTTTATAAAATGGTCCTTTCATATGCATTAAGTGAGCATGAAATCCAGAACTACAAAAGGAAGTGTGCTGGTTTGTTTTTACTTTTCTCATATAACAGGCCAAATACTGCCTTTCTTGATGTTAATATCTGGAAATTTGTTACACAAGTAAGGTAGGGGGAAAAATTAATAAATGCGATTCATTAGAGGTATTGCCAGAAAAAACTTACTAGATTTGGCCAGGCCACTGAGATAATCAACATTTTTTCTTATTGAAAGCAAATGTTCAAGTACAGAGGAGTTGAACTGGCTAACTAAGGAGTTTCAAAAAGCAGAAAATGAGTCTGTATAATTCTTCATATAGCAAATAGTAAATGGAAGATAGCTCTGTCTGCATGTTCTGGGGAACACTGAAATAAGGACAAAAGGCAGAATAAAGCTCACATGTCTGAGGAAGGATGCAGTAGCTCTCCTTTTTAATTTCTCGTTGCTAGGATGGTTGCTGGAGGCTGGCTACATTGTGAGGATGAAGCTACTGTAAGATGCTTTTTTCTCTCTCTGACATATTTGGATTTATAGAAAGTTTCCCTCCAATAGCTGGAGATACATGCTGAGTAGTGGCTGCCAAGGCAAATGCTCCACACAGGAAGGCAAAGAGCTGCCCAACATGTCTGACATCTCAGTGGTGGCAGCCCAGCATCTGTGCCTCCACACCCCATTGCCTCCCTGGCAAGTCCAAGAGCACTCACATCATCTTCTTGGAAGAGGCGTCCAAACCCCAGCCATGATGGATGTATTTGTGGACAAAGAGAGATGCAATCAGGGCAGTAGGGGCAGTTTTCCCCCTCAGATGCCTCAGATGTCAACATGCACATGCTCCTCTGAGAGCTGATGCTGGTAGAGAATCCTGGTGGCTCCCACTCCCTGAAATACTATCTGCAGCATGTATGCACCTTTGTGCACCCAGATCAGGCCACTTAGATCTGGGGAGATGGACAAGCAGTCCCATGCATCAGCTGGGTGCAAATGCTGCCAATCATCTGTGCCTGTGGAGGAGAACCTCTCCTGATTCTTATACCAGGGCCGGGATAAAAGGTCAGCCTGTGTCACCTTATCTTTGCACATCAGCATGGGAAAGAAGAGCAGCATGTAATATAAGACAGGCACTTTCACCTTATTTAATTTCCTTCCCTGATATTCAGCAGAGAAACTCCTCATACCAAGCAACAACTGGCACAGCAATGAGTTGAGGCAGATAAAATCACTAAGCAGAAGCTATGTGAAATGCCACATCTACAAGCAACCTCATACTAGGTGGCTGTGCAAAGCTGAATATTTTTCTACCTCTCTGTGCCTACAACCTGCACCTTGAGTCAACAGTGCCACCTTACTATAGACAAAGATTTAGTTTTACATACAGGAGTCTTAAAAATAGCCTTCACCTCCTGAACCCCTTTCTACAAATGTTCCTCCCTTAGCCACAAGCTGCAGCTAATTTTCACACAACATCTGCTTTAATCAAAACCATCTGTGTGGCTATGAGTTAAGGGCAGAGAATTTATGGTCCATGTTCTTCTCATCTGACACTGGGAAGCTTTTATATATATTGTCTATACATCTCCATTAGTTACATGTCTTTGGGTCCAGACACCCACATAATTGTTATTTTTTAAAAAAAAGTTTTTTTCTTAAAAAAAAAAAAAAAAAGAAAAAAAGAATGCTTATTACCATGATGCTTAGGAAGGAGTAAGTGATGCCAAGCTGACTCTAGCAGAGATGAAGACTACTGTGCACAATTAGTTGTTAGGCACTGAAGAGGCTTGTCATGGTTTTTTGATCATTCAGTGTGTTTTATAAAGGTTTGTCAGCTTGGGGCAACTTTCTCTCACTATAGGTAATTAGGAAAGAAAAATAAATGAAAGCAGGGCTCCTCTGGCTGAGGAGGAGTGCTGTGCTCAACATAACCCCCTCAGCTGTACAGCACCAGGGGGAGTTGCTAACAGCACTGACAGTTTAGGGAAGTGATTTATGAAGCTTTTCTTCTGTGAAAAGTTGGCATCTAGACAAACTATACCCCTGCTGCTGCCTATGTATACCTCTGACAAATATAAAACTTGAGAATACTCTAAAAACAGACCACTATGCCCAGTGACTCCTCTTAAAAAGTATGATTAGAAACGAAAACAACTTGATCCATGTTCATATTATATAAGTATAGAGGATTATGATACAGCAGCTGTAAAACAAGACACACATCATGCCACCTGGGACAAGAGAAGATAAGTAACCATTTGTTTACTTAGATATAAACCTGAACTTCTCTCCTGAACATGTATTGCTGAGCTAATCCATTCTGTTGTACCAAATACATTTTCTCTTAAAGTATGTCACTGTCTGTGCTGGTCTACATGTGGCCATCAAAAATCTCTGCCATATAATTTCCTGTGTCCCATTCTTGTGACTTTTACAACAGTGGAGTGCACAAACTTTGCAGCTTAGTATGGTGACAAGCACAAACTCATATATCTCTTACACAGTTTCCAATGTCCATGTGCAACTGCTCATGTTTGAACAGTGTCATTACTTAATAGGTATTAGTGAGTACTAGTGCTTCCTTAAACATCACCCCAGGAAGCAGCCATGACCCTCAGGCAGAAGACAATTCCACTGTATTTGTGACACTTTCAAGAAAAAGTAAACTATTTTTAAGTAGTAATTTGCCAGGAAGTATAAAGTTTTAAAAACTCTGATACCATATTTATGTATTTCACAGGAAGGATGTAGTCCAACTCTGTGGTCAGACACAATGAGATAATGTAGTACTAAGGAGTTCTGCATTATAACAAAATCCATTTCCATGCAAAAACAACTGCAGAGGCAGATAAGGAAGCATGCCACATACACAACTCAGTTGTTGCAAGGCTGCTCATAATTTGGATGAAAAACAGTAATGTGTTTAAGGCAGTTTAAGAATTGGCTAACTCATTTAACCTGCAGATAACTCAATCAAAGCTTTCCAGATCCTGCTGTGTAAATGCAAAATATACTTAATCCAGTGGAAGAGGTGTCATACCAGCAACTTCCACAGAAATGTTTCTCTGCTCAGCTGGGCTGCTTTCATTAAGGCACTTGTGCACTGAAGACATACACGTTTCCCAAGTTAAATTCCCCATGGTGGCCAGATCCTGCTTATGTCAACGGGATGGAGAACGATGATAGTATGAGATGGAGAGAGGATGGAGACGATGAGAGTAAGTGTAGGCACACTCACCCTTACTCACTTGATAGCTTGTCTGGCATAATGCTGGTTGAGGAGCATCTTCATTAACCACAACAGTACGAGTTCCCAAGTGCTTCATGGCAGCAGTACTAGGCACAGTGGTGACCTGTTCACCCTTTTTCTAGCATGGCCCAATCCAGTCAGGAGGCAGCACTGGCAGCACTGCTGCCAGGCTGGACTGCACAGCCAAGGCTGGACCCTCAATAGCCCAGGCACAGGACATGAGCTCCCTGGCACAGCTGGTTTGGATTACTGATCATCTGCATCCCTTTGCCAACACAACACAGAACTGAATGGTTATGTTTGTTACAAGAAAAAAAAAATGCAGGAACACATTGCATCTCACAAATGAAGTTGTAGTGACTCTCAGAGGGTTGTTTCACATAATTTCTAATTCAAGAATCTCTAGTTATTACTGGATTCTCCAGCTAACAAGGCACTGGACAAAATCAGATGGGAATAAGGCATTACCTGATCTGCAGGGATGATGTCTCCAAAAAATGTACTGAAAGGCATCTGTAAAAGACCAATGGATAATTACTTTAAAAAAATAATTCTCTTGAGGATAATTACCTTAAGGACGCATTAGTATCAAATCCCTTCAACCTTTAAGGCAAATGAAGTAATGCTGCCTTAAAACCATGGAAGGAAGGTCTCCCTCTCTGGGGACTTAATTTAGGAGGGCAAAGTAACCATTTTCGTACCCCATCACAACATTTGTCACAAAGAAAGACATGTTTGGCTGGAGGGCCACAGGAAAAGAAAAATGAGGAATAGAGTGGGGTGTTTTGGATGACATCCATAGTAGGATACCATGGTTTCAGGGTGCTGTTTTGTCAGCTTTGCACCTGTCCTGCCTGAGAAGCTGTGCAGCACAGCCTGATTAATAGGAATGAGTTTACCAGGGCTCAAGGGGTCACATCTCTGGCAAAAATTTGTGAGGTTTTTATAACCCACCTCTGCCATCACACCAGCTAAATAAACACTACCTGCTCTTTCTGGAGTGGCGACAGCATTCATTTGATCTATTTTGCACCATAGATTAAATATAAAGCTGCACATTAAAGGGGAGATTTTTTTTGCAAGTCCATTTTAGGTGAGGTGGAGCAAGAGCAAGAGAAAGAGAGAAAGAACAAAGTCAAATAACCAAGGTGTTACGTTAGAAGAAAAGGCCTTTTCCTTGGCACAAGGCAATTGGAAGTAGAGCCAGGAAATTATGATTCTAGTACCTACTCTGTCATCCAATTCCCTGTGTGGTCTTGGGCAAGTCATTTAACCTGCCTGTGTAATTCCTTCAACTTGTAAAATGGGGACAACGAACCACAGAAGAGTTTGATGAGTACTAGCAGATGTTTTCACAGTACATTGAAAAAATGTGAGAACCATGGACGTGGTAGTACTACTACCCAGGAGTAAATCTGAATAAAAGGAATCTGAAATTTAAAAACTGTACATAAGATGCAAACAACATTCTTCTTACTGCAGTGAGCAATTTTATTTATTTTATTTGAGTTACAAAAGTATCCTTACCAAGAATTCTTGCTGTAAATCTGGCTGGGAAATAGCTTGTTGCAACATTTTATCATGTCTGCTGTTTCGACTGAATCCCTAAGATTTGTGGTATATTTCTGTTTCTTAACTGCTGGAGTGTGATGTTAAGGATTAAGTTGCTGGAGTAAATATGAGAAAATTTGAAATTTGCTCAGATTTGTTCACTCAGAATGAAATTCAATCCATTGCTTCAAGGTAGATTGGAGGTTGTGTTCTGTCTCTGCATGCATTTCTCTCTACCAGCTTTGAAAATAAAAGCCACTTCCCAGAGGCCTCACATAAGAGAAATGCAGGAAAGCTGTGAACATGGACAAATGAAAGATATGATAAATTAAAATGGGGAGTCAGCAGGAAGACATGAGGAGAACCTCCCCAGCTTTTCTACTTGAGTGTTCAATCGCTTTCACTGCAACAAGAAGAACCACACAACAGAAAGCTTAAATAATTTGACAACTTGATATCTGCAAGTACTTTCCTTTGCTCTTAGCCAGTACCTTACCATGGGTCTGATTTGCAAAGATGACCATTTCCTAGTCTTCACAGAAATCCATGGGAGCTGAGAGACATTGAGTAGAGTCAAAAAGCAAGCCCCTAGCCTAGGTGCTTCAATACAATGTGGAAATCTGGCCCCTGATGTTTCTGTTTGAAATTTCTGTCTTAAATGTGCTTTAAAATGTCTGCTGTGATAACCCTGGCTTTGGGACAAATCAGTGGATTTAGGAATTTCTTATTGGCCTGAGATATACTGTAAAGTTCATTCCCAGAAGCTGAAGAATGGGTTAGGATTTCTTGCAGTGTGGAAGTCAGGGTGTGACAGTACAAATTCAGACTAATGGAGTGAATCCTACTCAAATTTTAAACACTTGCCATTCCCTGGAACAAGTGTTCCATTAGACAAGTTACACAAGACAATGGAAGAAAACTGGGACTGCCATTCTCAAGCAAAGAGCATATTCATTAGGAAAACAACCTCCTCCAAAGCATTTACACTGACATGTTTTCTACAGACACACTTCAAATCATATCATACATTCCTCATTTACATATCACATTAACTAGTGAAGAAAACAGAAATCTAATGTTATTTCCTAACCAGCTCAGGAGGTCTCTGCATCCTATTAGTCACCTCTTCCCTCAGAGGACTTGTACCTGTGCAACATGGTTGAAGTTAAAAAGTCATCAGATAGGATAGAGTCAGCACTCCAGCTTTTTACACACAAAGTCCATTTTCATCTATCTATCTATCTATCTATCTATCTATCTATCTATCTATCTATATCTATCTATCTATCTATCTATCTATCTATCTATCTATCTATCTGTATATTTATTTAATTATTTATTTTAAGAAACAGGATTTTACTGAAAATCCAACTAAATGAAGAAGAAAGAAGCCTCAGTTCAGGAGAGGCATGCATGTGGTGGGTGTGTGTGTTAGTTGGTGAAGATGGGGACACTGAGTACCTGCATTGGCGCTACTTGGTGTCTATGCATATGGGACAGTGGTGCAAAGAGATCACAGCAAGATGCCTCAGTGGCACAGAACTTTGCTTAACCCATGGGCAAGTGCATCTCACTGCTTACCTTGCTAACACTCCCAGAGCTGAACAACCTCGAGTACCCAAATGTCAAAAGTGTGTCCAGTAAAAGAATTTCACTGTTGCTTGTTAAAAGCAGAGAAACTCAACCGGCCACAGAAACCAGTAACAAACTTGTAAGAAGGAAGCTCTTTCAAGGGAGCCCATTGATTTCTTTTCCTTAGAGGTCTCTGGGAAGAATTTAATTTCTTTGTCCTGTGAAATAGGGTTGTTTAAGCTTTTATGTGGCACAGTGATGGTTTGATTTAAGCCACTTAGGAGCCCTTCTTAAGGCATCTGCTTGTGTAACAATCCTCTTCTTGTGCTCCCAGATCTCCAGAGTTTGTATGCTGCTGTGCCAACACACTGAATGACTTCTCAGCTCCAAAAATTGTGCATCCACAATGCCTGAAAGATGAGTTACTTCTGTAGCTTGCCAAGTAAACTTGATTCAAGATCATTGTATTCTAATAGTGGGTTTAGAACATGTGTCAACAGCTTTTGCTTAGTGCAGTTTAGTAAGCCCATATTCTATGTGATTGATTTATTTGGGAATAACTTTGAGAGAGCTGAAGCAGATCTCCACTTTGAAAGCATTAAGGTAGTTGATGAGTCCTGTTAGAGCCAATGGGTTTTCTTATATAGGTGATTTTTTTTTCAGGATCTTTCAGGATCTTCCTTTTTCAAGATGTCACCATGAAAGGGGAGCTGGTGACTTCACTTGAAGCTCCACATCACAAAAGGCGCATTGGTGTGGCCAGCTGCATTAGCAAGGACTGTCACACAGATGAAGAATAAAATACCCTGGCAAAGGATTTCAGGGAAGTTTACACAAACTTTCCTTAAATGATACTTGATTTAAGATCACTGCTATTAGCCTTTTGGTTTATCAAACAACTTAGTTTTAAAAAAGTCTTAAAATACTTGGATATCAGGGCTTTGGTTTTTCAGCAATAATCTGTTTTCAGATTTGAGATTTTAAATTAAAACCTTTTGCATTGTAGTCTTTCCACTTAGCAAGTGGATTATTGCCACTTAAAACAATGAGAGGCAAGTATTATCCCTTGTGTTACACAAGTACCAAAATACAAAAGCAATAGAAATATGCCAACTTTTGTTAACACATTTGTGCATATCAATGGTTTACAGAGGTAGGCACATGAGTGGAGGACTGTGAAAAAAGTGACGGCATGATGGATTGCATTTTCCTGTTCATGGTCATCTGTCTATGTGACATAAATATAACAGTACATATGGTTAGCACAGACCTCCTGACTCAAAGTTTTTCACACATATCCACCTAAAAATCAAAACCATGACTCCTTGAATTTGTTTATTTTTTGCTGGAGTAATATATAGGGAAAAGTGACCCAAGGAAAACAAAATGAATAATACCAGAGATTTTAATTTTCACTCAAAACTCATCAAAACCCACAGTTTTCTGAGGCGTAGAGAAGACAAGAGAGTGCTGTGGCCACCTTACCCTTTTCCCATGAATGCTGCAATCTCCATCATCAATCCTTTAGCTTCTCTACCTATTTTTGGAAATTGTTCTCACACTAAATTTTCAAAAGTTGTTTCAACTGGGATAGAATGAATAAAAGCTGAATTAGGTCCAACATTTTGTCTTTTATACTGGCAATATATTTGGAGAAAAGACTATAAACTTTTTGTCTTGCACAGAAAGAAGCACATTGACCCTGCTACACAACCTGCCCATGAATAACCACAGTCTTTCAAAGCTACTTCCCCCCAATACTTTCCCCTCCCTTCAGCATTTTTCTCAGGTTTATATATCTTTTCTCCGGACTCTGGGAAGTATTGAAGTCACTTTGAGAGATGCTTTTTTGATAATATTTCTGCTTCAGTGAAAGTAAAAAAAAAAAAAAAAAAGGCACCAAAAAAACCAAACAAACAAAAAACCCCAACAAACTGAATAAAGACAAAACAGAAAACAAAAAGGAGAAAGATTGATCTGGGAATTTTGCCACTTAGTTTTTGGCTTTAGTTGTAGAATTCTTGTATTTTCTGAAGTGTAACCATACGAGAGCTCTCCTGTTTCAGGGCTTTTAGGTTTCTTGAAACACAGTGGCCTTGTTTTGATACAGGAACACTCAGACACATGGATGGTTGTTGCATTATACATTTTGACTGTTGATATTGTATTTGCATTAGCTCATGGATAGGTCATTTAGTGAGAGACCCTCAGTTTCCCAGTGGGTATCATTCTGACTCTGGGTAACACAGCAATCCAACAATGTTAGATTATACCTGATACCAGAATCTGGTCACTGTCTTCAAAATTTACTTGTCTTTTTTTCCAGTTTTGTAGTTCATTTATTAAAGAGAGGACAGAAGATACTGCACTCAGAGGCCCTGGGCCCACAGATATATTTTTTGCCCAAATACACACAAAAAAAGTTTTTTCAAATTTCCTTCTACATTTTATTTAATTTTAATTAAATTGATTTAGAATTAATGTAATACAAAGTAATTTTTAATTACTTTTTTTAATCTCACAGCCTGTTATAAAGAGGTATGTTAGACCCAAAACACAGCTCTTGTTTCATATGCAGTATGAAGAATAATAACTATTTTAAGAATAAAACTGATACTTGAACAAAATTCCGTTACACAATACTCCCATGTTGGGAAAATAAAATAAGCCATAACCACAGTCTATCCACTTACTTTTTCCATTTCTAGTCTCTTTCTGTCTAAGGAACATTGTCAAAATTTTGCAGAGAGAACTAAGTGCCAGAGAAAGAAGAGGAATTTGATGGCTATCTTTCTAGCCATGTGTTTTCTTGTCCAGTTATCCCCAGTCATTTGTTTCAGCTCTGTCTGGGAGTTCAGTGCCTACCACCCTGTAAAAAATATTACTATTTTTGGTCCACGCTACTAGGCGCAATCTGCATTTCCCAGGATGCTCAGTATGATAATGGGGATCTGTCCTACCTCTTCCTGAACATGCTCACCCCAGAATATCACCAGACATGTTTTACTGTGGCTTTTAGTTCACACAAATCTTAACTGCAGATGTCTCCTACTAAAGTGCACTGGCAGCACTAGCTCTCCCAAATTTTGCAGGCTCTTGTCTCATCTTCTCTATGTATTTTTTGAAATGCCAAAAGAAAGCACTTGTTTTTCTTCACAATGCATTTCTGCGCTAAGTGTGCCTTATACTAAGATACACAGCTGCAAAGAGTCTCCCTCCTCTGTGTGATCTGCAGAAAGGTCAAAGACCATTATGATCCTTGTACTAAAGCCTCATGTACTTCCTTGCTGAGGGCATAGCAGCCTCCCAGCCATGTGGCTCAGGGGCTTCTCCACTCTCTTCCCTACACCAGCCCAGGAAGATGCACCAAGCCAGAGCAAGCTCTCTCTGCCTATGGAATTGTGGTAGGAGGATGTGCTGTCCTTACATGCCAAGAGGGTTAGGGTGTGGGTCTGCCCAGAGAGCAGCACTCAGGAAGGCCTTTAACCAAATTTACTTTGTCAGTCACCAGTTCATCTGGAAGAAGTCCTACGTGCTTGCAGGCAATTCACAAAGAAGGAAAAGAAACAAAATTGCTGAATTAAGTCTTCCGCTCAGATGTTTTTCCCTGTCCCAGATATAGCCTTCCCTTTTTATTCATTACTGTATCCAAAATGTCACCATCCAAGCTGTGGGTACAGGGCACATGGGAAGAGAAGAGTCATCTCACAAAGTGGAGAATAGGTGAGGACCCCAAGGCCCTGCACCATGTGTGCACATCTCTGCAGTGCAGACAGGGGCTGCTTCAAGGCCTCTGCCTTTCAAGACAGCCTGTTAGGGTAAAGGTCCTCATATCCCCTCAGAACTCAACTTACACTAACCAAGGAAAACACACATAATTAAATTAAGGCACTTTGTTTTCATATCATCAGCACAATTTATAAAGATACCAGTGTGACAGTTTCTAGGCACAGATACAGCCTTCATATTTTTCCTGGATGTAGCACATTGTTTTCTCAGCCAAAAAGCCGTGCTAGGGGGACTCTTCAGCACAAAGCAATGCTCCAGGCCATCTTCCTTAGTAAGGAGAAGGGGTGGTATCTGCCCTTAAATTGTTCTTCTAACTAATTAAATTCAGCAAGGTGCCTTCTTTAACCAAAGCCAGTCACATGGAAGTATTTGGAGCAGGGAATGCTGATACCTGATACCAAAGTTCACACTAGCTGTCATGCCTTTCAAAGATGATAAAGCATTTGGTCAAGCCATAAGCTGGACTGTTACATTTTGACAGCATATTTCCTACATCCAGAATGTTCAGTTGTAACAAGGGATGTTTTCAGCTCAGTTTTGGTGTAGACAACTTTATGAGTGCAGTTACACACTGATATAAAGTGACACTCAAGTTGAGAACAGGTTGTATCTCTCTTGCCAGTTGCAGATGACCGTGACATTTGCAAGGCATTGCTGTGGTGGCAGAGTTTGCCGGCAAAGGTGTCCAAACCTCCTGCCTTGATAACATAAGGAATTCTTCCTTTCTCACACTTTTCCCAGTAACACTGAGCATTGTCTTGTTCTGTTCATTATGCTCTCCAATAGCTTTTCTCTTCTTTCCTGAAGAAGATGTCGAAATGAAGAACAAAAATCAAGCAATAGCAGCATCTTGACCAGTTTTAGATCATATCTGCAACTGCAGGAGTGGGATGTCCTTCAGGGTGAAGGGGGCACATAGCAAGTCAAGGAAGAAGACTGATGCTTACGTGCTACAAGCATAGAACATATCTGAGGTAAGAGGCCTAGCAAGAAAAAAACATGCAAATCAGTGATGGCCAAATTTGTTATCCTGGAATTTCCTCTCCAGATCCATGGTCCCCTAAAAGGAAGGAGATGGTATCTCACATAAACAGCGCAGGATCTACATAAAGGATTTCCTTGAGCTTCCCACAGTCTGTGGGACAGCAATTGCACAAAGTTAGGTTCAGAGCAGCCAAATTTGGAGGGAAAAATGATGAAGAACTAGAAAAGGGTGTTCCAGTTTCCCAGTGCTTTGGAAGAAGGTGGTTGCTGCTGGCTGAGACCTGCACCATGAGAGGACTGTCAAGCTCCTTCTCTGGCATCACATGTGGGACAGCTGCTATAGCCATGCATAAACAGCATCTCCAAGACCAGTGAAGTACCCATGAAGAAGGAGGAGCAGCACCACCCTCAGACTGGTGGGCAGCCCACATAACCTCAAAGGCCTAGAAGGAATTTCTCCTTCAGGACAACCCCCTGGTACTGTGAGTCAAGCTAGCACCAGGCAGGTGCCTCTGGAGGCTGTCCCTCTGTGGGAAAAGGCAAATCTTCCTCCCATAAATGTGGGGAATGAGCTCCCCTTTGGCCACAGAAAGAGAAACTTCCATTTTACTGGAATGTAGATGCTTGGGCATCCTATTGTGCCTTCAGGCAGCTGCCAGCTGGCTTGCTGAGTTTGCGCCTGGACTGGCAGCAGAATGGTTCTGAATGAAGTCAGAATTATTGCTGATGTAACTTATAAAATACTCTCTTTGATGTTTAACAAAACTGGACATGCTGTAAATTGAAATAATATTTGTTCATGGATTCATAAAATGCAATCAATGCCAATTGGAGATTATAGCAATAACCCACAGGGGGTACAGAACAAATGAGATTTGGCTATAGATTTTAATTTAGGGGCAGACTGCCATGCCCTTGTTCCCAGTGAAATAGTGACTAACTTTCCAAAGATAATGTTCTTTTACTAGGTCTTTGGTGGGGGGAGGTCTTGAAATCAGCCTGGCCTAGATATTTACTAAAAACAGAATTAGTTCATGTACTCCTTGAAATATCAGCAATTAGAAAATTGTGCTTGATTTCTTTTGTTATGGAGAATGAGCTGACCCAGTCGTGATTTAGCTGGTCAGGGTTAATGTTATTGGTTGCACTGGGACTGAGCCTCTGCCAGATGTCCTGTCTATATGACCTTAAGAAAAGAAAGAGCAGGGAAGGTTATTTTGAGACAACCAGCTTTCTCATAAAGTATAACTGGCTTATTCCAATAAATGTATTTCACTTAATTTACAGCCTCCTACACTTGCCTGTCAGAGGATACTGTGATACTCATTTGCTGTGGGAGTGTGTTGCACAAAATCTAATAATTTCTACTGAGTGGAGAAACTAATAAAAATAGCTCAGGTACATGTTTTATGTGTGACGTTTTCTTTATCTTATGTACTGACTAGTCATATTGCTCATATGATTTTGCCACTAAAAAAGTAAGATCAGGCTGAAAAACTGTGGGCTAGGGTTGGAAGAGAGGACCATCAGAGTATTCGTCTTTGACTACTTTGTCTTTCTGTCATTTACTTTTTGGAAGCCAGTGGGTTACTTCAGGCAAAAAGAACCTCCTAGAAGCAAAGCCCCAGTGATGTCAGATTGAGTTTATATTGAAAGAAAAGCAGAGTTCAACATCATATACCTGCAATCACCCATCTGTTTCCTTAACCAGGTCTTAGCTAGGAAAACAAGAGCAGTGAAGAATATTTTATTAAAGACCGCAGAAGGACGATAGGGCATTTTGTATCAAACAGTAAATATTTGTATCAGTATTACAAAATATGCTTTGAATTAAAAGCGAAAAAGAGAGTATGAGTAGTGACCAAGGCCCATGGAAAATACAATTTCATCTAGACACTGGCTTGGCACTTCAGCCATAGGCCAGAGAGGGCCAAGGAGCAATGCTAGAGGGTAGAACTTTCAGTCCCACTGTAAAACTAAAGTGACCACTGGGACTTCAAGTGAGTGTCTAATATACTTGCCTAACTTAGGAGACACCCATCAATTTTAACAGCTGTGACCCTGAGCCTCCTTGGGACAGCATGCAGTTTGTTTAAGCCACGAGTCCAGACACATTGACTTGGGGATAAACTTCATGTTTTCCAGGCTGAGTGGGCTGGACTCCCATTCAACTGACTCAGAGCTGAGGAAAAAGAGATCAGAAACTTGAACATCTGCTTGAACCTCTGCAGACCTACTCATGGGCTTTCACTGAAATGCTTTTTAAAAACATAACCCCTTCATATAATTCTGTAAGAAAATAATACAAATAAGACATTTGTTGTATTATGAAAACAGAGGAAGGGAAAGGGAAAGGGAAAGGGAAAGGGAAAGGGAAAGGGAAAGGGAAAGGGAAAAGACTTTGTCATGAGACTATTTTCTCTTCCCTATGAGACTGTTCTCTCTAGTGTCTGTGTTGATTCAGGGTTAGTGAAAAGTTATTGTTCATATGAGGGGGTTGGAACCTCTTGCATTAAGACCTGTATCTGAGAGCCTTATAAAAAATTTATATTGCATGTTGACCTAATAGCTTCATCCTAAAAATCTCCCATTCACGGAACTTAAAATCAATTAGACACCCTCATTTACCTTTAGGTTTTGAGAAAGAGATGTGTGAGACATTCTGAGTTTTTTGGGGCAGTTTTGCTTCTATTCAGTTTACTGGGATCATGATGAAACATATGTCTCACAAATCCCACCCATCATATCATCATCAAAGTATTCATTTGTTCTTCTCTGATTGGGATCAAATTTTTAATAAGGAATGCATACCTATGTAAAGATAAACTCTTGAGCTCTGCATTTGAATTTTCTCTGTGTTTCCAAGGAACTGAAAGTGTGTTTCATCTTTTTCTGCTTCTTGAAGATAATTTCATACAGTTTATTTTAGAATATTTCTTTCAAATTTACATTTTGGCACAAGTACATCATATTGTTATATTGTTCACAGTCTTACTATTGTCACTGCCAACTTCTTTTGGAAAAAATCAAAGAAAAGCTAAGAGAAGATATATCAAGCCACAGTCATTTGGCTGTCTAATATTTTATTTTTCCCTTCTTGTTATTCGTTTCCAATTCTCAGTCTTGTCATTCAGTTCTTCTAAATAAACCATTTTCTTAGTTGTTTAGTAAATAATTCTACAAACCAGCAGAGCTGTTTGAGGACATGAATCACATTCTTCTTCATGTCACACAAGTTAAAGCAGTCTACAAAGCCATGCTGTGGTTGACTAATTTTTGGAATATTTCCTTTTTCTGACAGTATATTCTAAACAGAATAGCAAGGTGATTTTCACTGAGCTTAAAAACAAAGGACAATCATAATGTAACCACTTTGAGGTTCTAGGGCTTTAATTGTTGAAGCCTCTTGCTTCTAGAGACTCTCACAGCAAATGAATACAGTTGCCCTTACATATCTGTTTTCTCCAAGTGGTCTTACCTATGGTTATGTCTGTGTGTATATACATAAAAACAATCACATCAGAGGGAAAGAAATTGCTTTTTCTCCTACCTGTCTCACTCACAGTCTTCAACAGTTGTTCTGTTCTCAGGGCTTTCATGCATTCAATAAAGTCCCCAGTGAACAGTTTGTGACAACCTGACTTATTTCTCATGCATCAGCCAAAAAAAAAAAAGTCATTCACAAACCTTGAATAGAGTCTGCTATGGCTTGGCTGATGTTGTTTTTCCATAGCATCCAGCACAGCATAGGTGGTTTCCTAAGGATAGTTGATTTCTGTCTGTGTTCC
Source organism: Xenops minutus (assembly GCA_035221455.1). NCBI lineage: Eukaryota > Metazoa > Chordata > Aves > Passeriformes > Furnariidae > Xenops > Xenops minutus. The sequence continues at coordinate 30,518,902 of JAWWEE010000122.1, read as the reverse complement.
CTATAATGAATAGCCAAAGCCCACTTGAATTTGCTCTAAAGATATAAGGTCTGGTATTGTAGGGGAACAGGAAAATCCCTATGGTGAGTGATATCTCTTCAGAAATTTAGGGTGAAGCTATATGAGATGTGGTGAGTCAACCAAGGAGTTCATGGCAACGCAAAAATTTTGCTCCCTCCCACCATCTGCTTTGTACAACTTTTCTGTGCCATGCTCCTGTGGGAGGGAAAAAAAAAAAAAAAAAGAGGCAGGAGGGCAACATCATGTACCTCCAGTGCTTCTTGATGACAGTTCAACAGAGGATGCAAGCTGGCTTCAGGTGTTAAGTAAATAAGACTAAACTGAACATGATTTTGACTGTGGGCAAAGCTCCCTTTTGAATCAAGCAGTTCATGTAGTCTACATAAATGGTCCCCAAGAACCTCATTAAGCATTAGTCTATTTTTTTAAGTTATTCCAAGACTATATTTTTTCAGTTATTCTCCCCTTGAGACAGGATGATACTCTTTCTCTGATGCACATCTTTTTCATTTTTTTTTCTTGCTTCTTTTTCATTATATTCCTTTATTTAACTAGAGATTTAACTCTAGTCAGATGCAAAGAGGGTCTGTTGATTTTTAAATCTTTATCTCACACTATTGGCCCACCATAATTTCTTCTATTCTCTTAGGAGTCATTTCTCTGACATGTGGGGCAGTACTACAGTGCTTTTCCACACAATAAAATAGAGCCCATTATTTCTAAAGGTCCCTAGGACTGATGGAGGTTTCAGTATCTCTCAGATGGAAAAATGGTCCTGAATGGGAGAGTCAGCTCTTGCTGCCTGATGAATCATCTGAACAGAGCCCCTCATGACAGATGATGTGATACCCACTTTTGTAGGGAATCCCTGGGGATTTTAATCTCTAATGGTTTACACCACTTTTCACCAGAACAAGTTGCATGGGCCTAATTTGTCCAAATGCAGCAGAGCACTTCAGCACATGCTTAGCCCAAAGTATGTGCTCAGGGCCATTAAAGTTAATGATGCTTAGGCAGATTTCAAAGTTAAATGTGTGTTAAGGGCCTCTCTGCAGCAATGGCTTTTAAGGGTTTGCCTGGAAGAAACTCCATAAAATATAGCTATGTTGAACTGCATAGTATTTTCACTGTGGCAAATTTCTGTGTCACGAAAACAGAAATGGTGATGTATAAACCTCTGCACTGAAGTCTGCTAGAAGAATGATTTATACACAGCACTAAAAAAATATTGTTGCAATAGGATAGATTATTATAAACTCTCTGAGGAGACACTATGCTTTCTTTGGGTTTTGCACAGTGCCTGGCATACTGGAGATGCCAGAGTTAACAAATAGTTATTAATAATAATAAAATACTCCTACTGACAGAGCAAACACCAGTTCTTTGTATCAACCACATGCGTCAGACCGATAAATACCAGACAGATAAATATAAACCTGCTCAAATTAACTCTTCGTGAGTTACTAATTTTTTAGAATGGGACTGGCTCTATTTTATTTTTTCTACCCTTTACTCTATCTCTTTTCGGTTTAAAATTTCTTTTATCAGTCCAGAAGAACTGTCTGTCTGACTCAAATCAACCAGCCTAAGTACAATAGCATCAGCCACTTCTATTTAGCTATAGGAATAATGTAAACCAAACCCAGGTGTCAGCAAAGCACAAGCTGTTGACAATTAGTAACTCTACCTCTCACATCTGAATTTTTTTCAAAATGTAGTTCCTAGACCTTCATTCATAGGAGCTGGGAACATCTTGATGTATGTTCACTGCTCTATTGCCCAGCCATGAGACATACCAAAATCTTCATGCTTTCAGAAAGGCATGACACCTGAGAGGGAGAGAGAGCACATGCTCTCAGGCTAACGCTGCCAAATGCAGGTGAAAAAGGCAGATTTTACTGAGTTGCCAAATGCAGCAGAAGTGCTGCACTGGGTCTTGCGGGCATGTGCCATCGAGGCTGGAGGTATGAAAACTTGTCGCACTGAAAATGCACCGTTACAAGGTTTTGGGGTGGAAATACAATGTGTTTCCATAGCTGACTTGCTATGAGATGTGAACACTCCGTTTCTAACAATTTGGTTTTCTGTTGCAAACTGTTCCCAACATGACATTCACCTGCACTAGCCCAGCCCTCGGGAAATGCCCGTGTGAGGCAGTTAGGTGGCAGCAGCACAGCACATGGTGAGGACACCTTGAGCTTGTTCTTCACTATTTTCCTGCTGTGTCACCTCAGGCAAGTTGTGTCATGGCCCCACACCCTGCTAAAGGGCTCATAAAAGGACTGAACCTATTGCAAGCCAGAGAAAAAAATCCAGAGTTTAAAAAAAGACACGTCCCATCCCTGCAGTCCCAGTTGGGTTCTCTTTGTTCCCTCTCTGATATTAGCACATCCAAAGCACACTGCATGTTTTCAAGCTCAAGTTTTCAAGTTAAAAAAAAAAAAGAAAAAAAAAAGAAAAAAAAAACAAACAAAACAAAAAACAAAACCAAAACTGAAAACTAGGATTCCAACCTAATCAAAGCACTCTGGAGGCTGAGACAATAAAAATAACCTGAAAAGTTTTGAGAGCTGCCAGTGCAGCCAACATCGCAATTTTGCTCCCGCCACCTCTAGCTGCCTGAAGAGACAAGCTCAGGCACTCAGCCTTCTCAAGAGTCCAGAAACGCTCACATGTTTGGGGGAAAACAGGATTATTTTGACAAGGGCTGCCAGAAAGTAAAAGGTTCATACACGCGAGGAAGACTGACTCTTCTATTTACAATAAACCAGCCCAGCGGCTCCTAGCCCAGCTCCCAAGGGCTGTCCAGGGCAAAGGCACAAAGAGGTTTTTTGGAAGCCTCTGTGTTCTCCATCTGCCTCCAGGCAACTGTCCTATATTTTTCTCAACAGGATCCTCCCAGCTGAAGTAAATGTCCGTGACCAGAAGTCAGGCACCCAATGACACCTCAGGGACCTGCCACAAACAGAGCAGGCTCACCCACACCTTCCCCTCCATAGCTCCTTCCACAGCTCCCAGCCCATTGCTTCTCCCCTGAAAACAGTCTGCTGCTGCACTCCCAGGGCTGTTGGCATTGCAGGAGGGAGAGATTGTAGGACAGTAAGTCCTGGCTCCTCATAGCAGCGTTGTAAACTGCGAGAGAGGGGCAGGGCTTCTCCATAAGTGGATTTGGCCCATCACACTTTGCCTTCTGCCATCTACACTGGCTTTAAAAGCCATTTCACAAATAAATACATTAGTATGTGGAAAGTTATCCTTAATAGAGTGCGTAAAGGGTTTTGGCACAGAAAAGGTGTGTGATAAATGCATTCCAAAACCACAGCCATGATTAAGTATTTAAGAACATCTTCCAATGGGGAAAAGGGGTGAAGAAAAAAAGTAAGAAGAAAAACAAAAAGAACTGAAACAGTTGGCAAAGACACAGATGAATCATGATTCTCTACAAGGAGCTGCCAAAGTTTCAAAAACTCTTAGGTACAATATACTAAACCAACCAAGTAAGAGGTGCTTGAAATTACATATGTATGCAGATGTTGGTGGACTCCAGAATTAACTCTAAGCCTATTAAAACTTTAAACGCTCAATGTGCTTGAATGTCAACAAAGGTGTTAAATACTCTTGCAGTTTACAGATCACCAGGGATTCAACTTTCCCAACTGAACACCTTTAGGCTGAGGGCTCAAGGGCTGCAGCCCACTATGCTTTATGGGATACAAACCTCAAAAACATGGATTATGCCTACAAATAAATCACATGAGGGAGGGTCCAGCAGAGCTGCTGAAACCATGATGTGTCATAGATTTGAGATTGAGATCTTTCTATGACCATTTAAGATGTTTTGAATATGGCATCTGTTGAGATGTTCAGCGCATCATGAGATACCTGGTCAGGGCAGAAACTGGGCACCACCACCCCAACCTGACTTCCTGCTCTCTGTCTGTAAAAGTTTAAATTTCTGCAAGAAACAATTGAATCTCCTCTGGCAGTGTGCTTAGAGACCTGTTCTTGTACTGCAGCATTTCTGCTCTAATGACAGTCCCAGTTTCACCTGAGGTTTCTCCATTTAGTGATGATCTCTGAAGAGAATGAAATTATTAGAGGACCAACTTACAAAACACATAATTTTTGAAATGTAAAATGCTTAGAGCAGCAAAGAAATAAACTATCATCTATTAAACTAAGCAAAATTCCAGCCTTAAAATCAACAAACATTTCAGAAAAGAAGGTGAACAACAGACCAGAACCGTGGCTACAGTTGGGCACAAACAGAGAGATTCAGTGCTGATTTACAGCAGTTGAGACATTAATTTTTGGATGTCACTGACTCTACCAAGTCTGGCTCTGTTCTAAAGACAAAAATAAAAAAGGAGAATTAATGCAGATAGAATATTGTCTTTTTTTAACAAATCCACCCATGCCCTTGGGAAAGGGTAAGGCAGGAATCCATCGCCCTTGTCAACCTTAGATTTCAAACTTTTTTCTTCTTTTTTTGCCATCTGAACTTATTAAAACCCTTTATACACTTATAAATTCTTTTGTGGTACATGATACGTTTAAAGCCAAAACAATAAAAGAACGAGAATGTTTCTGCCCAGAGATCCTTAAATAATGAATGCAAATTTTCTGATAAAAAGCCTGAAGAATCACAACATAGTCTAGTGTACTGTAAATTATGCTAAATCAAATAAATCAGACTATATCATCCCTAGCGGCTCCTACACAGTCTTTAAATATATTACCTACTCCTCATCAGTCCATTCCACTCAATAACCAGCTCTGTCTTCAGTCCCCAGGCCCGCTTTAATTTGAACAATATATTAGCTTTTGCAGTATAAAAGAGAAAAAACTTCAGGAAGAACGAAGTCCAGCTTACAAATTAATCTCCCATGGCAGCTCACTCGGATGTGTAGTGGATGGCTATTCTGAGCAGTCTGCATTCAGTTTGCATCCCAAACACAGCCAGAGCAATAAATCCTTCCCTAGCCAGCAGCTGGGAGCACGAAGGGTCCCTGCCTCTGCCTCCACAGTCCTCAACCCCCCCTTGTCCCTCCCAAATACAAAGGCTTGCAGCCTCTCCAGCTCCATTCAGAGGGCATATCTCAACGTAGACCTGGGAAGAGGAAATTCAGAGGCTCGGGCTGAAGGGAGAGGGCTCTCCCAGCATTAGGTGACCATGGCCATCCTTGCACAGGAGTGGCCCTGGCTGGGTGCACTCACAAATTATGGGATACAGAGAAGATGGACCTGAGCACCATGTCCTATAAGCTGCCATCAGGAGGCTGGAAGAGGGCAACCAAAGGTAGCTGCCAAAAACTTGTTTCTCCCTGAGGTGTCATTAAAGCAGGGAGAATAAACCACCTGGTCCCTTCCCAGGGTACAGAGTAAGGTTCAACGTGCCTGAGACAGACAGTCACAAGCTGAAAGCTTGTGGTGCTGAGCCAAGGCTTTGCTCGACCTTCCCCCAAGAAAAGAGCAAACAGCCCCATGCTTAACATCATAAAACATCTGGTAAGGCTATCAGGAGGGAGACTGCTGAGGATACAATTTAAGAGAGCTGCTGGGATTTTTTTTATTGCATTTATTTTCACAAATCATAGCAATAAAAAGAGGAAAAGTTGGAGTCCACTCCATTTAGTTAATGTGTTCGGAATTTTATTAATCAACATCTCAGCATTCATAAAAAAATGACACCTTTTAAAACCAGTGGAGAGAAACATTTCCAAATACTTCCAATCAAAAGAAATTATTTTTAAACTCACATTACATGTATTTTTAAACCAACCCCTCGGGGAGGTGGGTGTGAACTCTGAATTATCCCAATTAACTTTAGTGCCAGAGATCAAGGCCAAAATTGCAAAGTCAGCTCTAATCTTTCTGAGTAAGTTGCTGAGGGTGCTACAATGCCAGTAAGGCAGCTGAGCTTTTTCATGCCCTATGCCTGGCTTTGTCCTGAAGCACCCCTAAGAAGAGCTCCAGCACAATAACACAGAGAATGGTGCTTGGTGCAAAATAAAACAGCACAACTCATGATAGTTCCAGTATTGACTAAATGAAATCTGCCTGGTAATGAGAAAATGGAAGCCAAATTATGTTAATGCCCATAAAAAGATGATTACTGACCAAGCAAATGCATTCCTTTTGTCTGGGCCTGTGGTTAACATTCACTTAAGGGCAGCACAGTTCTGAAATTCAGTATTTCATGGCCACAGCAGGGCTGAATACCAGTATTTTCACTGTGAGTCTGTAAGTGAGGGGACAGCACATTAACAGTGCAAGCAGCCTATGATTCCCTGCGGGTCTTCTCTCTAACTCCAGATGTCATACAATACACCATGCCTTGTGTCCTATTTAACCTGGAGAAGAAACAATTATTTTGAAAAATCTAAATTTGATATATCAAAATTGAAACCAAGGGTCATGAAGGAATTTCTTCCAGGGCAAACACACAGACAATAGGAGATCTGGGAAGACATTAGAATCTTTACCCTTGCTGGTTGCTTTTAAGAAGCTGTTTACCCCCTCTTCTTGCAATACTTAACTTCTCTTTTTTTTTTTTTCTTTTATTTTTTCAGTCTCTCTGCTATCTGACTGCTTTGCTCTTTTCTGAGAAGTTCACTCTCATCATCATCCCATGCTTCTTTCTCCTCCTGAAATATCTGCTTGGTCCCACTCTCCCAGGCAAGGGAAACCATGAGAGTTCAACCTGTTCCTCTCTGATAAAGAGCAGCATCTTCACCTCTCCTACTGTCTAGAAGGGCAGTGCAAACAGGGAGTTAATAATAATGACATGGATGCAAAGATATGGTGAATGAGCCCAAACTGTGAGGGTTGCACCATGCAGCTCAATGGGGCAGGTGAAAGAGCAGCTCTGACTTGTTGGGTAGGAGAGGAGACCAGATCTAATCATGACCAAGGGGACTTGTGGCGCACAAGACATAGTTTCACTGGAACATGAATTCTCTAAAGAAACAAAATAGGATGTAGAGCCATATCTTGCAGCATCCCTCAGCAGGTCCTGTCTTCCAGTGGTGTTCTGTGCATGAGAGAGCTGACTCATCATGACCACACTCTTCTGAGCCACTTCCAGCAGGTCCTACAGAAACCAGATGGCCATTCATGCAGTGACCTGATTCATCTTGTGAAATAAAATGGTGAAAGAGAGGAGCTGACAGAAGGAAGTGGTTGTCATTATCCCCATGAGATACAGGAACTGTTTTCCAACTATGAAGGCAAGAATAACATTCAAAAACTATTCAGGCCCTTCATTCAAACACATTCAAACAGATACTATTGAGCACTATTCATGCCACAAAGGTTTATTTAAAAAGGAGACAGTGAGGGTCCAGGAACCAACAAACACAGGGTTTGAAAATTTTCAAGGGTGCTAAGCTATATTCAGAATGATGCCTTACGAAGGCTAGCTGTTGTGTAGTTTGCAGAAGTTCACTGTAAGAAGAAATGTTCATGTGAGCAAAAGTTATTGTGCAATGCTCAAGCTTTAATGTCACACAAAGACCAGCCTAAGAGTCCCTCAGCCACCTAGAGCAAGAGGCAAGGTTTTACCACAAGTCCTCATTCTTTAAAACAAGTTTCACTGCAAATAGGCAAGACTTGGTTGCTTACTGCCTGCAACAGCAGTCAAGTAGCCTGTGATCCTTGAGGTGCCAGATTTCTGTCCACCATGTTGAGCCAGTTCTCAAACACACTTTGTGAAGACAACTTCCAGTTGGAGTGAGTGTAAACCTACTCATTTGGCCATGCATGCTGCTCAAATAAGTGTCTGGGAGTAAGGAATTCAGAAATTCAAAAACTTGTTGGATCTTAACCAAATCCCATTGACTCATCTCTCAAATTATTCAGCAGACTGCAATATTTACAGTCCATTGTTTTAAGAAAATGGTGCAAACTATATATCTTTGTCAGATAAATTATTCACATTAGTAATATGCCCCTGCCGTTGTTCATAAATATAGTTCCTGACCCAGTTATTTCTCCAATTGTCTAACTACTGCTTCAGTTAGCTCAGGCTTTTGAGAAGCTACAGACTTCAGCAAAAATAACTCACCCATTTCAGTCAGCTTAGCTCTGCAGTGGCACATCTCCTTTGCCAGTGAGTCTCAGAGAACTTTACATATAAGATTAAGATTGTTACCTTCATTTTATGGATAAGGCAGCAGAGTCATGGTAAAGGCAGTGTCATATCCAAAAATGAACAGTGATGGAGCCAGGACCACAATCCTACTTGAAGATGCTCAGTCTTGTACTGAAATCCACACTTTTTCAGACTGGCAGCTCTGACCCCTTGGAAAATGCCTGTTTATCTTTTCAGGTGTCTGAGAGGGTATTAAGCTGTTGGGTTGGGAACGGAGTCCCACAGGAGGACACTTGGGGAACCCAGCATGTCACAAGACAAAATCTCATGAGCCTTTGGCTAACCCAGAGAACCACAGATCCTCTTGTGGACATTCAGGTCAGAGAGGCATGCAGAGCCTGAATTCAGGAGGACTAGTATGTCAAGATACCTGTGCTATGGCATTACGAAGCAGACAACTGGCATTTGGATAAAGAGACCAGATCCATCATAAGATTTCCTTGGAGTGTTCAAGCTTTAGACTAGACTAGTGACAGGAAGGGTAACATTAACATTACAAGGAAAAGCGCAGGAAACAGAGTGTTAATGGCTAAAGCGTAGGTCTTACCAAATGGAGAGGCGAAAAAGCGGAGAGATAACAGAAGCAGTGAGTGCATAGACTTTGCAGAGAGGTAGAAACACAGCCAAACCTTAAAAAGTTTCATTAATGTACATTATTGAAAGAATGCAATTTTCCATGCAATGGAATTTTCCCCTCTGAGGGGAGAAGTCTTTGGGGAGGTAGTTGATGCCAAATGTTTTCACTGTGCTTGATATAAGGTTTTGGCAGGTATCAATGCACAAATGGAGCACACATTTGTGCTACTGTAGCAAAGGAGAAGGTTTCTTCTCCATAGCGATTGGAAGTCCAATGGCTTTGATGATTTGAGTGAAAGCATTACATTTTTGATGGTTAAAAATGTGTAAAGGTTTACATAAAAAAAGTTTTGATCAGAAGGAAAATAGTAGGGGTAGAGTCACTGCACAAGACTGAAAAGAAACAGTGCGGTCCTAAAGCTGAAAAATTAAAAATACACTTTGTGTGTAAAATAAATATGTTCCTAGGAGAAAAATGAACTGAGCAAAAGGGCCAGAAAGGTACCAGGACTAAGATCGTGACACTCCAAGTACATCAGCAGAGAGAGGTACAAAAAGGACAGGCATCCCTCAAAATAATGAATGAAAAAATGAAATGTATGCTTAATCCAGCTACTTCACCTGGCAGCCTGAAGATGGGTCTGTGCAGATAGGACCAAAGAATGCTGGTTGCTCTAAAAGGTCTGAGGTAGTTAATCAGAGGACCGTATCAAAGAAGTTCAGCCCTGAGCTGCTAAGACAGTGAAAAACTGAGAAGCCCTCAGACTCTTCCATGAGAGGTACTTGTGAGGTCTTTCTAAAAGCACAAGTTTATGTTTCACAGATACTAATAAAAATATCACAATATCACTGTGCTGTAAAAGAGAACAAGATTTGACTGTTTTATTTTTGTGTCAAAGATTTTATGTCTTCACCTACTGACAGCTCATAATAGCTAGAAAGGACACTACGTCACCTACTGTTGCCACTGAAAGGGGCATGACAAACATGCCCTGGTAACAAGAGAGTATTTGTGTATCAAATAAAAAACCTAGAAGAGAGATCATCGTCAGAAACACAGCCTCTAGAACAAGAGTCTGAAAGGCAACAGTGCAGACTGGGTGATGTTGCCCTGGCCTTCGGTGAAGGGAACAGCTGATGACTCCTCCTCCAAGGGCTACAGTACAGGCCAAAGTGAGAGAGACAGATATCTTCACATTCCAGGCATCTTTAGGATGCTCTTTTGTTACAGACTTTCACGGGGACACAGGACTTGCCCTGCTTTTACACCTCAAGACCCAGCCCTGGGAAGTGACCCACTCCAAGCTCAGAACCTGCAGAGTCCATCTCCTGGCATGCAGTATGCAGGGACTGAGTGCCTCCTCATCCAGCTCAACAACCCTCATTACTGGAGAGAGGATTAAGAGGAGACAGCACCATTAAACAAGGTGCTGCTCTGCTCTCTACCTATACTAAGCACGGCAGTCTTCACATAATAGTATATGACCACAGGCTGCATGCACCAGTGGTTCAGGGTTTTAAACAAACTGCATTGAAGATCCAGACACATAGCTGCAAGTCCACATAATGGGCCAGTTAGCAAAGCTATCAGTATAGTAAAGCATCTATTGGCAACAGAGGGAGAGAGGTAATCAGGTCTATTTGCAGTACATTTAAATAATAAAATAGCAAGAGGGATATATGCACTGTCAGCCGAAGACATTTTTTCAAAAAGAAATGAAAAATTAAGCTCGCCTATGATATGCGAAAGTGAGCTTAGGGGCATCAGGAACTTGGTGGTACATGAAGAAATATTTAAAGAGAAGGCAGTTATAAAACAGAATGGGATGTCTTCAAAGTGGATGCCATGCATTGGAAATGATGCTGTATATCCATACAGCAAACCAGAGGTGGTTCTGCATGTCTGTGAAATAACCATCTCAAGCACCTCATCCAGAACTTAGGTGGGAGAAAGATGAGTGTGTTCACAGAAATTTTGACCAGAAAGGATACTTGCAGCAGCAAGCACTAAATGGTTTTGCTTCTGCCCAGCAGTCACAGGGCCTCTCTCTGAAGACAGGAGTAGCCAGAATATAAACTAGATGATCCTGGTTATTTTGATTAACAAGCAAGTGATAAGCTTTCTGAACTCAGTGTTGTTTGGTAAATGCTATTAGAACAAGGAAGCTTAGCTGGGAAACTACAAAGTAGGGAACAGTGCATTTACGAGTCTTTGGCATAACCTGCTTGGACTGACCACTGTATTACACAAGAGCGGACATTTAAAAGTCAGCCACCAAAAGGAATTGTCTCTCTCAAAATCCATGGCCTCATGGGGTTTTTGACCAAACACAGAAATGCTGACTGAATTATAGGAAAGTCTTGTTATTGTGCAGTCCGTACACATGCTTCTGGGGTCTTCTTGATTCTCTCTGTTCTCCCTAAATGGAAGGCTGTAATGCATTCAAAAAAGAGGTGTCCTTCAAGAAAAGATTATGCTTAGGGACAGCACAGTTGTTTCGTCATGTAGATATCCCTCAAATACACAGATCTCTAAACATGAAAGCAACATTAAATAGCTCCAGATCTGGCCTGATTCAGTCAGAGGACATCTCCAGCTCCTTAACAGCAGGCAATTGTTGGAAGTCTATTTTTTTACTTGCTGCTACAAAAAGGACTCCCACTAACTTAAGTCCTCTTTGACAGGATAGTTGATGTTTCTACCACTGAAACACCAGTTGAGATTTCAACACATCACTAAAAGATGAGTCTCTGAATTTGCAGTTTCCTACAAAGTCTGTAGAGCCAAGAGTCCCCATGTCTATCACATGAGTGGGATGTATGAAAGTCTGTTTTCCACAAATGCCACCACCCCTGCAGCAAACACACACACACACGGAAACAAAGCAGATCCTTCAGTCACAGATGTCTGTTTTCCTTTACACAAACAGGGAAGTATGGGAGAAAGAGGAGCCCTGGAGATACCTGTTTCACATTGGTTTCACACTAGTGATCTGTTTTCTTGGTCAAAATAGTGTAAGTGTTTATTTCCTCTTTTCAATTGCTTGGGAGCAACTGCACTCAAAGTTGTAACATACAGGAGTGTTGTGTTGAGAAAAGGGTTGTGTGTTCCCATCCCTGTGGATTCATGAGTAGGCACAGATGTTAAGCTTTTCCTTTCCCTTCCAATCCATAATCCTTATTTCCCAGTCAGCCCCTCCTTCAAAAGGCAAAAAGATAATTTGCAGAAATAAAGATGCATTTCTCCCCTTTGTTTGGATATAATAGTGTATTTCTATTTTATCCTTTGAAATACATATTTGTTCCATGGAGTCCATGGAGACTCAGAAGCAGAAAATACCACCCCATGATGATGGCTGATGGCCTGTGTCTTGTGCGTGCCTGCTCTGCCAGGCTGTAGCCTACACTAGTTCTTCATGTGCAGGCAAAGACAGCAAGTGCTCCCTGCAAGTGGATAACAGCTTTATTGTTCTAAGAGATGCCATTTAAAGCAATGGTAAAGACAACTTACTGGTAGCTAGCTTGTGTGTATATAAAAAATATAACAAACCAAATAAAATTCTTGCTGTCCAGCACAAAGTTATTGGATCTCAGACTTGCTGGCATTTGCTTTTGGAATGAAGAGGGAAATATCTTTCTAAAGTTTCCATTGATCTATAAAGCAGAAACATCTGCTGGAAGTGTTGTCCCAGGCCATCTCTGACTGCAGTCAGCAGGAGGCGAGCCTGTGGTTAATAGCTTTCTCTCTTCCCTCCACAGTAGATGTCATTGCATTGAATATGAAGCACAATAAGTAAGTTTACAGGATACAGACTAACTCAGCCAGAAAATACAAAACACAAACATGGAAAAAAAGCATCATGAGAAGACTCTCGACAGCTTTCGGATTAGTGATGTACTCCTGCCAACGCAAAAAGAGAACCACTGGACCAGCTGCCTTGAACCAGCCTTGGGATCTGCCTCCATTAAAAATGCCGTAAGGCCTATTTTAAAGCTCTCTTCTGCAATCCTATATAAAAGTGCTTGCAAGGCTAGGATTTAATAAAAGACTGTCCTCTCTGTCAGGATTTTTAGAGAGTTTAATTCAATTTGCAGTGTAATTTATGCCACATACCCACACTGAGAATTTTAATTTCCTCAGTGATGCTAATCAGTACACACTTCCAATGTGGCCAACAGCATCCCACAGGTACCAGAGTAGTGGAAACTTCCCAGCACAGAGATGAGCATGGGATTTACTTCTGTCAGCAATATTAAAGAGGTCAAGCAAAGCTGGTGCTCTCTTGTGCAAAGTTTGTGTTACCCCAGGCTGCTTTTAACAACACTGCTGGTTGTTTGACCTACAGGAAACTGTGGAGGGCAGCCTCCAGTGTTTCACCTAGACATTTCCCCCATGAAACCAATACCACTTCCCCACTGCAGCCACCAGAGAGATGGGAAACTGGTGGGTCCTCCACCACCACCACAGTGCCTGCTACAGCTTCCTGCACCCTGTAATGCTCAACACCTACTGTTTCACTTCCCTTCCTATGAGAAAAGAGGGGGCAAATAGGGACAGTTTTCTTCAAATGCAGTAGCAAACAAGGCCCAGACCGGCTTATGAAAAAGGCATTTTGCTGCACTGGAGGGGTCTAAGGTTCCAAGGCTGACATGGTGCTCTGTGCTTGGGGAGGGCTCAGTTTGGACAAGCACCCCAAGGCAAGCATCCCAGCAAGGTCCACGTGTGGCACAGCCAGTGCTGCTGGCCCCAAGGCATGCCAAGACCTCCTGAGGCTTTGCCACCCCCAGTGCTCTGATGTCTCTAGATCCTTAACAGGCTCCAGATAAGTGTCCAGCAAAAGTCATCACTACAGACACAGACAGTGCTTCTGTGAGGCTTAGAAACATCTCCTTTCTTCTGGGGAACTAAAAGTTAGCTGGTACAGAGAACAGACTTTTTAATAGCAGGATCAATGGGACTCTTCTTATTATGCCATGCTGGTTATAGCATGTCACTCTGTCATCACCCTATCATTGCTCTGCTGTGCACACCACTTATTGTAACTTTTATGGTGTTATACTTACCAAGGTTATAATTACACATTATAGTGTGGCTTTCCTACACTGAAAAAGGACTAAACATGCAATTACACAGCTCATAAATAGAAGGATGCCATAGTACTGCATAAGCACACATGCCCACATAAAACCTTTAATTACAGTTGCAAATAGATTATAAGAATTTACAAATATGTTGTTCCGACTCTGGTGATTGTTAGCAACACCTCTTGGTGAGAACCTCTATCTGCACAGGACTTCCCTCAGCAATGCCTTTCTCTATAGGGGCGAGGACTATGGTACCTGCAAAGTCATCATTAACTAGAAAAGCATCATTAAAAAATAATTTGCTGGGGTTTATTGCTATTAGTAGTTTTGTTTGAAATATTTAAAGATAAATATCTTAACCTATGTGAACCTTTTAAAATTATTTTAGCATTCAGAAACACTAACCCTGACAATCAAAAATATAGTCAAGTGAAAAAGCATGTGTGCCAAATTCAGTGACCCCTCAAAACTTTAACATTAGAGCTAAAAACATATGGCAAATACAAATGACTAGATAATCATTGATACTAAGATAAACTGTCTCTGTGACAAGATGAGAACTAAGTGCTTTCTTTCAAAAGTGCACCTCATTTGACTCATAAATACTCATCAAAGGGGATCAGGGGGAAAACTATTCTCATCTCCAATCCCAAGAGGATTTCTGAGAGAAACTTACTGCATGTTATTGATGTGAAAAGTCATAATGCAATCATGACTCTACCAAGAGGATCTCCCAAAAGAAAATTTGAAAATTTTTAACACTCAGTAGTTTACCTAAAATAAAAGCATACTGAATGATAATGATCTTTCTTAGCCACCCCCTCATCTAACAGTATTCAGTTGGGGCCATCCATATCTGAGGCTTAATAACCACACAAAATTTTTTTCCTCAAACTGCCGTGCCAAGAAAATCATGTGCATCTCATCATATGTGTTCAACATGGTTCTTGCTGTTGTGGGGCCACCAGCAGCACCAAGTGGGAAGGCCTTGGTGACCAGCTCCAGCAGGTCTGTGCTGGGGTTATAGAGGATGAGTTGGTACAAGGGCGGAGCACAGAGAGGCTCAGAGGCACACAGAGCACGTGTCCTGGAGGACAGCACCAAGATTTCCAGCAAAGGGAAAACACTCCCCTTAGGTCTTTCCATGAAAATCCTCAGGGCAGGCCAGGTGGAGGTATCTGGGCAACCATCTCAAATGACAACTCCAGTTATTCTATGGTTGTGTTTCTAACAAGGGACAAATGGTTAACTTCCACTGTTTATCAAGTGACCACACTGGCCAAATATTGAGCTATCTCTCTACATGCACAGATTCAGTCCATAGCATAAGAAGAGTGACATGACATCTTCGGTTTCATTTATGGTGGAAAGATCAAAGAGAGGAGAAGGGACAGAAGGATGCAACAAAAGAGAGAGAAGGAGAGAGAAGGAGAGAGAAGGAGAGAGAAGGAGAGAGAAGGAGATGTTTATCCTATTAGTTCCTTTCTGCTCATTCAATTTTCGATTTTAATTGTGCAGAACAGAAAAATAGAAATGAATTATTTATGTTTTTTGAAACATATAAACCATGAAAAGTATGCACTTCTCTTAAAATAGTTTTTTAATTAATTACAGCATTTTGGACTCAGAGTTGCTCATGGTGGTGCAGAGTCCTGTGATCTTTGAGAGGAATGAATTTCAGGAATGGAAGGGGGCCACTTTCCCATTCCTACCTTCTTTTTCTCACATTAAAACAACAACAACAAACAAATAAAACACACAAAAGATGAGAAAAATAACTCAGTGTCTCAGATTTCCTAGCTGTGGCTGTGTTTTCTAGTATCATATTCCTATGTGTATTTCTTCAGGAGAGAAATTCCTGTATCTTAAGTTTTCTACTTGGCTACAGTGATTTCATCTCACTCCCTCTTGCTTTCAGCAACAAAAGCATCAAACAAAAGTTTGTAGGCTCATAAAGACAAAATTAACAAGAATACACACATATATACAAAACAACCTAAATCCTGGTCACTGATACAGATAGGAGCACACACATGCACAGATACAGTCAACTTCTATTTCCCTTATGAATTGAGAAGTCCAACTGGAAGTACTTAACAGAGGGCTATGAAGAAAGTGTGCAGGATATGGGTCTGGAACTTGGAGGAAGACGAAAATTTCAGTTCTGAGGGTCAAACAAGTTTCTAATGTTTTTTGTATAATAGCAGGAGCTTAAGTCAGCATTTTCGGGATTTATTTTCAATTTTAAGTGCTTTAAAATTAGGCGGAGGCCTGATCTTTTTTAAGGGGCTTGGTGATTTCTCAAAACCAGACCCCTTGCTCCAGTCAAGTAAAATGCAGAGCAATCAATATCAACTCTCATTTTTTAAAACCCTACATTTTGGCTATGACAGCACTTGGCTTTTGGCAACACTATTGGCTGTGAAGTCTCAGCTGAAAGCATGCACACTCACAACTCACCAACCTTCCTGCACAGGATAAATCGACAGGAGGAAATGGAAGAAATTTTACAGTAATTTTTTACAACATGAATTAATTCTTTGCCAGGGAAAACAATGGGAAAATATGCATATATTTGACGGCCTTGTGCCCTTGCTAGCTATTAGCTGACTGTGATGAAAACTCCTATGAGCTCTCACACCTCCATATGCTGCTACAGTGGGACAGATTTTGAGTTCAGGAGGGACATCCCTGTGGGGACACAGGAGACCTTCAGTCAACAGAGTCCTTGAGACAACACTGGTGGTGCCCACTCCAGCAGGAATGGAGGGAAGTTCAGCAATAAAAGATGAGTAAAGTCCTCTTACACTTTTAGAGATTGGAGGGGTAAACAGGCAGAAAGCAGTCTCCCAGGTCTGAAGGAAAAAGAGAAACATGAACAAAGTCCCTGAGGGGAGGCACAGGACAGCATTCAGAAATGGGAAGTGGGAAAGAGCCAGTTAAAAACAACTAACAACTGGCTGGGTCACTTGCATCACTGGCACTCATGGATGAACATACATGCCAGTAAGGTACGAAGTAATTTGTAATTTTACAGGACGTTCTGGGAGTTGTTTTTTGTTCCAAGGGGTTCAAAACTAATTGTTTAGTATGATGCACCAATGGCATTACTATATCAGTCAAAAGAAAACAAGACAAAAGCACCGGAGGAAAGACTAAACTCATCCCCTCCCACTACACTGGGAATACAGCTCCCAAAGGTGTCCAGAGCCATGATGTCTTCAGTTCAGTGCTTCCCAATCAAAAAGCAGCCACAGACAGTCCAAATCCTGTCAGTGTTACAGAGGAGATAGCCAAACCCACTGAATGGCATTTACCAGCGGTTATAAGGCCTTAACAATAACAGCTGAGTCAGCATATCCTTTGACCTAAACCAACATAACAAAGTGCTTGAGAAAAGCACTGTCCTATTTGCAGTGGACAACATCTTTCCAAGATGAATGCCCAAGCTTTTTTCCCTTTTTAGATGCCGCAAATGGTTTTTGGCAGATGCTTCTACACCCATATGGCGCCAAGTTAACTACTTTTATTATGCCTTTTGGATGGTAATCTCTCCGCAGACTTCCTTTTGGCATTGCTACTGCACCCAATATATTCCAAAGGAAATGACAAGGCTACTGCAGCACCTGGAAAGGGATAGTTGCTTGTACAGAAAAAGTCCTGGGATATTACCAGTGAGAGGAGAAACATGATAAAAGCCGGTCTAGATTCCCAGAGACACTTGGTATTTGAGTCTGAAAGGCAATAAACAATGGGCTAAATCAAAACTAGCTGAACTATTGAGATAACATGCATGAAAACTAAGCATAAGGGCAGACTGAGAAATGGTAAATTGGCCTAAGAAAGTGGTAAATTAATGCAATCTCCTTAATCTATGTCAAAGTAAAATGAATGCTGGGTTATGAATGGTAGTAATATATCCCTGGAATGAACTCCTGGAGAATGAAATCAGCTGATATTTGAATATAATACAAGAATATGTTTTCAACTGAGCGGAAGCCCTACCTGAAGCACATAAGTGCTCCTTTCCTGTAACTAGTCATAGCCACCTGCAGCATAACAACCTGGTCAGACCAGTGGGGCTGCTACCTACTGTTCCTAGACATTCGCTGATGATACAAAGCACTCTCTGCAGACTCAAAAGTGTCTCATTGTAAAAGAAGCATGCAAAAAATGTTTAAAAAAAGCTCTTTCAGAGCGTTAATTGAACTTCTGACTGACCACAAACCACTTGTACCCCTGGTAAATACGAAAGACTTGGATCATGTGCCAGTGATTTGTCAAGCCATACTTAGGGCTTAACTAGGTACAATCCACAGACATAACACAGTATTGTGCCTGGCACAGCCTTGTCCATTGGTGGCACCCTTGTGTATGTGACAGATGCACAAATACTGCAAATGGCTGAGGAAATTAAAGCTTTATGAGAGAGCTCTGCAAGCCTTAAAACCAATGTCTGATTCATAATTATAACACATCTGACTGGTTAATACCAAAAATGTGGAACTGTAATATTAGAGTGTGGGAAAAGTGACTGCCTTAAGTACATTAAAATCATACCAATAATAATTGGACTCTCATTCCAGAAGAAGTATTTCAGAGCCAACATGGTTATCCCAGCAAAAATATCCCTGTGGTACTTCATTACTGAGAATTATGAATAAGTCAAGATGTTCGTTTAGTGGTCTGCCACAGGCAGAAGACATTCTGCTTATTCTCACTATGCCTGTGTGTGGTTGCCTGTGAAACACAAGGGCTACTGCAGTCTCTCCCTGACAGCTGAGATACCTGTCTCAATCCTGTAAATTAGGCACAGGTCCTCATGCATGACCTCCTGGCCCAGTCATTGCCTATGGGAATTCTGCGATGTTATGGCAGTAGCACTTAAACATGCAAGTGGAGCAACACAATTACTTCCCATTTATTCAGGATTCTCTTGGCTAGGTTATTATTCTTTAATGCAATGATTTCTAAACTGGAGTGCCCTTACTCAAATGTTTCAAGGTTTAAGCTTTCCAGCAATGCACAGTACATCTCTATCTGACATTTTCTCTCCCCCTTCCCTCTCCTGGAATTCTTGCTTTCAGCAACCACATCCCTGTTTTTTGATTCCTGGAAAAAATTCTCCTTTCTCATGGTGTCTTGCTCGATCATTAATACTGACATGCCAAAACTTCCCACCAAGATCTTGTTGGCTTTTTTGGCATCCCACTTCTCCACATCTGTTATTTTATATAGCTATCCATAATATTACAATTATTGTGCCAGTAGCTTGTCCTCTTCATATGCAGACCACATCTCTCACAGATTTCTCCCCAAATGGGTGCCTTCTCTGCTACATTAGCTACTCCAGTCCCAAAAACCCCAGCTGTCTGAAAGTTCTGTGTTTTTCAGAAAACATAAATCACCAAGTCTCAAAATACTTGACAGCCTTATACATAATAAAATTAATGACCAGAAAGTAATGCGCTCATAACTTGTGACTGAAGGCCAATGAAAGTGACACAAGAAACTTTCCTTTTCCCCCATGCTGTTGCAGCTTAAGTAGCATATAGAAACTTGCTAATTACTGATAGTTAGTTTCTATGTGTAGACCTTAAAGTGATATTGCACACCATTCCCTTATGAATCGAGAAAAAAACACACAATCTCTGTATCTCAGATTATATACCATCCTTTGTTCACATCCTAAAAATTTGTCTTGAAAGGTTGGTAAAAACTACAAGACAGGGACAAAAGAGGGATCCTAGAACAGAGGAGCATCATCAAGGAGCCATACTCATCTTTTACCATATTCAGCAACAACACAAATATCTAAATCTATAGAAAGCAATTGGATATGATCATAACCATGTGCTCATTTTCAAAATAAGATGAAAAGTAATATTTATTAGCTACTTAAAATTCACACTCATTCTACTAAAATTGTTCTCATACTCTCATTTCATGTGTGTCTCTCATGATGGTATTTTCTGATCCTGTAATTTTTGTTAAGCCTGCTTTGTCTCCAGGCATGTGCACAGCTTCCTGCATTTTAAGATGCTTAGAGTGAAGTGTCCAGCTTACACCTGGGCTTTTCTGGTAAAGAGGACATAGGTGCTTTCTTACCTGTCTTTTGAAAGAAGGAAAAAATTCTTCACACAGGGAACAGCTGAGGACAGGAATGGATTGTCCAAAAAGAGTGCAGCATCCCTGCTCCCAGAGAGAAGAACAGCTTCACCAAACCATGCCTTGGGCAACCTCATCTAATTGTGAAGTCATCTCTGCTTTCAGGATTGGGTTGGACCAGATCACATCCAAGTATCCTTTCCAATCTATTTTTTTCTTAGTTTGATGATTCTAATCAGTAGCTAAACAAAAAAAACCCCTAAATATTCTGCCAGCGAAAGGGTTTTGACATGTTTCTTCCATGATAAACTGCACCTCTGCTTTCACCAGGTTGAGGCAATGACATCACCACTATTGATGGTTTCTGCTCTGCTTACATGAAAACATTTCTACTTATGAAAAATGCCACTCCCATGATTTTAGCATCTGTATGCTATTTGGATGAGTTTTATCATTGGAACTGTGATAAATGTCAGTGCTTTCTTCACCAAAACTTTAATTTAGTATTTAAGTTGTAAGGACATGCTTATACATTCCCTGGCATACTCCTTGTTTCACATGTGGAGAACTAAGACACAAAGGAAGCCTGTGGACAGATTGGCATGTGAATCTTTCCTCCTGAATCCCAGTCCATTGCTTTCAACACAAATCCATCCTTTGGTCCTTGTTATATACTCTATGGGCAACTTCCTTCAGTACATAGGACCTGTAACAGGTGACCCAAAGTATTCAATGTTAAAAATATAGTAATCCAAACTCCTCCTTATGCACAGTTCAGTTCATGGGGTTTTTTATAGCACACTTTGAAATAGGACACAATTGTATGCATTTACTTTGGTTGATGCTTTATAAAGACACCTCTGTGAAGAAGAATGTTACTGTCATTGCAGCCACTGGAACAGCCAATTAACTTCAAGATTTCTTATCTGCAGGGACCAAGGATGAGACTGAAAATGCATACAGCATCAGGTAAATACTGACCCTGCAGACCGTGCCAAAGCATCCAAACTGCACACCCACTATGCTACTAGACATTCAATGCCAGCACATCCACAGGGAAGAGCCAAGCTGCTGTGCCAAGCATCTTATGTCTTTCCTGCCTCTCCCTGTATGGTCTCTGGTCCCCATGGCACACAGCCTGTACAGCCCAGTGATCTCCACTTATCTGCAGAATTTGTAGAACTTTCTGGTTTTTGTGGCTGGCCATGATTTTTGTTTGAACTTTGTACCAATTGCTAGCAACTGCAGCATTACCGTTCCAAGCTGTCTCACAAGGTATGTGCTCTAAAATGTTATCCATTTCAATAGGAAAGATACCCCAAGGACACAGATGTTGAGAAAGTATCTAACTGCTTAGCTTTCTACCAGACTACTGAGGTTTTTGCTTAACTGCCAAAAGCAGAACAACAAAACTGTTTGCCAGATCCTACTCCCTGTCTGAGCAAGTCCGTTTTCATCTGTCAGAGGCTGTTCAGCTCCAGTCAGGACAAGGCAGAAGAAACTGGCACTTCTCTTCAAACTTTATTGCCCCTCGGGGGTACACGTGTCCCACCCCTGAGTGTGTCACACCACTGGCCATTGAGATAGTCATTCATTTAAAATGCCAGTGCTCAAAACTGGTAAAGTCCCTAGCTACCCTTGTAGTAGTGAAAGCCAAGTTTCCAAATGCTTACAAGGCAAAGAGGGGTGTTTCCAAGGGCAAGAACAAGAGTCATGTTCCCGACTGGCTCTTGTCCTTGAAAAAGAAAATCTCTCACGTCTGTGAGCAGCTGGGGCAGGACATGGTCTCCCTTCAGGGGCATCCTCTCTTTACATTGTTTTCCCTTTTTAAGAGTACAAGTGTTGGGCAGCTGCCTGCCACTGTTGCACTGTAGGATGAATTGAAATATAGTGTTATTAATAAAAGAAAAAAGTAACTCACACAATAGGAAGTTTTAGTTAGGTTTCTGAAAAAGGAAGCGTAAAGGACCAGTTCTCCCCACATCCTTAAGGCATTTTGGGGTGAATATTTAAATTGTGGAGCTGCAAAGAGCTTGGTAATATATGCCAAATTTCCAGTGGGACAGGCAGAAGGGCCAATGAGAAGGGATGCTGACAGGGTAGGAATGGAGTAGCAATATGGTTTTTTAACAAAGATGAAAAGCTTTGCTCTACATCTGAGAGCAGCTTTGTTAATGCAGCTGAGTTTCTCAGGCCACATAGCTGAACAGTCAGTGGGTTTGGCTGTGTCAAGTTGGTATAAGCAAAGCTTGTAGAAATGTGAGTAATTTCTAAAAGAAAGCATTTCTGTGGGTTTGATTCTCTGTTTTGTGGTCATTGTCTTGGAAGGAACATTAGTAATTTTGGGCTTTTGCACTTGCATTTAAAATAAAATTAAAAAAAAAAAAAAGTGGGAGACACAGAAGGTTTTAGCAAGCTCACAAGCTCACTGAGGGTCTGCAGCCAAGTCCTTGCTGACCTGCAGGATCACCTGGCCTGCTGGTAACCTGCTGTGTGAGGGCAAGGGCACTGCCTGCCCAGGGGCTTGGCAGTGGCTGCCCTCCCCTTCCACCTCCTCACTGCAGGGTGCTGAGCCAAGGGTGAGGCAAGTATTCCTCTGCTCACCTGCCATGCCCAAAGGAGCCCAAGAGGGCATACACTAGGTGCCCCTGCTCTGCATCCAGTGCAGCCAGTCTTCCTCCCATGCAAGCCTGAGGGCTGTGAACTGGCAGGATGAGCAGGACAGTGGAAATCAGCCAGTGCACAGCAGTGACATGAGTGCTTAGGGTCTAACCAACATCTACATTCTGTTGAAGGAAGGCACCTATCTCCATCTGGGTTCTATGTCCATCCATTGCCCTCTTACAGCTGGTCCATAGGCTGGTTCTGTACAAAATTTTTTTTCCGGAACTGCACAGAATGGTAAGACTCATGACTTCTCAGCCCCTGCCTCCTTATAGATATATCTGCTGTTAAGGCCACTTTCTTGTCTGACTCAGGAGCTGCTCTGGCAGTCACACTCTCACTACCAGAGACTTTAAAAGCTGGGACCAAAGCCCCTTCACAAGTGGGTCCAGTGAGACAGCGGCTGCCCCACCTGACTCCCAACACACCACTTTCATAGTCAGACAAGATTTCCTCAGCACCTCACTTCAAGCTTCACATTCAGAGTCTCAGATCTCTGGTTCTTTAAAGTAATTTAATCATGGTGTACCAACAGAGTAACAGCTTGAGATGGGTGCCTCGGAGGAGGGACCCTGAACAAAAGAAACGCTGGGCTGTTATACCCCAACAATCTGTGCACATATAGGTGTGAGATCTTCCATCCGAGTCATCGGCTCCTGCCGTGTCTCTCGGTATTTGATCCCCTGGCTGGATCACAGGTTCTCATGCCCTTTGCTGTAGAAAGGGTCAGTGCCAGGTCACAGCCTCTTTCCTCAGGCTCCCTCCACACAGAGCTCAACCTGCAGCTCTCACTACAGCTGCACACCGAGCTACCTGCACTATATATATTCCTCAACATCTGCCCTAGGGTTAAGGGTCTGTCAGCTTTCCCCTCTGGCCATAACTGGCAGGAACTCACCTTTGAGCTTGCAGAAGTCTATCAAATCCAAGGCATTTCAAGAGCCCAAGTATCTTGGACCATGAAAGTTGTGCAGAGGTTTCCAACAAAATTTTCATTTGCTGAAAAATTTCCAAGCAAACCTAAGAGGCAACTGTGCGGCTGTGAGTTGAGAAAAAGGAAATAAAACAGCATGGTCTTACTTAGTTTGTAATTGTAGTCCTATTACAGTTATCTGCTCAAAAAAAAAATTTTCATCTATAAAAATTGTTGAACAATAAAAAGCTGCCTCTATCCCCCTGTAAATGCAGTGTGAGCTTTGTAGCTAACTAGGAATGGGATCTGTAACACGTATTATGCCATTTGCTACATTCCAGAAATAATTTTCCAATAGCCTTGAAACAGAATGAGTGCAATGCACATAAACAAATGGTAAGTGCTTTTGAGTTTGATCTTTAAAGGCTTACCTCCTGAGTTTCCCTGCAAAAGTGCTATCTCTGGCTCTGGTGCTCCTGCAACGGATGTGCAAAAATTCATATATTTAGCTTCATAACTGCCCTAAGCCATGGTTTTGATCCTCATGTAAGCCTTGGCTTGCTGATTCCTTGGGTTTACAAAGTTTTCAGGGCTATATTTTTCTGACAGGTCTAAGGCTCACTACACACCTGTTTTAAAAGGCATGACAGCTGCATGCACTTAAGCTTGTCTCAAGATAATGCAAGACCTTTCCACAAACAGGAAAGGAACAACAGCGTCTTTCCTACATACCCTGTATGTCCTGAGCACGGTGGCTCTGCTGAGCAAGAGATGCCTGAAATAAATATGGAGTATAACATCCTGAAGCAAAGACTGCACTCACCCCTAGCTCAGGTGAAGGTGTTGGCACTATTGACAGCTTCTTTTCTGTACCATTGCATCCACCTTAGCTGCCAACAGTGGGTGCTGCAGGTGAAGCAAGCTCTGTGCTAACAGAGGAACAGTGACAGCTTTTTGTCCAGAGAAAGCGCCACTCCAGAGTGAAGACCTCAGTCCAAGAGTTAGGTCTCACTGTATGCTAAGAGAGGGCTTTCCATCCTGCCGTGCTGATTGTTTATGGTCCATCCATAGGGTTTAGGAAGCTATCCTGACCCAGCAGCTTTACTCAGAGCAGCAACAGAGGTAACATGGCTGTCACCATTTATTCAAAATTATTCACATTTTTTGCCAGCCTTTAAGACGGAAAGAGAGCTAGAAAGTCAGTGAAATGCATTAACAGGACCATTTCACATATTTTTCTCCAGCTTTTCCTCTCTGCATCTGTCTGTCACTTGCTGGCTTGCAGGTACTTTGATATCAAACCACAGAAACGACTGCAGCAAGTACTTCACCGGTACTGGGAAAACTCTCAGGGGAGAGAAGAAATAAGTACAAAATTGTTACTCTTTTTGCTCTCTACATTTATTTATTTTGGACCCATTGGGCTAGACCGCAACTAAAACTTTATGAACCTAATAAAATTCCCAACATTCTCAGACATAGGTCGTGATGTTTATATATTAGGCAGAATACAAAGGTGTATTTATGAGGAGATTGGAAGTACTTAGAGATGCTTGAGCTCAGGCAAGGCATAAAGCACACATAAGAAATGTTTTTAAACTTAGCACAGGTACAATAAAGCTAACCAGAAGACACATCAAAACGTGAAGTGTTTCAGAAATGTTGTGCATCTCATCATAGAACCATTCCACATTCTCACAGGTGGTATAGTACAGGACAATTTAATTATTTTTAAGTAGATGTTATTTATTTCTTTATTTGCATTGTTCTGCTGTGACTAAAATATAAGCTTTCTCATTTTGGTAGTGGTAGTAACTATATACACTAATAAACAGGAGAAGGTTACAAGAGTAAACATATCTTTTCCTTTCTATCCTCATAAAACACATATTAGTCCCTGATTCAATATGCAAGATGTACTGTCTGACTCAAGTTAAGGGATAAGGGATCTTGGCAACAGATGAGGCTTTCCATCTTTATAAGTAACAAAAAGCTAGAGGGAGTATATGCTGGGTTTTGCTTCTGCCAGGAGAAAATAAACAGTTCTGTCAATACACAGATACTCCTGCTTCCCTGCTTCCCCCATCTCTGTCATGTCTTTGTCCATCTTCATTCTACCTCTTCCTCCACAAAAAAAAAAAAAAAAAAAAAAAAAAAGGTTGTGTGCTCATTTTCCTCCTGTCACGCATGATTTTTTTACTGATTTCAGCATTAACTTTTTTGGATACTTCCTGTCACTAGAAGACCTCTCACTCTCCCTCCCCACCAGAACAGCATGCGTTTTCAATTTAGAATATGTTCCCAGCAGATGTTGCAGGACATGAAGCCCTTGTTTTCTCTTTCATTAAAAAGGCACTTGTAATACATTTTACTGTCTTGAATGGAAAAAAGCATGAATTGCAATGCTCAGATATCAGTCAGTGTGATTTCATAATCTCTATATTAAAAAAATATAATCGATTAACAAGAAAGAATAAAAACAAAGGTCTATGTTGATTATATTTCCCTGAAGAGCATTTGTAAGCATCCCTCCAAAGGGTGCTATGGAAGGTAGGGTTTGCTATCTCAGGGAGAACTTCCCAACTATAATACCCAGTCATCCCAAGAACTGCTTCTTGTTTTCTTCATATTATTTGGTGTGAAAATTCAGAGTACATATCAGTGCTTTTGGTTCTCCATGTGGACCTCCCAGCTATCCCATGTGCATACAGCTTCATCTGAAGTTAAACAAGTTATCATAAACCCTGCTGTTCTCAAGGCATGACACTGAAATCCCACACGGAGCCTGAGGTCTGGGACAAAGTGTAACATCTAGATATACCACTTGACTGCTTGCTGCTGGCTGGTTGCTTGGCCAGGTCCATGTCATCCATGTTTTCCTTGCAGCAGGAACTGCAAGAAAGGAGGTTTAAGCTGGACCAGAGCACCAAAAACTTCAATGCTTTGAACTTATCTAAAAAGGATGGATGAGAACAAAGGAGCTGCCTCATTAACAGTCACGCAAGAGTAAGGCTTGAAGGGAAAAGAATAAGACAGACTGCATTAAAAAAAAAGGAAAGAAAAAAAAGAAAAAAGATAAACAACAAAACATCAACCAACAACAATGAAATCTAATCAGAAACTCAATATACCAGAAAATGGTATGATGCAGTCTCTGAAGATTCCTTTCAAAGACCTTTAAGCTTACACACACTAGGAAATTGCTGTTGGTAGTCTCCAGGATGCAAATAGTGTCATAGAATCATCTGTTATCATCTGGTTTCACAAATACCTGCTGCTAATCACACATGCATATTTGTGTGTAAGTGTACACATCTATGTGTGTATATGTTACATACACTCATATTTACTTATTCTATCCTTTGTATCAAAACCAGAAACAAAATGAGGTTATGCCCTACAGCAAAACATACACAAACATAATGTGGAATCACCAGAGCTGCCAAAAAATCCTTGCTGTAGAGAGAAGATTAAGTCTTACAAAATGGACAGCAAACCACAAGTTTCATACAGAATGCTTGTTTCCAATACAGTTAGATTTTATCATTCCATTGTTTCTTGCTGTATTATGGAAGCAATTGTTTTTTACTAAAGCATAGGTAAGTCAGAGCCAGAAGTAACGGTTCATCTAAACATGCATTTGTGACAGTAAGTAATACAGACATCATACAATACACTGATATCTCAACATCTATTCCCAACCATATAAATCCAGCCAGTGGTTGTCTCTCACGTTTCCTCATTTTCCATAAATTTGTCTATCTTTTGTTGAGCTGACATGCAGCCCTTTTAATTGCTGACTTCGGAAATTGCTCCATAATTTAAAAACTCTTTCTGTAACAGAAATTCAGTTTGAATTACAACTGAGGTTGGTTATTTCCACCTGGAATATTGGGTTTCCTGATTACATACACTAACTTTCCACTTGCACCTTTCTGTAAGCACTTACAGAAAGCACTTACTGCTTTAGGTGGCTGCTGGTACCCCGGGACCAGCAAGGAGAGATCAGAGGCAATTTTGCACAGCACTTGCCTCCTCCTGGCCATGGGCTGCTAACCATGAGTGCTTGCTCCACGGTGGGTCAATGCAGCCTGGATCCTTCCTTCCTGGCTGGTCATGACTTCCATCAAGCAGCAGCAGCTCTCAGCAGCATCCTGCTCATCCCTGAAGGCCCCTGGATCACTCTCCAATGGTCTGCCCTGCTCCACGTTGATTTATTTCCAAAACAAGACCTTTCTAAGTAAGGGAAACCCAACAGGAGACACACTGAACTCTGGTGAGTCAATGAAATGGTCCCATTTTGACTGGGCACTTGCCACCCTGGCTGCAGAGAGCTTTCTTGCCCAGCATCTGTGCTCCATGGTGGACACTGTGGCCCTGCTCCAGAAGACAGAAGGGATGTAGTGTCCAGATTATTGCAACTGAAGTGCTGTCCAAGTTATTTCTCATTTCAGCAAGAAGCAGACATTTCCTCAAATCCTGGGGAAGTCCTGGCTCTTGATTGGCAGTGCCACGCGCTCCTGAGCCTTATAGGCACCAGGGGCCAGTGGCATTCCTATGGAGTTGAGAATATTTGGGAATTTAGCCACTGGGACTCTACGTCCAGTAACCCTCAGCTTGGATTTGCTTTCCTGTCTGCAAATAACCTGTTTGGTTGATAATTAATCACAGCAGAACCAAGCCTGAAAATCCTCACAGCAGTGTAACAAGCTTTCTCCACACCACTTCTGGTACCTGGCTGTGGTAATCATCTACGATGGGCTGCATCCTGCTGGCACCAGGGCAGGGCTGCCCAGTGCTGACCCCAGTGAGCATATGGCAAGCAGTCAGAGACCGAGCTGGTGTCCTTCACCCACCCTGACAGCAGGGTCTGCCTGCACATTGAGGCACACTGTCCAGGAGGAGCGGGGCATGTGGGCTTCTCCTACCGTTGTGGCATTGCAGGACATTGAGACCAAGACCAAACTCGGTGCAGCAGGAACAGCCATAGCCCCTCAGCACTTGTCTCACTGCACACCCACAAGTACCCCAGGCAGAAAAGGGGCTGAGGAGCACTGCTAGGATATGTCAATGCAATGGAAAATGAGATCCAAATAATCTGTCAGAAATATTGCTTCAAATGTCAGCTTGTAATATTGTGCAGACTGAAATATTCCAGATTCCTTTTTTTTTTTTTTTTAAGATTGAAATTTTGCTTTCTTCTGTTTGTAGCCCAGTTGTTTGTAGTCCAGGAACTAGCATTTTCTGATATTTCTCCATGCCTTTCCATGATGCATGTTGCCTTGCACAACAGTCCCTCTATCTTTTCTCCCACGCTCCACTTCTTGGCCCTGACACCTCAGGCTTGCTTCTGCACATGTAAACAGTAGGACAAAGATAGATTGTACAAGCCCAAATGAGGCAGATGGCCCTGAGTAGCAAAGTGGGATGGCAAGGAAAGCAGCTGAGAGACTTTGAAGTGTGCCAGTAAGCGGGAGCTGAGGACAGGCAACCATGCCTGCAGGAATGGCCATCTTTCCTTCTCCATGCCTGGGAAAGAAACTCCAGGAGGGCAGCCCAGCACAGGGATGGGGATGGGGAAGGCAAAAGGTTATCCTGAGGATAAGGTGGCTCCTTGCAGGCAGAAAATCTGAATTGAGCATATAAACATCCCACACTTCTCAGCATGGTTTTCAATTAAAATAACTCTGTAAAATAATTCTGTAACACTGCCAGAGAATGTCTGACTGAGAAATTTACAGCTTGAAACATGCAGGAACTCACCCTCTATTATTCTGTGAACATTAATTAAGAATATAAAATTTAAACTAAAATTGACATATTAAGGAGATTTGATGCCCTTTGTGGACATATATCTTTTATTTTCAGGACAAAGTTGCTCTTCTTCCAAGGAACCTGATAAATTCAGAGATGGGAACTCCCTAAAATTGTCCTCAATTGTATTCTATAGCACTGCTTTTGCCTGCTGCTAAGCGATATTTTGTAGTTCCTGTTACCTCAAGGGACTGAGTCTACTGGCCTGGATTAAGCCAAAAAGCCAAAATAGAAAACCACAGAATATTGTAACAGATAGCCAAAATCATAAATCTGTAATCAGCAAGCAGAGAATCTCTGTTAACATCTTCTTCACATGCAACAAGTATTTGTTGAGGCATGCAAATAAAAAGAGTAAGAGACCAATTTAAAAAGTATCTTTTGCAAGTCCGAGAGTTTTGGATTGCTTAGTATCCAAATTGCTGAAAGCTGAGCTGTTCTCAGGAATCCCTTAACCTTTTGACGGCTCTATGCTGCACATTTACATCCCCATGAGCTGTGTTGGTCCTGCCTGGGAGAGACAGTCTTCCCGAGGGACCAGTCACACATTTTTCATGAGCTGGCCCCTGGAAAAAAAGCAGAGATAATCCTGGAATTGGAGACCAGTGGCCAACAAGCATGAAGCCCTGCTGGGAGTTGGCCATGCTGTGCCAGGCTGCCAGGGTCCTGCACCCAAGGTGGGTGGCACAATCAAAAAGTATCAGGAAGCAGGGTGCTCTCCTCCAGTGCAAGGAGAGGGTGCAGGTGGTTCAGCTGCCATGGAGGCTTGGACACACAGGCCTTCTCTTATCTTTCCAGCAATCAGCAAAGCACCTGAAATGGGTGCCAAGATTAATTTCAGCTACAGGCATTTAGCACAGTTTCACACTGAACTTAGAACTGGATCAATAAAATAAACTGGCCACACCAATGCCAAAATCCCCATGTGCTTCTTTTTTTTCTAAGAAATTCAACTGCTCAATAAAAATGGACAGCAGGAAAAAAGCTTCATCATGTGTGTTATCTTGTGTGAAAAACCAACGTTTGGTCTTGGTTTAGGTTGTTTCTTAGTACTTCCACAAGATGTTAGCACCTGGATTTTTTTTTTTTTATTAATATTATTACTGCTTCCATTTCTAAGCTGCTGCATCTTCCACCTACTCCTAGGTATGCCCTGTGCTCTTTGCCCTAGGGTATAAGATGTCACCTCTTTCCTGGTCTTTTTGGGGACTATAAATGAACCTACAGTAACTATGAAATACTTAACGTGTAGATCAATCTCACAAGTATGTAGCCAAGTAAACTGGCAAACTCAGAAATATGTGCATGGTTCTCAAAAGATGAATGCATCTTTCTGTGTGACATATACTAGACAAATATCCAGCATGTCTGAAAAAAAAGTACTTCCTAGATGCTTCCACACAAATCCAAAAGTTTACCTTCAGATCCCTGTTTTTCAGTTTGCTGCAACACATATTTTCACCCTAAGAGTTACAGAGCATCTAACACCACCAAAGACTTGGCAGAAAAACCCTTGTTGATACTTCCATCACTATAAAATCCACTCATGCTGAGTGAATTAATTACTTACTAAGCTGACAGTTTCTAAGACAGTGCAAGATAAAACCAACCAAAAAAAGGACAAATATAAAATTCCAAATAGAACCACAATGTACACTGAAACATTAAAATAAGAATGGGATAATGTTTTCAGAATTGAACATTGGTCTAGAATGAGGTTTTTAGTATCAGATTTCAAAACACATAGCTCATACAGGTTTCTTGCAAAGCTTTTTAATAAGCATATCAGCCAGTCCCAATAGACTAAAACCTGTCAGGCCAACTCTGGAAACTATTTAGCACCTGAACTCCATGTATTTCCACATAAATGTCTCTGTTCCTTAATCATAACTGGGAAAACTGTACTCCTCTGCCTCTCAGGAATTATTCAATGAATTGTACATAATATTTCTAGAGTCCTGTGGCTAGGATGGCAAGAGGAGAGTCCAGAGATATCCTGAACAGACCAAAGTGAAATGAGAAATTGAGGGAGATCAGCAGTGACAAAATGAGATTTGCTTGGCTCCTGGAGACAGATAGATTGGATAGATGGATAGATGATAGATAGATAGATAGATAGATAGATAGATAGATAGATAGATAGATAGATAGACAGACAGACAGGTGGGCAGACAGCATGTAAACACACTACTAAAAGCCTCAAATTAGAATTCATAATTTGCAAACTCCAGGTAACTCCAGTATTTTCAGTATGCATACTGAAAGAAACTCAAATTTATTCCTAATTCATGCAATTTTCCTTACTGTCATTTATATCAATTTTTTTTTCTATTTTTCACTAGAACAGATAAATAGCAAAACTCAGGAGTTCATACCAGAAGTTATATTTATGGAAATACTGTCTAATTTTTGAAGAAACCACTTTGTACCAGGTCACTGGTTCGAGACAGATGGCCTCATAAACCTTTCAGCAATGTATAAAACCTAAGGTTATATTTGACAGGTTCCAGGAACTGCATTTCATACACAAGCTTGAGTGCTGCAGCACAGAACCAGAGGCCATTTCTGCAGGGTGAGACTGATATGGAGAGTGACCCAGAGCTGCTGTCCCCAGCGACATGCCACAACACAGTGCACTGCTGATGGCAAGCTGCAGATCAGCAAACTCCTAGATTTCTTAAATCAATTTTTGCTCCCTTAACAAGGACTGAGTGGGGATGCTGAAGTGAAAGCCCAAGAATCATCATCATCATGGCTAGGCTTCGCGAACGAAGATTTACAAGGGCTCTACCCACGCTTGCTACAAGCACGCTGG
>JAWWEE010000122.1:30447497-30477443 GCA_035221455.1 Xenops minutus | reverse complement strand
GGAGCCCCTGGCTGACTGCAGCACCCCTCACCTTGCCTGAGGGGACAGGGAGGGAGGGCTCAGGGAACCAAAGGTCCTGCCTGGAGGGAGTGGCCACAGTGACCAGAGCAGATAAGGAGGCAGCGCCAGGTCTGCATTGTGGGCCCTGGGCTGTTCTCTTCAAAGCTGTCAACATGTGACCTCCTAAGTGATAACTATGTTCCTTCTCCCCTCTTTTTCTTTCTTTCTTGTTTCTTCTTTCAAACTCTCTTCCTTTATTCTTTCCTTCTCTTGTGGGTAACTTAAACACTTATTTTCTGTAAGTTCTGGGTACCTAACTTAAGTGGCATGAAGTTTGTGCTTGCTGGGTGTAACAAAAGTTCCTTACTATAGCAATGCTTGCTAATCTTGGTGTTTTGTTGTAAAGCTTTTATGAAGTTGCATGTTATCTGTGTAAGACCCTTTTTTGCCAAAATGGCTATATTCTCAAAGTAAAAGAAATCTTAGAGGATAATGTGTTAATGTCCAGACCTTAACTCAAGGTACCAAAGAACTGATGGCTTTAAATGGTCTGTGTAGGCAAAATCTCTTTAAGCCTGAAATTAAGAGGTACACCCAGTAAAGTTGGATCCTGTATCATATTGCTCAAAAGGGCGTATTTTTAGCCAGTGTCCATCATGTTTTATATTTAAATTAAATGGCATGCTTGTGAATTATATTCCCATGAGAGATGCCTAACCTGGCAACAGCATGATGGTGCTGCCAGGTCTATAGAGCTGGCAGCAGATCTTTGCTTTGGGATGCCCTGTTAAAATGAGTGCAAGAATGCTCTTGGGCTTCTGAGGGCTTTAACAACATAAGGACATAAGAAATGTCCTCTGGGGCCAGACCAGTCATCCACCTAGTCTTATAATCTGTCTCCTAGTCCTATAATTGATCTTTGACAATGGTTTATGGCAAACAAGCATGTACAAATACAAATACAGTAATATATCTGGCAGAGCTAACTAAATTTCTGTTGTTGCAATCCTTGCAACAGAGTACACATTTTGGTTTGGCAATGTACACATTTATATCACTTTCTGTACAATCCTAAAGACCAAACAAAATAAACTTGGTCAGTTTAATCCCTTGAGCTATCCTCAAAATGTTTCTGATTACAAAGAATGAGTAGGCAGCACCTCTTCAATAGGAAGAAGAGTGAGAAACAATGAGGATACAAAATCCATTGGCTAAACTGGCTCATTAAAATGTAATCATCCTGGCTAGCCTATTTTATTGGGCAGAGCTGAGAAAATGGCTCTAAGTGGGCATGGAGGGAGTCTCCTATTTGCTAGTCAGCTTTGAAAGAGAGGGAAAGCCACTAGACTAAACTGTATGGAAAGGAAGAGGGAGATCCTACACATGTCCAAAAATCCCCTAGAGCTGCATAGCACAGGTATGGTCAGCCTGAGGTCTCTCAGAGGAAGGGTACCCTGAAGACTTCTCCTCTGTGATGCACCCCACCTTCCCTCACCAACAACTCTCTTGGGGGTGCAGGCAGGGACACAGTACAGGTAGAAATGCAGCCCCAGCTGACAGCTGGAGACATCAGCAGGGTTGTGAAACAACCTAATTATATCAGCCACCAGGCAACATAGGAGTATATCCAAATAAAAACTTTTTTTTTTTTTTCCTGTCAATCTGGGTTTTTTTCTGTGAAATCCCAGTGATTTCCAGAAAAGGACAACTAATTTCCTTAGAGGTGTTTGGCTGAAAATGAAATATTTTTTCACAAAGCAGGGATAATAAGGAATACTTGACTAGACCTTCTTCCAGTTCCTGCTCAGAAAAGCCTGTACTGACCTGTGATCTTGCTCTTTTTGCCCCTGGACTTCCCCACAACGCCAGTAACTTGTGACTTGGAGGGAGCTGCCTTTCACACTGCTTTCTAGCTTTGGTCTTGTCAGCAGAGAGGAAAAGAGAGATTGAAAGGGAGATAGCACTCAAGGAAGACAGAATCCTTAGAAACAACAAATAATGACCTCAGGCAAGTCTGAAGCGAAATACTATAAAACAATATTGTCAGATGTTCTCAGAAATGGCCTGCAGTGGAGAACTGGCGAGTCACACAGAGCTGGCTCTCCCCAGTCCCTGCTATTAAACTGTTATGAAGCTAAAGTTGCATGAAATAGTTTCCTAACTTCACTTTTCCATGTATGTAATAACTATCTACACCACAAGGGTGTTTCACAACTGCAGAATGGGAAGAGGAAAGATACACAAGACATTCTGTATTAAAATGTGATCCATGCTATGTAAAACAACTGAGAATCCTGGATCTGACCTAACTCTGAGGCAATTTCAAGTGATAATAAGATACCAATGATGAATTTGTTAACTCTGGAGTACATGTGGAACTCATCTGAAGCATACAGCCGAAAAAGAAATACACTAATTTCAAAAGTGATGCAACGTGACATTTTGTCCATAGCAACTCGCTGAGGACAGCCTAGCCTGCAATTATACTTTTGTAGACATAAGTTTGGTAAATTTTTTAATGCATGTTACTATTTATTGTTTACATAATAGTTCAGCAAGACAGGGTTCTCCTCAGTTAAGAGACACCAAAAGTCACGCTGTGTGGTACAGCAAAGGGTCTACCAAGCCTAAACATACATATACATCATGTATTAGTCTTTTATCTCAGAAGAAAACCAGATGCCAACATTTGGTTTCAAATACATCACAATTATTTTGAATTGCTTATGGATTTCTAGTATCAGCATGTTCACAAAACAGCTAGAGTCAATCCTTACTGCAACCATGTTGTCAGTATGTCCATAACAGGACCAAATAAGTTAATATTCTGAAATTTTTTCCAGCATGACATTTCTATGATTTCATCCCACAAAGTATGTGCTACATTTTTTTGAATCAAGCTCCAATGTGCTCAGACTATCCTTCCTAGATTCTGTCTAATCTCTTCTTGAAAGACTTTGGAGACAGTAATTCGGCTACTTCCCAGGAAAGTCTGTTCCAAAATCTAAGCATTCTGGACATGTCTGTAAAGTATCTCTGTTTTCCATCTACCACGTGTTTTGTATTTATCTTATTTCTTGTAGGTCTTAGCAATTTTCATCACTGACATTTATGGACAAGATTTTGCAACAACATCCCATTCTTAAATACTGATTTCTGCTTATTCACTGAGTATGGAACTTAGGTCTCTAAGTTGGGGGGTTTTTTTCTGTTTCCAGTGCTAGGAGCTTATGAGTCAGGTGTAGAGATGCTGAGCATGGAAAGACTGATGGATCTGGATGTAAGTACCTGTAGTCAATGAGACTCATCTACATATAAATCTGTTTCAGAAGAGGGTACAGCTTGAAATGAGAGTAAGAATAATTCTATGATAACCCATTCTTAGAGAAGCTTTTGGTGGCTAAAATAGCACATCACTTTGCAGTTAGTTTTTAGACAAGGAAAATTAGATGTAACCTCCTCATCATTAATAGTATAATTTACTGTCAGGCTGTTTGCTGCCATTCTTTTTTCTAGCAGGTTTTTACATAATGCAGAAATATTTGCCCACTTAGCAAAGACTTCATTTCAACTGTACAGCCAAAAGTTGAAATAGGTGAATAATGCCATGTAATATATGTAACGTCGAAAGTCAGAGCATTTTCTATTCCTTATTTTTTTGCTCCACCTCCAGAGCATCACTCCTTTTCTTTTCTGCAGCCTACTTCTGAAATTGAAACTTCAGGTAACAATTACATTGTACTTTTATGCCAAACACTGGTAACTTATCAGTAAGGGGGGAAGGAGATTTATCAGGGAGACAGTGACAAAAATACTATGACAATGAAAAAGGAACATTCTAAATTTTCAAGGACTGTTTGGAAAAGCTGTTTTGTATTGCGCTATGGAGAAACTGGGAAGCAGGAGGTGTATGTTACACTGCAACCTTTCACAACACAACAGCCTAAGGGCAATGAGAAGACTTTCATACTGCTGAGTGTAAGTGGTCTGTGAGTCCTACAGTAAAATATTTGGTGTCAGGAAAATGACATCGATCTTTGACCTCTGCATGATTCATGTTCTTTCAAGTTAATATTTAAAACAAAACATATGAAAATAAAAGTATGATGGGTGTCTAGCTGTAAACACAGGACTGTCTGGTCAAAAACAGATGTAATTTTTACTCCCTTCATTTGCTTTTGTCTTCCTGTATGCAATGTTACTGCTGAGAATTAAATGCCCAACATGCTTCTGGCTAGGTTTTCAGGCTAAATTCTGTTTATTGAATATTCAAATGAATTTGCAAGTGACGTGGATCCCCCCTAAAACTCATGTAATGTTATCTTTTAATCTTAATTATTTAACTTACAGCAATCATTTTCTCAAGTGCGCTTTTATGAACTGAACATTTAACCAGAAGGAAGATTTTTGTTGATTTCATAAACCAGGATACATTTTCAGTTTTTCTTTTAATGTATCACGTTTAAAGACTTGCCATGCCTGCAGGGCTATCATGTAGGCAAAAACTTTCCAGTCAAGAGATATTTGATAAGCACAGACACTGTAAATAGAGATGGTCTCACTTCTATAAAGAACATCATAGAAGACAAGCACTGTATTGCTTCAACACCCTCTGAAAGTCTCTTCATTACATTAACAGTTTCTTCCAAAAAAAAAAAAAAAGAACAGTCCAAACCAAATTATAACTCCAGTCCATACACTGATAAAGTTTCAGAAAAAGGTGATTTGTGTTAATGAGAACAGGCCAAGGAAAGGCAAACAGTAAGTCTGGCCCTCTCTACACCAAGCCTCTTTTATGTTCATTTGGCATTGTAAAAAAAGCCTTTTCTAATGTGCATTTTATATTTTCAACCATACAAAGACTACTTTACCTTGCCAAAAGAGTACAAAGAAGGTCTGTTAAATGAAAGCCAGCCCAGCATTTGTATATGAAGTATGTGTCCCCTTTCTTCTCACTCAGTGTGATGAAGTTTACAAATAATGTCTGTTTTCATAACAAGAAGCTCCCATATACACTCGTCTTTATAGAATTGTTTACATTTCTATTATTATATCATATATAGGGGTAGAACTCGAGGTGGCACAACAACACAACAAACATCAACTTTGCACCTTAAGTTACAGCAAATGTGTTAAAAACCAGGCCTAGGTTTAGTATTACCCCTGGACCTCTGTGACCCATACATTAGAACTGCAAGCTTGGTCTTGAGTGTCACCACACTAAAACAGTTCTTGGCACAACATCCCAGCAGTTACCAAATGCAATCTGCATGCCCCACCTACAGTGTGGCAAGATGCTCAGTTTTGTTTAAATTTCACAAGCATTTTCTTAGTCTTCCCAGGTCTGCACGATCTGTAAAGGCCTTACTGGAGTTCAGAAAATGCCAAGTGCCTTGGGTCAGGACACCTGCCCAGCAAAGTTCACCATCCTCCCCAGTGGGTGGGAATAGCCCCTACAGACATGACCTCTTGCAGGAGGTTCATTGCACATAGACTTGGACTGCTCGAGCCACATCAGGGCTCCTTACAGTGTTGGCTTCTGCTATGCAGGCACAGCCACAGTGAGGTGGACAGGCTTTGCACATGTCTAATAAGTCAACATTACGATGGGAAAAATTCATCCAATGCCAAGAGCTCTAGCATAACCATATAACACTTCATTTGTGTGCTAAAAACTCAACAGGGATTTAAATGAATTAGATCCTTGTGCACAAAAGTTAACCCTTGCTGAATAAACCTTTTTTATTAGTGTATCACAATTAGACAATATATTACTTTTAAAATAGTTTAATTGGAATGTAAATTAAGTGACTGACATATCACGTCTGCAAATGTTCCTGTTTCATAATAGTTTCTCTTTTTTTTGTTGTTTTTGTTTTTGTTTTTGTTTTTTTTATGAGTGTGGTGTTCCACCAAGGTCTTCTTTTGTCCTGTGTGCAATAAAACCGAAGATAACTTCTAAAAACAGATTAAATAAATCAGAACACTCAAAGTCAAGGCTCTCACTCTGGTTTGATTTGAAACAGAGAAAACACATTACAAAGTACAGCAAAAGTTTGCCAAGTCTCTTTAATGACCCAGAAACTGATTATGATGTACTGAATTTTGCAAGTTACTAAATCTGCCCATATACACAACAGCAAAGCAAAATGTTGGGACTCTGTCACCAACAGGATTTTCTGTTCAAAATTTGACAGATGCAGTAGCATAGTGACTCCCAAGGAAATCCCTAGGTGATTAACTGAATGAAACCAACAGGCACAAGAAGATATTATCTGCACATATCAGCAGATGTATCTTCAGTGGAACATTTCTGTCAGCTGTGCCACAGAGCCACACATGGTCATCCCTGGCCCTCATAAAGGATCAGTGAGACTGGAGGGCTGAGGTCAAACGTTCATCCCAATGTTTGTGCCTGCCTCCTCCTGCCTGTGCACCCTTGTCAGTGCCTTTACATGTGAAAATAACTGCACTGTTTCAGGGAGCAGTGGAGGACAAAGCCACAAAAGTTGCTCTCAGACATATCATTTTTTTAATTAGCACAAGGTACAATAGGACCTGACCCAAAGCCATCTCAAGCTGGCTGATGTCTGTCCATTCGCTCCTCGGGGCTTTGGACTAGCACAGGTCCCAGTGTAGTATAAAATAACCAGGCACAATTATTTTCACACACAAGTACACTGACAAGAGGTCACCATAATTTTAAAGATGATTCTGCTGTGCCTATCAAAGCCAAGGGGTCTTTAACAAAAGAAGCAACTGAACATATATGCAGAAGGAGAAGGCTAGAAAATTATAATTGCTATAGAAAATCTGTCTTTTTTTCCTAATTGTTCTTGCTTTTTTACTCAACTGGTTTTTGTTTCCGTCATCAGTAAGCACCACCACTTGGAAATGGCTGTGTCCTTGGGTGGACACATGATTCATGGAGTTATTGCTGCAGCTTCTATGCGTCTTCCTGGAAAATTTCTCTCTTACTAGCACTTTTTTCCTAAAAAAACCATACTTTTAGGTCAATCAGGGCTCACAAATATCTCACCAAGTCAATGAAGTCCAAGTGGGTGAAAGGTAGTTTTATTTGCTTGCTACAAATTTTCCAATCACACCTATTTTTATGTTACCAGGGAAAACCTCCATGATTTACTAACTACAAGCCCTTTAACAAACATGAATTCAAACAAGCACTTGTAGAGAACAAAAACAAATGCTTCACTCTGAAAGGTATGTTTTCCTTTTAAATACTTCTTCCGTTAGAATAGAAACATAAATTTAACTGATTTTCACTTTTTTTTTTTTAACAAAAATTTACTCCCCCCACCTTCCATCCCAGATGGCTAGATGTTGACTCAGTGCAAAGGACTTGGGAGGCTAAACAAACACGAACCTAGTTTGACAATCCATTATAACTTGGCTAATGCTCCTCTGTCACCAATAATCAAGGCTCTGCTAACACTTTCTTTTCTTTCTTTTTTTTTTTTTTTTTGCTGAGTACACTGCACTCTGCTGAACTGAATCACCAGGATTTCTTTTCTGTCAAGAGGACCCTTTCTTTTAAAGCTTCTTAATGAAAAAATATTTCTTTCTCAAACGAAGCCCTTGATGGGGTTTGCTTCTTGCAGGTGAATTAGCAGGAATGTTGATTTTCAGAATAGTTTCAGGCATAGTTTTCTCTCTGCTCCTCCCTTTTCCAGTGCAGCACTCTGCAGGGAAACAGTGCCTAGCTGCAGCACTTAACCCCCTATGTCTGCCCTGCTCCAGCACTACTTGATTGAAAATCCAAATCTGAGGCTTGATTTATCAGAGCCAGAGTCCTGAGTCTGTCCCCTACAAAGTTCCTCAATCTTAGTGAAAAACCTCTAAAAAAATCAATCACACTAATTCAGACTTCCTTATCGACTTCTTCATGGGGATCTGAAATACCAGCTCTACAGGGATATTGGGGCACAGTGTTTGATTGTGGGCATATCTTCTCCAACCACCCAAATTCAGGCTCTCTGAGAGGAAGTCTGGATCTCTCTCTGGGATGCACTATGGCACAGTGAACCAACAGTGCAGCCATTGGCACAGGAGCCCGTGCCGATCTCTAAGGAGAAAATGTAACTACACCTTGGCTTGTCAGTACAGTTGTCTCCACAGAGCCTTTGGCATGGCCACAGGCTCTGCTCTTGCCCTGATCCCGTGAAGGAAGAAGCTGCAGCTGTATGAAGAACACCAGCACCTGTCGCAGCAAAGGAGCCTGACAGGGTGCTGACCTGGCACACAAATCACAAGCAATGCAGAAGAGACTTGTGTCCTGCTTCTGCCAGGTAATATGTCTCTCCTGGCCAGTCTCCAAAGCATGTCAGACCTGTGCATCTATCAGTGTGCTGAACCACATGCCAGGCGGAGGTAAGCAAAGCTTGACAAGTTTGCATTTCCCTACAGAGCATCACTGCTGCAGGCTGGGTCACCTCGGGACTGGTAACAAATGGGGACCTCCAACTTCTCCCAGTTGGGGTCTCTTTGATGAAGCAGAGCAGGAGTAAATAAATAAACTACTTTTACCCAGTCTCTGTGGGAATCCAAACATGTGTGAATATTTTGCCATCTGAAGTTTAATATAGAAATTAGGGTAACACATTCAAAAGATCCTGAGGAAGTAAACCTTTATTTAAAAGAGCAGTGACTTAGGAGCTCTGAAACCTCTCAGACCTAGGTCTTAAATCACTTAGGTGCTCTCAAAGATTGGTGATTTAGTCATTTAAGGCCTTCATGCAGACAGTAACCTTTAAAATTGTCATACTTGCAAAGGCTTTGAAATCTCCTTCCTGCCCCCTTCATGGGAAAGACAGCTCACTCAAATGCAATAAGGTTAAGGCAGAAATGTCTCTAAAACACAACCCCTTATGTGATGCCTTTTCCCATTCCTTTCATCACTGCCACCAAAAAAAGGCACTACCTCATGGAGGACCCTCTGCAACATGAGGCTGCTCTGAGCACAGGGTGACTGCACTGGAGTGGAGCCCATGGGATGGGTGGTGACCTTCTGGAGACCAGTGCCACTGGCAGGTACACAGCAGGGAGAAGGCAGCATGCCAGCAAGGTTGGGACCATGCTCTATGGGACTGTTAGCAGGACAGGACAATGCTGTGTGGCCCCACATGCCACAGCATACTCCTATGTGCTGGGATGAGTGTGGGGCCAGCAAGTTCATCTCCCACCACAAAATAACAGAGAAAAGACCTACCTTCTGAAGCAACGCTAGCATGCCTGCTTCACTTTTGATGCTGCAGAGAAGAGGGGCCCGGCTCTTTATGGCGGGAGCATCCTAAAGCACTTGCAGAGCCAAACAGTCAGTGAGCCAGAAGACAAGTGGAGGGAGCCAGCAGAGAGCACAGCATCCAAGTCAGCAAATCCCCTTAAGCATGTGTTTAAGTGCTTTACTAAATCGGGACCACAGGGCGCCTGCACAAATGGTCCTCACTGATCCTGGGATACCTGCTATTTCATTATGGGACAAGGACGAAGCTCAGTCCCCTGCAAAAACAGACAATGGCAAGCAAAGACAGCATGGGGACATGAGCAGAGTCTCCAGCCCATTGCAGCACAGATGAGCTGCATCCAGAGGGATGCTCCTTGGAGCAGTTCATTTCTCCAGGCAGTCACACTGAGTTATTACCATACAACATATTTTCTCTCTTTTTTCTTTTGCCATATGGGGTTTTTTCCCCCTAATGCTGTTTATTTCAAGTTTCTCATCTCCACTCCAGACAGTAGAAAAGCCTTATCCTACATGTGCTCTACAGATTATTGGATCCACCTCCCCCTCCAAGTGTTTCAACAACAATCAGCTGCTTTCTGAGCAGTGAGAGGGATTACAGCCCTGTGGCATCTTTCTGCATTCTTTAAAATCTTCTCTCCTCTCTGGGGAAGAATCTGTTTCTGATGCTAATGTGGTGCTATGTGTTTGTAAAGTGTTCTGATCCTGCCTGCTGTCACCACAACATGATGATAAATTAAGGGTTTAATTTCAGTTTAATTTGAACATAGAGATTAACAAACACAGGGGATAGGGCATGGAAGGACAAGAGCAAATCTAATCTCTCTGCCTCGGCTCACTCATGTGCATTTCTGGTGACTGTAAACTGCTCCATCCTAGTGTTGATGAGCAAAAGGCAAGAAACTTGAAGAACAGATTCAGTATTATTTTTACTCAGATATTATGGAAGGTGAGAATTTAAGAAAGACTCCTTGACAACAGAATTAACACAAATCCTTCTCATTTGCTTTCTCTTCTTCATTCTTACAACTTCAAGAAGGCAGTAATGTGTTTCATTTGAAGTATGCCCTTAACCCCTTAACTGAGTTGAAGGGGGTTGGATAAGCAACTATTTCAGCACTTTGAGTGAGATGGATGGAAACAGAGATGCAGGCTCTCACAGCACACATGGACCCTCCAAAGGCACTCTGAAGGAGACAATCCCATCACTACTGAAGGCATGATGGTCTTCAGCCCCACCACCCATGGGGCAGCTGTGCAGGATGAAGGACCCCCCGCCATGGTCATGCTTGTATGGACAGCTGGCCTTACGGACCTTTACAAAGGCACTGAGTCACTGTGGGGACTCAGCAACTCTAAGGCACTCCATTTCTCAACCCCTTAGAGGAAAGAGACAAAGTCAGAAAATGTTATGAAGGAAAGGATTGCAGCAGAGACCACTCAGTTCTTGATAAGACTGATTAAATTGACTGGAATGCTAAAAATGGAATACCCACATTTTGATTGTAATACATAGAAATGGTGATAGGTATCAGAAAATTTTCAGAGTGCTAATTTATAGATGCTTTTCTAAGGAGGACAAGCAAATACTTTACTCTTCCTTTAAAGTGCAGCTGCAACAGCAAACCACACACACTCTGTAGATTTTATAACCTTGCTAATTTTCCCTAAGTCTTGGGAGATATTGGTGGTAAGCATAAAGGTATTTTGTTTCAACCTAAGAAGAAAAAGAAAACTAAAAATAAAAGAATTTTTTTCAGAGTACAGCTAACAGCTAAACTAATGAAATATAACTCTGATCTCCACAGAACAGCCAGCAGTGCCAGGGAGACTGGCGTGTTACACTTATTCTCAATTCAACTGAAGAAACTGAGGGGTTATTTTTATTCCTGTTAATGAGAAAACCAGGCACACTAAGCATGCAGGAACAAATTGACAACCTAAAGGAAATGCTGTATGAATCAGTAACTCTTCTGGCTGTATGCAGAAAATTTCAAGCTATGAGAAGGGAGACCCTGGGAGTATTGCACTGGGTGAGGTACTTGCATGAAGAGGAATAAAATTCCAGCTCTGTAACACATCTTCTCACTTTCACATTCCCATATTTAAAACAGACAAGCTATAAAACCACTTCATTAGGGTGTGCAAGAGGTTCAAATATTGAAGTAAGGAGGAGCATGTAAAAGCTGAGACTGAAATCCCCATCTTCTGTTAGCATCACCATCTGAAGCACCAACCAGCCATTTTATGCCAGCTCTGAAAGATTTGATTGTTGCTTTTGTCCCATAGGAGAAGGAAACCATGTTTTTCATGGCATCATGTCAGAATAGCTGAGAAATGGGGTACCAGCCTACACTGAATTCACCTTTCCATTTCAGCAATTTTAGGGGGAAAGCTTTTGATTTGAGCCAGGAAGAACAGAGCTTTGTCGGCAGGTTTGCCTAGCCACCTATGCAGAAGGGGTGGCAGCGACTTTCCCTGCAACTAAAGCATTTTCTAGAGACATAAAACGAACATCTTCTGTCCAAACTCTAACAACAGTCCAAAAATTTAAACAAAACATTTAAGTCACGCCTTAATATGAGAGAGGCAGGCTGCACAGAAAGGTTATCAGCCTACAATAGCCCAAAAATGGGACTGAGGAACTTTTGCTCAATTCTCTGGACTTTTGTCCTTGCTTGTAGGTCTATGGGAAAAATTCACTGTCAAACTTTCAGAGGTCCACAATGCATTTCACATTCCAAAATCACTGGGACAGCTTACATAATAAGATATTTGCTGGAAAGGCACCAAGGCATATTAAGTATAGATAGGCAGCCTTAACTCTCACTTTCCCCAATTTCAAGAGCCTGAGTCAGAACTGTAATGTTATTTGAACTATATATGGACTTAACTTAAGGCATTTCTTCACCCATCCAACACCTTTTTATTTACTTCCATATGTTATCCCATATTATCTCATTAGTTACGTTATTTTAGCTGCATTTAGCATGAAGGTGATATTGCCAATTTGCTACCTAGTCATAAAACTATGTATCCTTTTATTGTCACCAAGGTTTTCCAAAATATGCACTAATTCTACCATCTCAAGATATATTACACCAGCTGAAGAATACATTATTAAGCATTTCATTACTGTAATAAAAATGAAAATGTATGAACAGAAAATCACAGATTTTTTTGTATTCCATTCTCATTATTCTAATTTTAATTTGCTTCTGATTCTATATATATATCCTGATTAACAAGTGCCACATGAGAGATTTAAAACTAAATGGTTTGGAAAGGGGAATAGGAGTTAAGTAAGTCCATAATGGTACCCAGACATCAGCCAAAACAATTTTTAAACTGGTCCCTG
Organism: Xenops minutus; assembly: GCA_035221455.1. Classification (NCBI taxonomy): domain Eukaryota; kingdom Metazoa; phylum Chordata; class Aves; order Passeriformes; family Furnariidae; genus Xenops; species Xenops minutus. The sequence goes on along the minus strand of JAWWEE010000122.1, from coordinate 30,464,826 downwards.
CCAAGCTATAAAAGTACAAGGCTAACTATACTCACCAGCATAAAGGCAATGATATCATGAGCTTGCTAACATATCTTCCATTTTAAGACCACCAACAGTCAAGCAGAAGACTCAGCCTGTTGAGTTCTCTCCATAAATGTTACTAGCCACAGCACTGAGAAGAGCAAGGAAAGAATGTTAATGTCCAGGAATGAGTTTGTGTCGCAATGAAGGAGCGGCAGGAGAAATTAAAACTATGCACTGTGTTGTCCTTACACTGGGAGATCATCCTCTGGCTCACAGGGAAAACCTAACCAAGCCCCTGTAGAGTTCTCAAGATTCTCCTGCTTTCCATTTTGCCTAACTGATCTGAGGCCAAGACTTTTCAGGTCAGATTGGCATAAAAATTCAGCATACTAAATTTATATACTCATTTACTAAATTCACAGAAAAAGTTTTTCCCTTAAACCTTTACATATGAACCGTAGTCAGCACTGCATGCAATTCATGCTGGCTACTCCCTTTCTTAGACATCAAACATGAAAGGCTTTCTAAACTATATATTTCCTCCTTCTGAAACTAATTGCTGCTGTAGTACACATGAAATGTTTCCTAATCTACAGCATTCATTTTTTATTCAAAAAAGTCTAGTTGACCACATAACACTGGGTGATACGGCAAATAATTAATTTTCTCGATTATTTCAGAGAAAACAAGATTTTCTGGGTGTCTCTGCTGAATTTCAATCATGATTAACTTATTTAATAAAACTGGTGAAATAGCAGGCAAAAGTAAACCACATTAGTTCTTTTGGTTCATTATAGGCTGTACAAAAATATCACATTTTTGCCCCAGATCTATGAAAAGTGACAGTGAGACTAAGTCACAGCAACAGAATTCACCAAAGCGCAAAGTAAAAATAAGAAGCAAGTAGCTTGCAGTGTCAGCGCTTAAAGTGTGGGGGTTTTCAAAATAATATGCAAAGATAGGCCAAATGTTACTGGTCTTAAAAAACTCATGTGTATCCCTTCTGGAAACTCAGTTCTCCTGAGCATCAGCAGGTACGACAGGATCTTCAAGCTCACAGCAGCTAACTTCAGGTTTATTTCAGCTCTAATAAACCTTTCCAAGCAGGTACTATGCACTGGAGTGAGTATCAGAAAAACTATCCACAACTCTGTGTAGCACTCCCACTCCCAAACAAGGAAATGAAAAGGACAACCAGCAGGGCTTATCTTCTCCTTCAACCAGAAATACATACCTTACATGTAGCATGCCTGTGGTTCACAGAGGGGAAAAAAATAACAAAACACAACATACTCCAGCAGCACTATCATCTCCAGGCTCCAGTAGGTCTCACTGACAGAAGTAGACCAAAATCTCATTCCCTAGTTTGTCACCTAGGCACAGTTTTGTGAAACCATGCATGCCAAGGTGTAAGAAATATTGTGCAGGAAGTCAAACTGCATCTTTTCTGAGGAAGAGTTACTGCCACACTGTGTATTAATACGTAGCAGTAACACAGAAATCTATGCATCCACCCTTTATATGGAAAAAAAACCCAGTTCTGACCTTTCCTACCAGTCCAAGCCTACACCCTTTTATGTAGATCATCTTCAGCCATGCAGAGAAAGTTCAACAACTATACTTGAGGGAAAACATATGGTTCACACATATTCCTTAAACCAATGAGATACAGTGCTCTGAAGGGGTTAGTGCACTAAGGACTCCGCTGAATCAAAATGTGTACTTGACTTTCCTCCAGAGAGATCATGGGATCTGGACTACCCAATTCCTCCCTAATTTCTCAAAACAGAGGCTATGGATGCCAACTATACATTGAAATGTTTAAGAGCTTAGTGTTCCAACTCTTTATGTATGGAAAGCAAATCTTAAATACTATTAATTCCATAACTAACCACATAAATCCATTAACACAGAATGGGATTATATTCAGTGTCAAGGTGTGAAAGTCTCACAAGAACTCTAAATTTGTGTAAGGTCTAGGTCATGCCCTCTAAATGATATCTTCAATACTTCTTACTGGGACTAATACCTGGCATCACTTGACAGTTTTTTCAGTGTTACATTTCTCAAAATGAAATTTACAGCACAGAAGTCTCATCATGTGACAGCTGTTGGTGTAAAGTAATCTGTACTGTCTTACAGAGAATTACCTATTCGATCTTGCAACGTTTCAATTATATATTTAACTCTATACGAATCCATTTAAAGAATAAGCAAAAAATTAAGATATTGCATATTACTTTAGTGTCAGCTGTCACATAAATTATGATTGCTCTCCTTCATGGACACAAACAATGCAGAGCTGAATGTTTCTTCAAGACAAGATCAGCTGAAGAAATATCTCCTTTAAGAATAAAGCGGATAATGCTCTCTGTCATCTGCTCCTGAAACTCCATTCTAGCTTGCACAGCATGAGAAAATACTTCCAAGAAAGGTTGCTGCAGTATAAGAAATGAATGCCGTGAGTCTTGGAATTGTTTAAAAGTGAAATAAAAATGTAGATATTGATTCCTTCAAAGTCACAGGCTTCCTCAGGGCTGGTCAAAATCCCACTAAAATTAATATGAATTTAGTGATTTGCTTTAATATCTGCCTTTCATAACCATTGTGCCTGTAATATGAACACAACCACATTTTTAATTCAGTGGGATATACCTCATTTCTCTTACCAGTTCCAGGAAAGGATCAGATACATTACATGAGGAATATGCTGCACTTAGCTGTGATTTTATTGTCCCTCCATTTCTGCTGCCTTGAGGAATGTTCAGAGAAGCTGGTTTCTGTGATGAGGAGAACAATCCAAAATGAGAAGGGACTAGAAGGTAAATAACTATTATTAAATTCAATGTATATTCTTAGGGCTGTTGTTTCTATCTAGTCCCTTGAATATTCTGGTTCAGCAGAAATCCTGTCATCAATCTGCCTTTTCAGCAATCCAAATAGAGGACATCACCACTGATGTAACTGGGTATATGTCATTTAATTGCTCTGGGACAGCATATTCTATATATTTAATATAAGACTCTGTACATGTTACAGGGTTATTACCAAAAAAGTTTACATCAATCACTGTGACAGGCACAAAGCAGAATTATTCAACATTCTGAACTGAGACATCAAATGGACCCATTGCTAATTAGGATGATGACAGCCAAAAATTAAGTTTTAAAGCCTCTGTTTATTCCCCACTTCTCAAATCATTCCTCTCTGTCCTATTCTTTTCCTTCTCACAAATCTGGTAGTAAAACATTAGGCAGCCTCTTTTGCGATTCTGCTAAATAGTTTCTTGTTAACAGATACATAATAATGATGATAAACGAGAGAGAAGAAAGTGGTTATTAAGCTATTAGAAGCTGAATGCACACTGTTTGAGCACATCCAGCATTCAACTAGCTTTAACTTGCTGTCCTAAGCCAGGAATAGAAAATGATACAGAGCAGAAAATGTAAATCATCAATGATGTAATAGTGACCTGTGTGATACCTTGGAAGGGCTTAAGTATACATTCACGTTTTCTTAAAAAGAACCCATTGTCCTATCCTGACATATGAATGCCTTCTTACTTTCTTCATGGCTTTCCAGCATTAACTCTCTCTATTATGGAACACTACATAGACCCTCATGTCTCTGTCTGAAAGGACGCAGCAGTATTTACCCACATGTGGCTGTGCAGCAGCGGTTTTGACTCACGGAAGATGGGACTGAACACTAGAAAATGTGGAGAGAGTGAAGTTCTACTTTTGTAAACAATTTGCAAGAAATACTCAGCTATACTACCAGTGATTCTTCTTGGTATTTGTACAGGGAAAAATCTAAAAAAGGCAAAAGGCAAGCACACCGTGATTCCAAAGTCATTTGTCATGGGAACCTGGCAAAATTTTGTGCAAAGGTACCTAGCAGGGGATAAAATTACTCTGGATTATTTCTCTTTGACTTGCCAAAAGAGGCATGAAGATGATGAAGAACTTGACACTTCCATACCTGGAAGGTGCAGACATGGAGACAGAGAGGGATATCTCAGCTTGCTGGGAGATCTGCATACCCAAGAAGAGCAGACATGGGCAGAGCTGCCCTCAAAACCAGATCACAACAAGAAGCAACAAGTGAATCCAGAGAAACAGCTGAGGTGAACCTCTTCCCAGAGATAACCCTTTGCCTGTCTCTTTGAGTACATTAATGAGCCAATCAGTGGCAAGGATATTTATTTTTTTTTTTAAATAAAAGGCTTTATTGGGGAAAATCTGGAATGTTAATTTCTTTCCTGTTTTGTGAAGTCTGAGGTTTTTATGTTTGTTGAGCCATTCTTTGAAATGATCTTTTATCAGAAGTGGTTATGGTTGGGCTTTTTTAGACAAAACATTTAGATAACATGCTTTGAGTATGTTCCAATAATCATTTCAAAACAAGCAATCACTGACATTTTCAGTATGTAAAGTGTTGGAAAAGCCCGGCTTCTCCCACAAGTATTGTTTTGCTCTGGAAGAAGTCCATGCTGGAATGAAAACATTTCTTATCAAACTTCAAAAAGCTCATCTGATTAATTTGGGGAGTTCACTATTATTGGAGATGGTAATTCACTCATAGAAAAAAAGATCTACTCAAACAGAAAGGGTATCCCACAGGAAAAAAGAGTTCACAAGTGTCAGAGGTAATTTGCAGCAGTGACTTTCTTACCTTGGTTAAATGTTCACAGGAGGAAGTCAGAGCAGAAAACTGACCTCTTCAGTCTTTTAGATCAAAACCAGTATCTGTTTAGGAATAAATGGCTTGTCAGCACACATAGTGTATCTTTTTCAGAGACTAGGTAGCTTTTCTTCATTTCTCTTCCTGTTGAAATTGGCCTTTTTGACCTGCCTACATTTTGCAAGTTTTTGTTATACTTTCATTCAGTGACTGGGTAAAAAAGAGTTGCATGATAGCTGCAACTATAATTTCATTGATAAGTCAATATTAAATTAACTTCAGGCTCACAAAAAGACATAACAGAAGAAAAAGAATTTCTCTGCCTTCAGCTAACTTAATATAGAATTAAAACACTACAGTAAGAAAGAAACAGTGCTTTACAATGGAAGCATTCAAATAGTCAAAACAACAATGCACAAATTTCTGCATGAAGAAACCAAAACCCTTCACAGGTAATCTTAGACCCAAGCTATGAGTGCAGAGCAGATAAGTGAAAATATCCACTGTCAGGACATGAACAACAAGGTAAGTTCAGTTTTAAAAGATCCACAAGAAGAAAAATATGAAAAACTCTCACTGTTTCTCACAGCAGTGAAACAACCTCTCAAATGGAAAATGAAAATTAAAAAAAAAAAAAAAGTGGAGCGTAACTTTGATTAAGGATTTGTTTTTCAGAGGTATTCATCTATGGTAGTCTTCAGTTGCTGTAGTGCAACATATTCAGATTCAAGCTCAGATTTTAGGGAGTACACAATGTTTTGATTGGAAACTCAAAAGGAGACTCAAAGAGACTCCTTCAAACAATAACCAAAATAAATACATTGATGTGAGGAATTTGGTTGTGGTTTCACAGGCAGCCCAGACAGTCTGGCAGCTCACTGACCAAGGCAGGGCTGCTGCTCTTTTCCCCACCAAATTTTCCTGCTGCTGCCCCAGCCTCAGTCATGCCCCATCCCAAGATGCCCTGCTGCTCCTTCCCTCCACTGCCATGGCTCACTAGAAAGTAGAAACCAACACAAGAGTTCTAATTTCTTTTTTTTCTCCCTAATGCCTATTTTTTGGCCATTTTAGTGAGTTTAAATCAGCTAATAGAACAGCCTGACAAGTGCCAGAGGCAGCACAAGGAGAGCACTGGGAGCACAAGGCTTGGAGGAGGTGCTGGGGAAGGTGCTCCTGCTCTGCTCCCTAGGCTGACATCAAGCTCCGTCCACTGGAGTTAACAGTGAGGGTTCCACTGACTCAAGGCTTTTGATTGGCCCCACATTTGAGGGGAGGAGGACAGACTCATATGTGAAGCCCATATTCACTCAACTTGTGCTAGTTAACACCCATGTAGATAACTGTACATAGCAGCCATCTCCTCTTTGGTGGTACACTGCATGTCTCTATCAAGGAGCAATGGAACTTGTACCAGATTTGTAATAAAGAATAATCTATGGAAAATTACAATCCTTGTATCCTCCTGTTGCCTACAATGTTATTTACCTAGAAGACTGATCTTATGAGTCGTTTGGCTCCTTCTCTGGTTGCCCACACAGCTGGGTAAAGAGTTCGAGATGCAGTAGGAGTTTGGTTGCTTTAGTTTAGGCCAGAGAAAAGTCACTGAAACCAGAGACCATCCTTCATGGAGAATTTCAAGCTGCAGAAGGTTAATTACAAACAGTGGCAAAGTAAGAATGAGCAGTGATGGCACCCATCAAACCCTGAGCTGTGCTCAGGATGTATACACAGGTTCTGTACTCAATGCTCTCACCTTTCGCATGCAGAAGTTTCCTCAAGAGAAGAAAAAGACTGAGTAATACAAAGCTGCACACTGTAGCACTTTATTATGTTTTTCACACTGAACAAAGGACTTCACTAGTTATATTAATGTAGAACTAATAGAACATTTGTTATAATGGCTGATTCTTTGCTGAATGGTTTACATAAAGTTCTCAAGTCTGATATCACAGTATGTCCAAAAAAGTGAGAAATGCTTTCACTGCTCTTGAGAAATCTTTCTCTAATTAGGTTGGTCATTTTTCTGCCTAGATGCTGAACTGGAAAGAATTTATTTTTTTTTTGTTAGAATAAAAGATAACAGAGGTATCCATTCTTCTGGTTTTGAAAATACTCAGGAACAAATCTGTTCTAACCACTGACAAGATGTTCTATAGTTATTCATAAAGCTGAGGATATTAAACAAGATACAAATATACCCATTGGTTTAAATAATCAAAAGGCTAGTGAAGGGGAAACTCTCTGGGATGTATATTAATTACATTAGTAATTACATTAATAATTACATAGTACAGATTCCAAAGTCAAGGCCTCTTTTCCTTATGTTGTTTTGTACAGTATTTACACCACCAAGACAGTAACTATCAAAACCAGCTTCCATTCCTGCTTGCTCTTTCAAAACCTTATCAATTATTTTCTGCTTCTAATGCTGAATGAAAATTTATGCTTGCAAACTTTTAAAAAGTTACTTACAGGTTCTTTTAGAAAGAAAGGAGGCACAAACACTCACCATAATCATTGTGGCCAGGGAAAAGAAAGAAGCATGGAGCCAAGTCTCCATGCTCTACTTAGGTGTCCCAAAAAATTGCTGCCTTAACATAAAGCACATAAGCCCTTCTTCAAGCATAGACTGTAACCCAGAGCTATCTCCCCACATGTACCTGTGTTTTCCCAGCTGAATGCCCTAGACACTCAGTATTGTGTCACACACACTTGTAACACCATCCACCTGCAATGTAGTTTATTTTACATGACATGACACAGCTTCAGGAGAAGGGGGCTGCAAGTCATATTCCCCACACTGTGCCCCAGCACACCCCCTTCCCCTGTGGTACAGCTTTGTTCAGCTTAAGAGGCTCATTGCTTTCCTTTCTGAAAGCAAAATAGTCCTGTGAACATGAAACATGATAGGCATGCTTAAAAACACCTCCTAGACCAAGAGCCCCCAAGAAAAGCACCATGTCTGCATGTTGCATGGGACAAGGCATGAGAGGTGCTAAACTGTTTCCCTCGGAAGTGCACAGCAGAAGAGCTTCATGGCCTGAGCTTCAGCCCAGCTCCCTGTGCTACAGAGGTGCAGAAACCTGAGCAGACATCTTGAGCCCCTGACTTTGGCCTCACACAACAATATTACGTTCTGGACTTTTAAAAACAGTGTTTTGGAACATAAATATACAGATAGATTTTTTCTTTTATCAAGATACAAATTTTTCTTAAAAGGGTTACTTTGTTCTTTTATTATCTGTACATGAACTATGCAGGGCATTTGTTTAGGATCTGTAAAAATCTGTTTCCCATAAGCAGCTTGGCATTCTGTCTTTATTAACTACAACATTCATAGAGAAAACATTGTACTATCAAAAAGAATCATTATTACTTTAACTTTATCACACGGAGTGATTACAACTGAGATAATTAGAGGCTAATTCAAGAGGAACCAAAGTGGAAATATTAGCAGAGCTAGAAGTTAATCAGAATATGCCTGAATTTAAAACAAGAGTGCACAGACGTTGATTTCTAGCAGATTTTTGCAACTCCAACAGGCATAAGAAGAAAAAAAATAGAGGAAAATAAGGAGGAGAGGGGAGTGGTGAGCGCAGCTTGGGGAAGAGCATGTTTCACCTGCTGGGCTGGAGTCACCTTCCCATATGGGTGAAGCTCCTGGTTTGGACAGTGTGCTGCCTTCTCCCTCCAAAAAACCAAATGTGAGCTCAGCCCCAGAACAACCAGTCCCCAAGCAGCTCCACAACAAGTGTGTTGAAACAGGGTTTGCTCACCAGTGCTTCAAGGTGCAAGACAGTGGCAGAGATCTCTAGGAAGAGTGAGAAAAGAGACCTTTGCAGAGGAGTCGCTATGCTTCTGCAGGGACACTGAAGCTGTGGAGAAAAGGAAGGCTCTGCAGGCACAGGCAGCACAACAGAAAGCAACACAGGCAGAGCGGCGTTTACAGGGAACAGGGACCATTTTTTCTGCCTCACCGTGCATTAGGAAATGTTTAGTAGCATGGTTTTTTCCACCATGGCCCTCTCATAAAATCTTCCTAATGGATTGCTTTGCCAGAATACTGTAAAACGAGTCAGCGTGTGAAATAAGACATTACCAATAAAACTGCTCTTATGATAGGATAAGGGAAATTTACGGTGGGGCTTTGGCTTGCAAGGCAGTGCAGGTAAGAGAAGAATGGAAAAAACAGTGCTTGCTACACTTGACAAGTGATTAGGGCAGTTCTTGACTGTTGTTCACCTCCTCGGATAGTATTTCAACAGGGGTTGAGTCTCTAGGAGCGTTGATGCCTCAGTTAAGGGAGGTGAACCCTGCCTGCTGTTCTTCATCCCAGACTCCACTTTGGGAACAGCATGCCCATCTTCAATATTTCAGGTATTCTCTCAAATAATGACCAAAGCTCATTGTTTCCCTTGCAGAGAGATTCAGAAGACAGACTTGAACAAGGTGGGAGCCAGGGACTCATTCCTTCCAGACCAAACCCCTGGGAATCCTCTTTCTCCAGAAAAAAAGCCTTCCTGAACATGTCTGCTGTCTACCTGTGATATGGGATTTTGCCAGCTGCTTGACACTGCCAAAAGACAAAAAGAGAAAGGGCATGAACTGATGTATCAGTGCTAGACACACTAATGTCTGGCAACTGCCCCATCTCCTTTTTCTTGCTTCCTGTTTAATAGGCCCTTTAGGGAAGTTTATGGCTGATATATGCTAGAAAATTACTCATATAATTGAAACATCAGTGCAATATTGTTTGCCCAGCAAAACTTTTTCTTTGGGAATTTCTGGATGCAATTATCCCTTGTGAATAATAAAAACAATGGCTTAATCACAAATACATGGTTAGAAATGTCATTTTATGATTAAACATAAAATGCCTGTTTTCTCAGCATTTCACATCAAATGCATTGTCCTTCCTGGGAGCAGCCAAAGGAATTTGAGAAGCAGGAATGACAGGAGCTAATTATCCTCTCCTCAGAAATTTTGCTGAATAAGCAGTTCAGATCTGATGAACATTACAGACCTCAGATGCTCCTAAGAGAGTCTCAGATTCACCTGAACCCCAAGGCACCTTTAAACCCATGAGCCATGTAAGCAGTGAGCCTCTGCCACATACAGGTCAACTGACACCTCTGTCCCACTGCCATCCCCATCCGCTGTCCCCTTTCCCCCTGAGCGGGATAGCTGGCCTACAGCACGACCAAGGGATCTGCTCAGCATTTGTTCCCTGGTTTCCAGTGGGGAATGACAGTTCATAGGAAAACTACCCTGTAAAGGTTTGACTGGGCCATTTTCATTCTGCAGGTTTTTTTATGAAATCCACTTGATTTTATATATCTCTATGTACATATACCAAAAATTTTACATACACAGAAATATAAAGGCAATGCGGAAGAGGAGAGTGAATACTGAGTTTTGAACCCCTATAAAATCCCCAAATTGTTCCTTTTAAAACACTTGTATTATACTAAAAAGAATAAAACTGTTTTACAGTCCCACTACCCAAGAAATAAGAGTTACTGGCAAAACATGATGAGGTTCAATAGTTTTCAATCCTGGCACAATCTGTACAATTTCATTAAAAAACAACCATAAGGTACTAAGAATTTCTTTTCAAAATAATGCTAAACAACTAGCACTCAAACAATCCCAGGAAGTGGCCTAAAAATTGAAAGGTTGGGTACTCAGCTGTTAGCATTAAACATGAGAGTCCTGAGCTCATAAAGTGAACAAATCAAGTCCTGCTGTCCCCCTCTACATAAAAGAGGATTCAATATGAATAACATAACATTGTCCATTCACTGAAAGGGAAGAGAATTCCCACATTATGTCATCAAAATATTTTTTTTATTAATTTAGAGAGTTTAATTATAACTCAATACAAAGATAGAAAAAATAAATTTTTTAAAAATCCCAAATCTAGACCTCTAAATAAAAATAGCTGTTTGGAATCCTCTGTGAGATCACTGGAGCCTACACACATGAAGTGCCAGGATGTTCTTGCCTTACAAAAAGGCAGGGGAGAACTAGACTACATGGGAAGCACCAGAAAAGTTGTATGTCCCTGTTCTCATGTCCACTCACAAGTGGCTCCTGTCTTTGCAGGAAGGCAAGCTGTCTTCTAGCTCCAAACACCACAAACACAGAGGAAGCCCAGATACACCCTGAAACTTTGCAGCAGATCCTTTCCTTTAATTTACCATGCAGAGCATTCACTTTGAGTTTTGAATTATCTACTACCAATAGAGTTTAATTGTACTAAAGTTGAAATCAACATATTACCAAGTATTGAAGCAGTTTTGGTCTTTCGTTAGTCTTCAGACAACATCACTGTAAGCATTGGCACCAACTTCAGTGTAAGCAGAATGCATATTTCGATATGTACTCTAAATTAAATATGTATGAGAGCCCGTGAACCACAATGACAATTACTGCACCTTGGAACGAGACTTGGAATATTTCGTCTGGCAGAGTTCAAAAGACTTTTCAGCTGGGAGCAGCTGCAGCTTGGTTAGTGTAAGAATGGATTGATTGCAATTCATAACTTGGAATATGGATTAATGCAATATTCATGGAAAACTGTGTGTGCAGATCTCCATATGGCCAGTGAAGCTCTGAAAGCATTTTGCTTCAGGGAAAAATCATGTCACTAGAATGCATTTGCCTTTACTGTGTCCAAGTTAGGAAGGAAGGAAGCTGTTTTCCTTGCTTGGCTGGTATGCAGGTTGTGGAGTTTAAAACTCCCTTCACCCCTACCAAGGAGGGTAGAACAGCTCTGCTGGTTCCCAAAGCAAGAGGCTGGGGTTTGACTGCCTCTTTATTTGTGCCCTGCAGATCACAAGATGCATTAACTCTATCTAGAACATCCTCGCAAATCCTCTCTCAAGATATGACTCTCAAGATCAGACTTTCTATCAATATAGACAAAAATCAGGACCAAGTTATAGTCCAGGTGGACTCAATAGTAAAAAGGTCATCACACACCAAACACACCTGTCTGCTTTGTACAGTATGAATAAACACTTTGGTGACTGAATAAGTCATCAGACAAGTTCAGGCTCAGGCAGATGAGATGAATGCAAAGAGAACAGGCAGACTGCAGCACTCACCATTTTCTGTCAAAGGCTGAATAGAGCCTTGCATCCTCCCTTATGCTGAATACCAGGGGGAAGCCAGCCAGACTCCCACACTTAGTTATTTGGCATCTGTTTTCTTGCTCTGGTGTTACTGAAGATCTTAAAGTCAAGACTGAACAGTGTATCTGGCAGATCTCCACTGGAAAGCCAAAACAGAGAGGACAAAAAAAAGATGTGATGTCAAATTGCACTCCTAACTGGGTCCATGTTCTTCATGTGGCTTTGTTTCAAAGCACTTCTGGAAAATATTTGTAAAAAGTAGGCATTTTCCTAGATCACAGAATGGTTGTAGTTGGAAGAGACCTCTGGAGGTCACCCTGTCCAACACCACCACTCATTCAGGGCCACCACATGCTCACAGCCATGCCCAGTATGTTTTAAATACCTCCAAGGATGGAGACTTTTGTCTCTCTGGGCAAACTTTGCCAGTGGTCTTTCACTCTCCCAACAGAAGAATTCCTTTTTATGTTTAGATAGCACCTCCTGTGTTTCAGTTTGTGTCCACTGCTTCTGGTCCTGTCACTGGGCACCACTGCATCACTGGGCACCCTGTTTTTGTCCTCTATGCACTTTCTTTTCAGGTATTAGTACACATTCATGAGATCTTCTCCAAAACTTTTCCAGGCTGAACAGTGGCAGCTCTCTCAGCCCTTCCTCACAGGAAAGGGAGTTCTAGTCCGTTCATCATCTTCATGGTCCTCTGCTGGACTCTCTTCAGTGTGTCCATGTCTCTTCTGTACCAGGGAGCCCAGAAATGGACACAGCACTTGTGGTAAGGCCTAACCGGTGTTGAGTAGAAGTGAAGGATCACCCCCCTGACCTGCTGGAAATACCTTTCCTAATGGAGCCCAGGGTATCTTTTGTCTTCTTTGCTGTAAGCACACATCATCAGCTCCCCAGGTGTTTCTCTACAAGCTGCTTTCCACCTGGGTGGGCCACAACATGTACCAGTTGCCAGGGGCTTTCCTCCCCAGGTGCTGGTATTTGCACTTCCCCTGGCTGAACTTCATGAGGTTCCTGGATAAAAGATTCTGTGCAAAGATGCTGCTGTTGGAAGGAGTAACCCTCATTTACTTTGCCGATCTGGGTCACTGTGGTTTGCTTCATGCACAGAAATCATTCTTCTTCCAATAAGGTGAAATACTGCAGCTGCACTAACACAGGAGGCATGACTTTTACACTTGAAGCAAATAATAAACTTCTGAAAAGGAATAAATTTCTGCAGGATGACCTTGCAAAAAAAGGCAGACTGGAATTACTTTTGAATTGAACCAGGATACTAGAGCATGACACCAGTTACCCACCTCACTCTGTGGAGATCACAGTGAGAACAATTAGAAACTCCTTGGGGTGATAAGCCTTGACCAGACTGATCACCACTCACTGCTCAGCAGGGAGGATGCTGCTCTGCAGCACCTGCACCTGCACTCACCTGCTTGCACATGCCCAGACCAGGAATCTCAGCCCTTCCAAGAGACATTGGCCCACAAAGTACGGGGATAAGAGGAAAGGCAAGTTAGTAGCTGCAGGGAGACACCTAATGCACTTCGCAGGCATGTAGTTGTAGGGAGATAGTTAAGAAAACCACAGCCTATTTTAAAATATTCCCAAAGTTTCCTTTCTGTTGGGAGCATTGTGCTAACCACACTTTCAAAGACTTATTATAGGCATTACACTACCCAGTGTGCAGCCTCTTTTAATGACTCTACTTCCCTCTACACTACTGAGACTATTGTCTTTTCCCCAGACTGGCTTTACTGGATGCATGGTGCACTTTTACATCTTTCCCTGGTGTCACTTAATCTCTTCCTACTTTTCAACCTTTCCTGTACTTTCTGATGAAGTGTTAGCACAGGGGGAGCACCCACTGGTTCAGCAGGGACTGTGACCTAATGTACAAATTTCCAGTAAAACCACAGTGTAGCTCAGGGAAGTGGGAGTGTGCTTAAAGCAACTTGTGAAACTCACTAAAAATCACACCAGCTATTACAGGGAGGAAGGTACAATTAGTACATTGTGTTATCTCACTTTTGAGAATTTGGAGGAACATTGCTCTTAGTGAAACAAACCCAGTCCAAAATCCCCCCACTGTCTTCAGAGGGTCAGCAATCCAGTTCTAGGTATTCAGTGCTCAAGGTTGATGCTTCCTTGAAGTTCTTTTCCAGAGGCTAAAAGTGGTTTGGAGGAAAACACATCTCAAATTCTAGGACTCCTGTTTCACTCCAGTGTTTACAAGCTATACATTTGCAGCCTTCACAGAACAGAAAACCTTCAGCCTTTCATGTGACACTCCTGAAAACACACTTCTTGCTGATTTGCTTTTCAGCAACAGCCCTGGCTGATAGGGGCTGTGCTACATTATTTTGTTATGCTCTTTAAGTTGATTGTTTCCCCTGCCTTATGGCCTCTAAGGCATACTGTAATGATCTGGCAGATTGGATTTGGGGAGACAAAATTATCAGACTTGCTGCTAAAGTGTGTTTCAGTTTGTGTGCCTTCTCATTCATCACATGGCATTGTTTCAAAGCATTTTTTAAAACTCTACAGGATCCATGGATTAACAAAATGTTATGCCTTATCTTCTCAGAACTAGTCTAAAATTACAAGCACTGCCTCATGTGGTTATATTTCACAAATAAATAATAAATCTTTCTAGAAGGCAAAGTCAAAGCTGCGCTCCCCACCATTACATTCTCTCTGTGTTGTTGTCTTACAGTGAATCCCCCTGCACTCTGGTCATTCTTCCTCCAGGAGTTCTTGTGGTCTTCTGCACACCACACCTTCCCAATGACTTCCCTTTCCTAACAGCTTGAGAGCTCTTCAGGTGTGTCAGAGCCATGCAAGGTTCTGGCAGAAATTCCAAAGGTGGTAGAAAAAGAGCTAGAGGCTGCTGGGAGCTACAGAGTGAGAACATCCATCCAATCTCCACCTGCACCTAAGGAACAAGAGAAACCTGTACTTCTCTCAAGTTCCTTAACCTCTACGTCATTATCAAAGGCACATGAAGAGCCTGCCTCTGTGGTACTCATATCTGATTTAGAAAGCAAAAGGTCAACAGAAAGCACCAGTATCACCCTCACATAAGGCACAGATCGATTAAGGCTGAAGCACGCACTCTCTCCCTCTCTCTCTACCACCCAGAAATTCAGCCAAATGAAAAGCAAAGCCTTCCCTCCAGGAAAACCAAACAAAAGCCATGTGTCTTGAACCCTCATTGTGTCCAGACAGGCATAGGGAGTTTGCCAGAGCAAACAAGTTCCAGAGTCAAAGGATTTCCGCTGAGAGCTCTCTGCAACCAGTCCTCCTCAGCCTGGCCCCGTGATTCCCAGCCAGCTCTCGCTGCTCAAACCACGGCAAAGAGGCCTCCCATTACAATGACACATTTGACAGCTTTGCCAAGAGCACTTGGGGACGTGCCAAAGAAAGAAGCAGTGTGCTTTCCTGAAAGAAGCAGACACGCTGGGGAGGAATACTTGAAATGCTCCTTCTAGTAAACCTGAATGGTCGAGCGCCCATGCAGAGAAGTACTTGGGTTGTTATCCCAAGAGAGAGCAGAGAACAGGCTCCACTGGGCTTGTTCCTGTAGAGAGCTTGCCCTCCTATTCTCAGTGGCATTCAAGGCATCTCCGTTGAAGAGCAACCGTCTCTTTTTACCCTTGGGCTCACTTTGAAGACATTCTCACCTGCTGAATTTCAAGCCAACTAATACCCTCTATTTGCCTTGCTTTAATTAGCAGTGTTTCAGAGCTCTGCTGCTCCACACAGGGCTTTCACTAGGCATCCTCATTATCTAAAAAGCCTAAGCCTGCCTCTGGCTGCTCACATGATGAGAAGTGCCACAGCCACCAAGATCTTGCAGTCCACATGGAAGAGCACTGTGAGAAAACTGGAGATGCTCTTGAGAGGACGCACAGTATTTGTGCAGCATCATCAGGGAGATTTACACCATGTGGAATGACACAAAGATAGTCGTTCGACTCCAAAGAAAGTGTCACTCCAAATCACCAACCCTGAGCAAGGGGACAAGGATTCAAAATAATTGTATTTTTATGTCTCTGGACAGTGACAGAAGCCATAGCCCTGCTCAGGTTTTCTTGCTGTAGGGAAAACCCTGAGATGGGGAGAATGCCATTACAGTGGCTAGAGCACTTATTCCCACCCCATACGTAAAAGGATGCTTTTAAGGGATTTTTAAGGGAGCAAAGTAGAACCAACACCCATGCACATCCATATGGGTGTGTGGAATGAGTGTATGAAATATGTGTATCATAAGGACTCTGGTATATTTATCTGAGGCATCACTCTGCTTCTAAACTTGCATTTTGCAGAAAGGTTTTAACAGCATGACATAATCTAAGTCATGTATGGATTCTGTTTTTATAACAGTTGACTTCTGTCTGGTTTACACAACTCCTTCTGATTTTACACAAAGGCAAGCATAATGGAAGGCTCTTCTTCCATTGCTTTTATGTGCCACATCCTTTCTTTCTGTTTCTTCTTTAAAACATGTTGGGTCTTTTATGTAATGCAGGATTGTGCATCCAGTGCCTTGCAGATGGAATGCATAATTGAACATTATATTCCACTCTTGAGAGACACACCATAAAATTAATATTTGAACCACATTCTTGCTGATCCAGGGCAGAGAACAAAATAACACAAAGAAAATACTCTAAAGCAATTTGTGGCCTATCTACAGAATACTTTCCAGACATTAGCATAGTAAGAGAAATACTTAACATTAATAAAAGGTGGGGGGTTAGTCACGTTCAGCCTTATACTCTACTGGACAGTTTCGGTAATTTTTCAATTAAAAAGTGTGAGTTAAAAGCATTTGGGGTGATGGGGAGAAAACAAAGAGTGAGAAAAGACCAGATTTCAAGCAATGGTCCCTGTCCCCCTCTCATCTCCTAGCATGTACACACACACACAAGTGTGCAGTGGGGAAACACAGAGCAAGAGACTGTTAGAGATGAAACCACATTGCAAATGGAACCACAGCAGGGTCAGTGTTTCACAGCATGGAGGTCCTGGCTTCATGAAAGGCATTTGAAACACTTAGGACAAAAGATTATGGCAGTTCTACTTTAAAGTCAAGCTAAAAGAAAAAAAAAAGTTGTAAACTCCATTCAAGAGAGAAACAAGGTCAGGGAAAACAGAAAGAGGATGGCAATTACTAATCAGCTACTTCCGTCATTACCATACCCATGAAACTAAGATACGAATTTGGAGTAAAAAGTGCTGCATATGGAGGCGTTTTGCCCTGGGATATTGGTGTGAACAAAGAGATGTCAAGTCATTAAAATCTGAGCTGATGCCAAACAGTCTCAGATTGCAGAGTTAGGACCCAGAGTTTCTAATTGTGTCTAAAACTGTTTCTAGAAGTAGGAAAAATTAATTCTAACTTTATCATATGAGTGCTGATCTCAATACCTACTGGCATCCTGTGGTGGTTTAGTTTTCTTGGTTTTGGTTTAGGCCTTCCTTGGTAACAATGTCATAAC
>JAWWEE010000122.1:30426669-30447487 GCA_035221455.1 Xenops minutus | reverse complement strand
CTTTCGCGGGGAGGGGGGGGCAATCCGTGTGGCCAGCAGTTGGAGTTGGCAGGGTGCCAACTCAAACCTCCACACATCCAAACTCACCTGAGTTCTGCATATGTGGTTTTGTGCATTACTGAGACTTCATTTTCCATTTTTACCAGACAGTAAGGTTTTCCTTAAGTAAAATGTTGAATTCTGGTAATGGTGGCCATGGAAACACACCTTTAAAAGCATAAAATAGGCAAAAAACATTGTTTTGCAGTTGTAAAAGCACAGCTTAAAGTGATGGCTGAAGTGGAAATTTGCTTTAACTGGGCTGACATCCTTGCACTAAACAAATGGACAAGAAACAAAGAGAAGATGCATTATTTTGTCCTCAGAAATAGCTAAGGTGCATAATCTTGACCTGAATTGCCAGGGTAATTAATACAAGAAAACATTCAGGCAACAGGTACACCTACACTGCTACATCTGCAGTTCAGATGTTTATTAGTCACAACTCGACATTAAAAGATCTTTTAATTGGCAAGGATTTATTCCTTCTGATCTCTGGAAGTTTATAATTGTGAGGGCCATAGACACAACACGAATGATGTCTATGTCTCCCACCCTTCCTTGTGTGTTACAGAAAGCATGCATTTTGGTTAAGAAAGTGGGGCGGCAGTGAATAAAGGGCAGGTGGTTTCCCCTCTCTGGTCTACAGGAAAAAAAGAAGGAACACCCTGCAATGCCCCAAGTAGGCATAACACCTGATTTCTCATGTATAGCCTTGATTACTTCTCTAACTTTGTGATTCTCTCTGTTGACCGGCTGTTAACCTGACACACTCCTGGTTCCTTCAGCCCATGCAGGAGCCAGCCAGCACACAGGGTGCAGGGCTTGCCCTCCCGCCAGTGGGACTGGGCTGCAGTGGCAGGTCAGGGCACAGGTGTCCCAGTAATGTGACACTGGGCCACACCACAGGGCTGGCCACACACAGAGCCATGACAGCAACTGCACAGCAGCACCAGTTTGTCACCATCACCCCATCATTTCCCTCATTTGCCCCAGCATTCCAGGCTCGGCCACCACTGCGCATGGAAGCACCATCTGTTGCAATGCCAGGGATGTTCTGGCAAGAAATATTTCCAGAAAGCCGCACATTTCAGAAGGCACTTAAAATGGCCAGATCTCTTTGTTCAAACTCCGATTGAAGACAGACCCATAAGCTCTGTATATTATTTATTAGTTATTGTCTTATTTAATCCCCCTTGGAAGGGCAACAATAGAGGAGTTGCAGTTCTCCCCTTTTTTCCAGGCTAGTTATGTTCCAAGCTAGGATGTTACTCCTTAACTTAGAATCAGAAAGCAGACCCCAGTCTACACGGAACTACCAGCACAGACGGGTTACTGTGATCCATCCCATTTGCCCCATTTCTGACTCACCAATCACCACCACTAATGATACTGGTCACCATCACATCACTGGGGGAACATGGGTCGTTGCCCAACTACCTGAGCTCAGTGGGAGCACCTCTGCCCTTATGCAGAAGTGCACTTTTTCTGATCACTCTTGAAGAACCCAAGTGATTCAGAGCTGGGAAACAAGTCCCCAGCAAACTGCAGGTATCACCCCAGGTGCACCACCAATTTGAAATTCTCACCTCCCGGCCAGCCTACAAAGGAAAACCAGGAGCAGAAAGGAACACTTGCAATAGGGAAGGAGATTATCCCCAGCCTAAGGGTGATCCACTCATGTTGTCATTGAGGAGCACCAACATTCCTGTCAACTTCAAAAAGACTGGGTTATCAGTGACAAACAGAAGGAGGATTCTGTTTTTCACATCAGCTTTCTTAGAAAAAACAAACATGCCAAAAAAGCCCAACATCACTGGTATTCTCTCCTGCTAGGTAGAAATCTATTAAACCAGTAGGAATAGACTTCCACTCTCCCTTCTACACTGAATCAAACTGCCCTCAGACACAAAGTTAGTTTAGGTACATCTGCTGAGATTTTTGTTTTGAAGAGACATTTGTTTTCAGGGAACACATACATAAGGGTTAGACTGCACCCTGAAATCTGATTTTACTCTTTTAATGGTGGGCTTGGGCATCTGGAGTGTATATGTGCAACAGCTAGCCTACAGTTCAGCTTGTAAAAACTTTTTGTGGGGGTTAGTGACTTTCCCAGTATTTTTCATGTTAGAATAAATTAACTTAAGTGTGCATGGAAGGTAGAAATGCATATGACTGAAATGAAAAGTCAGGCTAAAAATAGTACTAAACCAATTGCATTGTTCATAGTGAGGGAAAGGAAACCTGGGGGGAAAAAAAGAAATATATTTAACAGCTGTCTCAACATAATGTCAGATTTATTCAAGATTTCTAAAATAGTCTTTGACAAGCCTTGACTCATTGTGTAGGACTGGAAAGGGTATTGAGGGTGGACTATTTCTTGTGATTTATAAGAGACCACTGTGACTAGTTTGAAAAACCTGCATACAAGTGCAGTAAATTAAAACAGAAGCCTACATAAGACATGTACCTTACAGACAAAAAGCTTAAAGCATTCTTCAGTCTGAATCACCCGTGTGGTTTGCAAATGGAAATCAGTTTCAAGAATTTCTGCTAGCCAAAGATGTACTGTCCAATATTAGAAGAACTAATTTCTTCTATTAGCACACTTTGAAAATTAAAGCCTAAACTCATGTAGCTATATCATGCTTCCAAAGGCACTGCACTTGGTCTATCTATCAAAAATTGCGTAAGTTATCAGTGGTTCATGGCTCATGCTGGATCATGTAGTAGTCTCATGCATCAAAAAGCTTGCATGGCACATACAGCAACCTCTACACGGTACAACTTGAGAAGCATTCAAGTTTGCATGTGCAGAAGAGTGGAAAATGAAACCATGTGCATTCAATCAAAGACGGGCATGCTGGCCTTCCCCTTGGCTCTGAGAGATAATTGCACAAATTCTCACATGAGATTCAAACATTACTTAATTCATCAACAGAACCTTGCACAGGCTGTACTGTAAAGAAAACACTCCAGACATCTTCATGGGAAGTGAAAACCCCACAGCTAGAGGTGCTCTGCATAAGAAGTGTATTAGTTTCACAGATCGAAGAGAAGTCAGATTGTGATCTTCCCTAAACCCCTGGTTTTCCCTCTCCCTTCAGGCAGATATTCACATTCCCCTGCAGAGTCCAAGAAATTACTGAGCGGAGGTTCACTGCAACTCCCACAGCCCTCTCCAAGACCTGTGAGTAAATCAACACAGGCAGCCCCTTTGGCTTCTACCAAAATGTCTGCAGAGGTACGTGATCTACACCAAATAGTTCTGGAAAGGCATAATACTTTCCTATGTAGCTCTGGCACCAATTTGGATGTCCAGTACAACTGGACATGTAAAGGGCCACTTCTCCTTGGAAGTGCGACACAGAATTTGAGATTAAGCCTAAAATCCTTTATTTTACATCCCTTTATTTAGGTGTTTAGATACCCTTTATTTTAGGGTATGGTAGAGTAATAGCTAGTGGCATCTCACTAGAGAACATATTGGGAAAAATGGTATCTTATGAATATGCTTTGCTTCCCATTACCTCTTTGTGATGCCAGCTGATGATTTGTAGAACACCCGCCTTAAATGACATATGGAAACTCAGGAGCCAAAACTCTCCTGTTACAGTTACTGCCCAGACTACATTATGTCCCTGCAGCCTCTGTCTCATCATGGAAATTTAGGGGATCAAAATCAAACAAACATCCCAGAAACTTCTACACAGAGTTGTAACGTCCCTTTTAAGTGATGGGGCTTTATCAGTTTGTATTTATGGAGGAATGACCAGAAACAAACAAACTGATATTAATGAAGGCTTGACAGCACTTATTGGTATAATAGAGTAGTTAATACGCTTTGCATAATACAGCCAGGAAAGCGAAGGCAAAGGGCTGGAGAAAAAGGAAGTAACCCCAAAAGAAAAAGAAGAAATTAATAAGCAAGAGAGGGATCTGAGACTTCCAGCCTCTTCATCATCTCCAGTTACACAGGTCAAACTAGAACACATTTAGGTCAGTTCTTGCCTGATGTGAATATTGCTATAGGAATTAAATATTTTCTTGAGTGCATCTGCTCCCACCTGCCTTGCACAACTACAGTCAAGATTTCTGTATTAAACCTTGCAGGAAAAGGTCCCTGTCCAGCAGGGGCTCCTCCCTTGTTCTACAGAAACTATTCAAGATATCACTCCAAATTTGAGTTAGGATTGCCTATAGCAACTTCTTCCCTTTGTGTCAGTTAAAACAAAGGAGCCTGATTTTGAATTCTCACCCATGACCATATAAACCTAGCTACAAGTCAGCACAGCTCCACCAGAGAAGAACTGCTGTAAGATGCAAAGCATCTTTTATCTGCCGGACTTCCTACATGTTGCTCTGAAACAATGGGTCAATTACCCCAGCACTAGGTTCTTCCTGGGCTGAAAGAGGCTAGTAAGTTGAGATCTCTTCAATCACTCCAGCTCCTATTGCTCCTGCAGAGAGAATTGTTATGACAACAGGAGACTGAAACCCAGGTTTACTATAACTGAACAGATGGATTCCAAAAGTCTGGGACATTATTGCAATGGAAAAGCTGATGAATTACAGAAGAAAAAACATATGCCACTTATTTAACCTTCTGATTTTCTTTGATTCATTGCTGGGACAAGCAAACCAATCTTAAAAGAGGGGGGAAAAAAGAAATACATAAAAAAGGCAAATAGTACTGTGACTAATTTTCTATATCTTCTATATTTCTATATCACAGCAGTCATGCCTTCTATGTCAGTACACCGACTTCCCCTGGACCTTCTCACCCCAAACACCTAGGTTTCACCCTGATTTCTGAAAGGAGTGGGGCTTACATGGTACCTGAAAAAGTGTCTCCACTTTCTCTCCCTAAGTTTTGTTTCCCCACTGGCCAATTGCATTGACATTTGACAGAAGGGTAGCAGTCTAAGAGATTGCATTTCAAGATGACGACTGGCAGCTGAGCAGGGGACAGAAACCCAAAGCAGTGTTCCCACGCTATCAGCCTGAGTCTCCACACGTGGTCTCTTCCTGCCTGGGCAGAGGGAGAGCAGGGGAGACTAGAGGCAATGTGCAATCCAGGACCTGGAATTACAGCAGGGGATGTAGGGCACTCGGTAGGAAAGCAGTTTACACTGCTCAGGAACAGATCTCTGCGCATGTTTGCAATTAAAATTAAAGCGCATTTCCCCTCTCCCCCCACTAGCAAAATAGAAGAGAAACACTTCTGAAGGTGCACTTAATGGAGATGAGAGTGCATGCCCTGTGGCTGTGTAAAACAGGGAGAAAATAATTTCTGAATTCAATCTTTCCTCTGTGCATGTGTGTGCATGCGCTTGCACATGCGTGCACACACAACCAGAATGCATATTCACCCATAGAACCAAAATGTGTATATGCACACAGAATGCATATACACTTATGTTCACACACACAGGGGAACAGTTAAACACAGGAATTCTTGCAAGTATATCCATGCATATGCACAGACAAAACCTGGGATTTCCAGCAAAGCTTGAGCAATTCAGTGTAATAAAAAAGGGCTCCTTGCAGCAAAGCACTTAACGAATGGCAGATTGCATCCAAAGGGTGCCATTACCCAAGGGAGCTGGGGGATTTGGCTGGAGGATGCAGTATGAACAAATGGTCTGAAGATTTGTTAGGTAAGGGCTAGATTCAGCACAATCAGAAGGCTTCATATCTCTTCTGAAGCCCTATATATTTCATCCCCAGAGCAGATGAAGCTGGAATATTTTTCCATATTTTTAAAAGTTATTTTTTTGTGAGAGAAATCTAATTTCTGAAAACTACTGTACCCTCACAGTATTTTCAGAGTCATGTTCTCCTCCAAGCTCATTAGCAAAGAAAACGAAACACCTTTCATTTAAATTTAATTTCATTGTTCATTACATAACAACCAAGGAATATTGAAAAACCTCACAAGAGATAACAAGTTGCTGTTTTAAATGGCCAGTAGGGACAAATAATAGCTCTGACGTTGGCTACCTTCTAGAAATCACTTTTTCCCTTTCCCCAAAAACCCATAATTTGTAATATTTGCAACTCCTCTTGCCTTGCATAAAATGTATTATTTACAGCATGTTTTCTATTCTGAGAGCTCAGAATTCCTCCTTGACTCCAGTTCATACATCACTTGTATCAGACTCCAATGGAGCACCTATTTCGGATTATGGACTGGCAAAATAAATCATAGAAAATTGGAATTCCAAGGAAAAGAATATTTCATGTTTCGTCATTTTGCTGTTATGAGAACGGCAGGCTTTTAGCTTGATTGTTTTATTTTTACCAAGGGATGTTCAGTGCTATGTTTTATGTGCTCTCAGAATATGAGCCCATGTACTCATGGTGTTCCAAAACCTCAAAACCCACAGTCAATTACACTGCTCAGAAATGGTGACTCTAGATTCCTTACCACCAGTTTCTCCTGAAGTACTGCTGGCTCCATTTTCCCCATGCACCCATATTCCTTGTGGCTTTACAAATGCACAAATGCACTCTCACAGAATAGCAGAGGTTGGAAGAGACCTCTGGAGGTCACCTGGTCCAACCCCACTGATCAAGCAGGGCTTAAAGTCAGTTGCCAAGGACTATGCCCAGTCAGGCTTTGAATGAAACCAAGGATGGAGCCTTCACAAACTCTCTGGGAAAACTCTGTCACTGCTTCATCACCCTCACACTAAAAAAGTTTTGTATTTTGTTCAGACAGCACCTCCTGTGTTTCAGTTTGGGTACATTGCCTCTAGTTCTGTCACTGGTCACCAATGGAAAGTGCCTGGCTCCATCCTCTTCTCATCCCTCCTTCAGGTGCTTGTAAACATTGATGAGATCCCCCCAAGCTTTCTCCAGGCTGAACAGTCACAGTTACCTCAGTCTTCCCTCATGGGAGAGATGCTCCAGTCCTTTCATCATCTTTGCAGCCTTTCATAGGACTCTCTCAGGTAAATCCATGTCTCTCTCATACTGGGGAGCCTGTAACTGGACACAGCACTTCAGGTGTGGCCTCACCAATGTGGAGTAGAGGGGCAGGATCACCTTCCTCCACCTGTTGACCACACCACTCCCAGTATAGCCCATGGTACTTGTTGGCTTTCCTTGCCACAATGGCACATTGCTGGCTGATAGTCAGCTTGGTGTTTGCCAGGACCCCCAGGTCCCAAGGTGTCTTCCAGATGGTCAGTCTCCATTATGCACTGTTGCCTAGGGTTGTTTGTCCTCAGGTGCAGGACCTTGCACTTTGCTTTCCTGAACATTGTGTGATTGTTCTGGCCATTTTCTCCAGCTTGTCAAGGTCCCTTTGAATGGCAGCAGAACCATCTGGTCTATCTCACTCCTGAGTTCTGTGTCACCTGAGGTGGTGATACAATTTATTTCAAACTTCATGAGGGTGTGCTATGTATCAGTCACCATGTCATTAATGAAGAGATTGAACAGAACTGGCCCCAGTAAACACATGGGTGAGGAAGGCATTGAGTACCTCAGGTATTTCTGTATCCTTAGTCACCAAGCCCTCTGCCCCATTCAGCAGCAGAGTCACATTTTCTCTTGTCTCCTATTTACTGCTGAGATAACTGTAGTAGCAGCCCTTCTCATTACCCCTCATGTCCTTTGTCAGAGTCAACTCCAGGTGGGCTTTGGACTTCCTAACCCCACCCCTGCATCCTTCGACATCATCTCTGTGTGCCTCCTGAGTTACTTGTCCCTGTTTTTACCTCATGTATGCTGCCTGTTATGTTTGAGTTCAGTTGGAAGCAACTCGTTCTTCAGTGCAGGCTTCATGCTGGCTTTGCTTGGTTTCCTGCTCAGTGGGATGGACTGCTCTTGAACTTGGAGGAGGTGACCCTGGAAAAAAATTACCAGATCTCCTGGACCCCTCTTCTCTCCAGAGTCATATCCCATGGGATTCTTCCAAGTGAAACCCTGAACAGGCCCAAGTTTTCACTGCTGAAGTTCAGAGTTTTGGTACTGCTATTTACTTTGCTCCCTCATCTCAGGATCCTGAGCTCCACTATCTCAAAGTCACCACAGCCAAAGCTGCCCCTGACCTGTCTCCCCAGCCAGTCCCTCCTTTACAAGTATGAGGTCCAGCAGAGCATTTCCCCTCATTGTCTCCTCCATGACCTATATCAGGATATTACCATCCATGAGCTCCAGAAACCTCCTGTATTGCTTGTGTGTTCTGATGTGTTATCGCTCCAGCAGATGCTGGGATGGCTGAAGCCTGCCATGAGGACCAGGGCCTGCGAATATAAAACTCTTTCCAGCTGTCTGACAGCCTCATCTCCTTCTTCTTGATGAGGGGGTCGCAGTTAAAAATATTATTTACTTCATACTAGTTTGTAGCTTATAACATTTCCAGAAGTGTTTCTGTGCAAGGTTTTTTCAATGAAATATGAGCAAAGTAAAACCTAAATCAGGAAATAACTTCTCTTTGTGTAGTCAAGCACATCCTCTTTTCTTCCAGTCATTTAATCTGTAGGACTAGCAACTTGCAAGGACACCCAATGATTATGACTATGTTGTGCTGAAATCAATATATAATAAGTCACGATTTGGGGATATCCAGACTTATACCTTCAAAAGCAGTGCTTGATGTATGGATGCCTTACTTGAAGATATTTTGTGTTTAAGCTCCTAGCCATCGCATGAATACTGCAATGCATAAGATCCCCTCCTCCAAAGGAATATGTTTGCAAATACTGTACAGCAACAACCAGGAGGAACTGCCGATTTAGAGAAGGGAATAATTTGTAAGAAACAGTCCTGACTTGGTAGCCACAGCTGGGGATAAAGCTGTACTTATTAATGCCATCAACCATAAATCAGGTAATTTTCTTGATTTATGCAAATCTAACCCAAAAAATAAACACATAGTTACACATTTCTATCACTTCCAATTTAAGCATGAACAAAAGAGTAAAGTACCTGATAACTGTCAAGGAAGTAACTGATAGATTGCCTCTTCTCACCATCTGCAATACCATCAGCGTGATGTTACCAGTGAGTGACCTAGGTTCAAATATACATTATGGTGTAAATGTTCCTAAAATAGTTTTCTAAAAATAGAGCCAAAGTCATCAGAATTTGTCCCCTCCTTCTGAAATATGTTCTTCCTACACAAAAAAATCTAGGTATATTTAAAGATAATATATATTTAACATAATATATTTTAAAATAACTAACTGCAAACAGCAAGGTGCCAACCTCCCTCATAGGCAGAAGACATATTGTCCTAAAGAAGCACAACTCAGGGGTTTTTGCTTTATCTGTGAACACTTGTACAGACAAACCTTAGACTTGTCCAGACTGGTGACAGGGCTGAGCATCCCTGTGTGTGTGCTGGGCTAAATAATAAGGTAAATTTCAGAGGTCAGTGCTGGAGCCTTGGTTATTTAGTGGATTTACCCTACTAATGTCAAAACTCCCTTTACTAGAAAACAAAACATATACAGAGTGATGCAACAATTTGCTTAAAATCACACTGAATTAAGCAAAGCTGAAAATAGAAGTAATTTTTTTCCCAGCCCTGTGCCTCTTTCAGAGAACCACTCCTCTGCTTTCCCAGAACAAGGCAAGGTAAAGGGGGAACATATGCACACATTGCTATAAAACAGAGAAAAGTAGCTGGGAACCACCACCATTAAATAAGTGCAATCTCAAGTGCCTAATATATGAGGCAACATCTGAAGGGAAACCTCAAGAAACTGCTCAACAGTCATCATTCTCCATAATTAAATAGCCAAAGGAAAATCTGCTCAAGCATAAGGTAAGTATTCACAGACATATTGCAGATACTGTCAATAATGCTAATAGCTCTTCTACAACTGTAAATAGATCAGAAATGCCAGATGCTTCTTTCTCTTCATAAAATCAAGAGGTCTAGAAAAAAAAACACCCAAAATTCAGAGATATATCCCAAAAATAACAGCAGGCATTTGAAATATGTGGCTAGCCCCTATGGCTACAGCACAGCTGCACACTGCATAGCATTATAGAATTAAACCTGTTACCTGCACACATTTTAAATGAACAGCCAGCATTAATGACACAGGCCATCTAGGAAAGATTAAGGATTAGTTATCATTTCAACCCAATGAAAGAAGATCTATATTTCTCTTTTAGACACGTAATTCACAGGAGAATTGAGCTTGCCAACACTCTGAAAAAATAATCTTTCAGAATTCTTGCAAACCCACTGTGTTATGATTTCATCTCATGAAATACAACACCTTTACATTAAACCTCATAAAACTAAATCCCTGCTGGATCTCTTCCAGGCTCAGAGAATAAACAGCTATATCAGTGATGCCTAGAACAGTAAAATCTGGCCCACTGTCATATGGCAGGTTCCCATTTACAGAGGGGAGCAGGTCTGCAAACAGCTAATTCGTTTGGCTATTACAAAATCCTCACATACAATGAATTTCTCACATAACTGGTCGAAGAAATACTTCAAGGGGGGAAAAAAAAGGCTTTGAACACTATAATACACACTTATTTCTACTAGGTTTTGAGGGGGAAGGGGTTGTTAACCTGTTCCCTGCCTTCCCCCAATGAAATCTGTGCTGAAGAGCTGCTCTGGTTTTCAGTAAGCAGGAGCAAGTTTAGTTGTGTCTAAATTCAGGCAGATCACAAAGGGAGGAGATTTGTTTTCAAAACAGTTCAAAAGCAGAGATGAATATATCCAATGAGATTACTCTGTAAAGCACCAAATATTTTCCCTTTGATGTCAGAAGTGCTACTCGGATTCCTTTCAATCTTGCTGGTCCAACCCAGAGCATGAATAAGGAAGATATTAAAATACTCAGTACAAGTACAATTACACCAGGCAACACAGATCCAGTGCAAAAGCCCCTCTCAAAATCTCAGGGCAAATGTCCTCCATAGAGATGGAGACTGGTGTATGGCCACAGAACAAAAGCAATTTTCTGTGTGATTAAGAATCTTCCCTCTTCCTCATCTAGAACTGCACTTCAGTCCCCTGATCCAGGCAGAGGTTGGCACATCTTCATGTGGAAACTGCAGTTACAGATCTAGATACACATGTCACACATTCCTTCCATCTCGCCTATCATTTAGCAGGCTAATTACATCTCAGGCGAACCACAATCAGATAATCCTCAGTGCAAGCACAGGAGCCAAGGAGGACATGATCCCATACTACCCCCCACCAGGGCCCAAATTCCCTCCCCTAAGGTTCCCCTTCTCATTTTTTCCATTCTGACAACAGCTCTCCAGATTTTAGTAGTCACAGCTGGAAGATGATATTTCTGCAGTGAAAAGGGGAGGTTAACAGCACCGTAACCTTCCCATGGCCAGTGATGCAAAGCAGAGGGAGAAATACCAAATCATGTGGGGACACAGGAGCCACATGGGAAGGGACAAAGGTTCCCTGGAAACTGTCAGGAAGTCTTTTTTGAACTGGCAGAAGAGAAATGTCCCTGATAAGACAGTTGATTAGATGATACAAAGGCAGGGCAAGGGCACTGACCCCATCACCAGAATTAATGAAGAGGGTACGTGCACCTAGAGGGCAGTAGGTTGTGCCTCCAAGCATCCTGTCAAGCAGAGGACTGTGCAGGATATCTTCAGCACCAGCAGGACATCACATGCCCAGTCTTTCCCTGGGGTGAGAAAATCTGACACCCTAGGCACACTTTCCATGGATTCATGGCTCTTCTGACCAGCAAGCGACTTCTGTCAGAAAACTGCTGGGCTAAACAGGATCTCAAAATTACAAACACTAGAGGAGGGAATGGCAGCTGTTTATATACTTGACCACATAAGAAGCTCTAACTCTTGAACTGGCTAATGACTCCAGCCCACAATTAGCTGTTGTTATGAAGGGCACATCCAGGCAGACTGAGCAACACAGCACCAGGTGGAGTCCCCATGTCCACAGGGGCAAATCATCCTTAGGGATAGAAAGGCAAAACCGAACAAAACTCAGGTGACAGCACACCCATGTAAAGTGAACCGGCTTAGTATTACCATTCTTAAGGGTTTACTCTTGATATTTCAAGCTTCATTTTCAATATAACTTATGCCAAACCAAATTAAGATAATGTAACTTGGTTTCAGCCTTGTCCACCTCTATCAGGATGAATGCTTTCAAGCCTCAAATGTGTAGCTTTATACATCAAGTACAAAGGATGCATAACTGTAAACCACAGTACCTCTGTTTTCAATGTTTATTGAACTACTCAAAACAACATAATTTCACCATTTACTCACAGATGTAAATATTAATTCTAAACTGACTCTAACACACTTTCTGCTACAACTTTATTTACAGGGAATTAGCAAACCTTGTTTGCTGTGAAAACTTTTAAGGGAAAAAATATTACACAAGTAAACCAGAGAAAAACATTCTCACCTTTTCTCCAAACACGAAGTTTTCCCTGCGGGGGATCAGTCAAGCCAGACACATATCACTTGGGAACATGGGTTGCAAGGCACTTACTTCCCTCAAAACTAGCAGTTTCAACAGTCCAGAAGACCAAGCATTGACAAATTATTTGGTTAGAGGAATTAGTCCCACAGTCAACAGAGAGCTGGGAATATTGAAAATACTGAAATTTACAGAAAAAAAATAATACTTAAAAGTAGGAAAACCCACCAAAGCAATAAATAAATGTACTGGATGGTTTTAAAACTTATCTCAGCCTATATTACAAGTATGCATTTGCATGTACTGGGAAAGGAAAAATACACATGAGGAAGAAGACCATGTTTATAATGTATTTCCAACAGGGGTTCCTTTACCAGCCTATTCAGGTTTACTTTTCTGTGTGAAGTTCAGGAAGGTAAAACTGTAGATTTCTAGTTTGAAAGCAGAATAGTAGAGGAAAGAAGAAATTGGACATGCTGAACAAACGTTTGAATATATTCCTTGTTAAATACCAGTTAAGGGAAAGTTGCTTGCTTTTTTCAGTTATTTCTGAACTTTGTGGAAACTGCAGATATAATACCAATACATCATAAGCCATGTCACACAGACTGCTTCTGAGTCAGCTGCTTGAAATTTCTGATTTTTTTTTAATATTTGGAAATACCAACTCTAGAGTCTGCAAATATATATTAATTACTGATTATGTGCCTACTAGTTTGATTATTTAAATCACTTTGTAATTTAACTCTAATCAAATACAGAAACTAATTTGTTGATTAGATCAATCTGACATCATTGTTTCATTGCTTTATTTTAAGTCAGGCCTAATATTTTAAATTGTATAGCTTTAGGCAACAGATTCTCTTGATTTTACTTTTTAAAAATGTTTTACCACAACTTATTATTTAAAAATAATTTCCCACCATAAGTAACAGGTGTCCAAACCTTGAGGCCATTAGACTAGCTATCTAGCTGCATATCTGACCATTTCCCTGCAAATAGCAATGAGTTCTGAAAGTGAGTTTCTATACCTGCCTCTTTCACACTCTCATTTTTAGTTGTTTTCTCTATTAAGCACTGCAGACACAGAGCAGTTGATGGCTACTTTTTACCATGCATCTGCAAAACTACTGCACACCAAAGCTCATGAATGCCCACAGCTTCAGTCACTCCTCCTCAGGGAAAGTACTAGGGCAGCCTTGAATGCAAATGGCCAAAACCTGCCAAAGTCCTAATGGGAAGTAAAACTTGGAGCTAGACACCTCCTGACATCAAAACTATCACTGTGGCCAATGATGGCAGTATTTCTGCCCCATGTCACCCTGCCTAGATGGAAGCAGAAATTTTCCTTTCTCCTCTTCTGAAGCATCCGTGCCCTATACAGAACTCAAGCATTTTGGTATAAATACCCTGTCCTTTTCTGTGGCTCAGCCAGCAGGGTCCTCTTCTCAGCTCAAGGTCCTAACTACTACCAGGCTGCAAATAACAGCTTGGGGAGGGGAGGGTGTGGAGGAAGGAAAGACTTATTACATTATAGCTTTTTAAATGAACTACACTAGGAAAACCAGGTACCATGCAATTATAGTCCTCTAGAGAATGGGCTCTGCTACCTTTATCATCCAGCACATAGATTAGACAGATAATAAATAGATTGGTAACTACAAACAGAAATTCTGCATGAGCAAAAGTGCTCACCAGGACAAAAACTGTAGCCAGATATAGATGTCTGATAAATTTGAAGGATCATAACTTGCTAAAGCACTAACATACAAATAAATCTAGATTTATATACATATATATGTTGAACGTAATGCAACAACCAAGCACCTGTATTTACCATTTCATATTAATGGAAAGTACAAAGCAACACTAAAAAAAAGCAGTGTTTGGAATAATATTTAATAATGTTCCTATGGAAAACATTAGAAACTGGAAAATATTACCTGAAAATTTTAATATACTAAATGCAGGGAAGCTACTGAGGGAAGGACCACTACAATTAAAAGTAAAAACCTAGAAAACTCTGTGTGACTTGGTTTTGATTCTATTTGAAAGTAATCAGCCCCAGTTTGATCTTTCCTTTTCATGACATCAAACCCTGATTAAAGATGGCCTGGAGTCTCAGTCTATAGACACGGTTTGTGGAGAAGGGCTGAAAGCAAAAATACAGAGCACTGGAAGATCGCTATCTCGTGTCACTGGGCAAAGGAAAAAACTACATGGTGTGCACAAGCGCCACCAAGAGGTTCTTCTGCCATAGCCCAAAGATGATTTTCCCTCTGTGCCGCTCAGGCATATTCTCAATATGCTTTGAGTTTGAGCCAATACCCAAAATGCACGAGCAGCTCGCTGCTGCATTTTCAGTGAGCATTTCAAATGGAAAGCAAAGAAAAGGATAAGTTTGGGGGTTTTTCTAAGGGTTCCTTTCAGAGAAGGGAGGGGTGGAAAAGATATATCTGCAGCACATGGAGTTTTTGACAACAGAACTTTAAATGTTGTGGCAACAGAAAACAAGACTGCTGCCCAGTCCAGATCTGGAAAACATTAAATTCCACCTTATCAGCCACCAAAACATCATCAGAAGAGATCTGTTGCTGAGCTGCCTCATACCAAAACCTATGCAATCTTATTTTTTTCCTGTCAAAAGCAATTGTGAGATTCAAATAGTAGTAACATTTTTGTAGTGTGTTGTAGGAGACCATTTTTAAAGGTAAGCAGAAATTTTCTTCAGATGTTTTCATCATTGTCACAAAGTCGGTTTTGTCCTCATCACTGCCATTTTTTGAGCTGAAGGAAATGAACTAAAAAGCCATAGATTTTTCATTCCTCTACAATGTTAATAACCAAAGGGTAATTCCTCCAGCTCCAATTTTTTGCTTTCTTTTTTAGAGAGCCCCTGAGGTCAGTATCACCCTAACCTTCTTGGACTGGCTACTGCCACCAGTAAGTGTGAGTGGGGCTGGACTTCCTTCAGGAATGGAAGCAGCACCTAGCTGTTAGGGAGAGGTGGATGCTTTGTGCTGGGTAAGGCTTGGTTGCCCTCCATGGGTCCACACCTCCCTCTGCAAATCACTGCTCTCAGTGTGACCAATAAGTCTTCCTGATCTTACCAACTTCCACGCTGGGAATCCATCTGTGGGCTGCTCAGGAGCTGAAAGCTCAGCATTTTCTCCAGAGAGAGGAGAGAGGTTGAAACACAGCGTTGAATTGAGCCTCCCAGGTAAGTGTAGGCATCCCAGTGAGGTCTCAGATGTGTCAGGCTGCAAGCCACCTAGCTAAAGTCAGAACTTGGAGCATCAATAAGACTAGATAGTCTGTGAAGGTTCCCTCCAGCAACAGGTATTCAATGCCCACGATTCTGCAGCTGAAAAGGATGATGATGCCTGCAGGTCCGTAAGACAGGAATAATGGTGCTCAGGTTGGAGCAGCCATCAGTGATGGCAGTTTTCACCTCAAAGCTCATCACATTACCAAAGCACCTCGCAGGGTCAGGGTAGGGAAGCCAAGAAGCTCCCACACAGTCAGGTAAGGGACTGAGTGATCTCAGGGCAACAGACCTGGAAAAATATGCAACAGATTAACAAATTCATACTCTTTATTGCTGCCTGTGTTGAAATAAGTGTCTTGCCCGCTCTTCAGCAAACAGGCAAGTCAATACATTTTCCCTTTTCCACTTCTGAGCTTCCAGGACTGGTCAGAAAAAGGTACAGAAGTTCCGAGTTCACATCAAAGCTTGAAAACATGGGGAAGCAGCACGACAGTTTTAACTTGGATGGCACTGACCAGGCACATTCGTTAGAATGCAGTGCTACACTGAACTGCCTCCAAGTACCAAGAACTCCCGTCATTTTCCCCACAGTTCATTCATTTTCACCACCATCCATCAGGTAACATTTACTGAGGGTTGGGGAACAGAGGGACTAGAGCTGGGGTCTTTCTTTCCAGGCAGCCCATTCTCTCACCTAACTCTCGAGATTTGAGGTGATTTAAGCACTTGAGGATTAAAGAAGTTTATAACAGCTTATACAGATTTAAGCATCTAAAGTGGCTTAAATGCTTATGTTACTTTCAAGGCTCTAAAGAAGCTTAACTATCCATGGCAGTTGATGAATTTACGGGTACTTCAAAGCCTATGCTCCCTTTAAAACAATAAAAATACACCTTAATGCATTAAAAAAAAAAAATCACTGCATTTTGGGAGTGCCGTCCTGCTTGGCTCCTGCCAGGCCGGAGCAGGTCGCCCAGGCCTTTACCCGGATGCCCAAACAGTCCTGCAGCCCCCCCGCCTTTCCTGGCCGGCGGATCTCTGCGCCCTTACCTGGCGGCACCGTGCCAGGCCGAGCCGGGGCAGGCACCGCCCCATCGCTGAAAGGGCCGGGGTAGGGCGGGGGCCCCCTGAGCTAAACCCGCCGGGGTGCGGAGGGGCGGCACCAGGTCCTTAGTTTCGCTCCCAATTAAGAGTGAGATGTTTATTGGCCCAAGCGCGCGCTGCGGGACACGCCCGCGGGTACCCCGAGGATGCTCCCGGGCCGGGCCGTGCACATCCCATCCTATCCCATCCCATCCCCCGGCCGCGACGCGTGTCAGGGCAGCCGGGCAGGGACCATGCACCCGGGGCAGCCCGAAACACACCCCCACCGGCCCGGTCCGCCCAGCGCCAGCCCCACCCCTCCTGCAGGCGGAGCGGGGCCGCGCCGGCACGGAGAGCATCCTGCGGACCCGGCGAAGGGGGCAGGTTTTCTGGCCGCGGGCGCCGGTCCCTGTTCCTGCGGCGCGCCCTGCGATGGGGAGCGGGCCCTGCTGACCTGCAGCGACCGCGAAGAGCATTCGGGTCCGCAGGCTGGGAACGCCGTGCCCGGGTGGCAGCGAGGAGCACCGAAGGCAGCCTCACGTTCTGGCGCTTTTACCTGCAAGGGATCAGAGCGAGAGCAGTAATGTTTGCTCGGGTCTGTAGTCTTGGGCTGGTTTTGTTTACATGATCTTGGATCATTTCAAGTTTAGAGTAAATGAGTTCACCAGGAGTGATTAAAAATGGAAATAGGTCTCAGTAAAACCTCATTTCAAATCAAAGCTTAATAGAGGAAGAAAATGTGTGGTTTTCCTGCTTGTTTCCTGTGGGCTGGAAACAAACAAGCAAACAATTCTGGTGAAAAAAATGAGCAGGTTTTAGTCGGAAATGTGTCATCCTCCACCACAGAGAATGGTTATTATCTCTAGTCTAAACAGTCTGCTCAGGTTTGGGTCTTTGCTTCCACATAGCCTAGCTGGCTTGATTTGTGGAAAGTAGCATAGAGAGAATTTATGGATCAAAAAAGGAGAGCAAAAAACAAACCACAAACTCGTCAGTTTTACAAAGGTCTGGTGAATAGCCCAGCCATTCAGGGCAAGAGCAAACCTGTTGGTAGATTTCCTTCCACTGAAGAGAAGTCTGGGGACAGAGGCTGGTAGAACGAGCACTGGGAGCTGGAAGAGACATTTCCACCAAGTGGCAAAGGCTACAGCCTCTGGCAATCCTCAGGACTTGGCAAAAGAGGCTTAAAATGGGTACTGTAAGTCACCAGTGGGGCTCAGCGCCATGGAAGGCAACTGAGGCCAAGCGCTTACATACGTACTGTTTAAAGGAATGACCTGAACGCAGCTAATAAGTCGCAAGAATATGTGGTGCTGTAAGAAATAAACTACTTCCAAGACCTTCCACAAGTGATACTAGACATTCAGGATATTTACTTTCCAGGTATCAATCAACTTTTAAGAGAGAAACTGGCTTCCAAGGAGATTACATTCATCAACTTAGCCCACTGGAAAGGATCTTGGAATCTCCTCTGAAAGTGCTGGCACTGGCTTCAGCATGTGGCACCAGCCTGCCTGGAGCAGCACTGCAGCCACTCCAGCATGGCAGCCCTGTGCCCTCCTGGTGGGAATGCCGCAGGTCTCATCTCTTTCCTATGCCACAAGCAGTGACTCACATCTCTGGGAAACCCAGCGTGGAAAACAGACTACAGGGATCCTGCAATTTACAGAAGTCATCATGGCTAAGGCTAGCTTCCCATAAAACATCTCTGTAAGGAGAAATATTCAGTAGCTGATTAATGAATGTGGTTTACCACAAAATGATATTACACAGGCCTACTCTTTTCAATAATAATCCCATAAATAATATTACTAAAAATCCAAGAATTATCCAAAGCACACTGAAGCCGCATTGTGATCCCAGTGCCTTGCCTGTTGTCTTCCCCTTGGTGGTAAATCAACACTAACACAATTCTTTAGGGAGTTTCTAGGTGAAGACAGCAGTGAAGGGAAAGTGATGTGCCTACACTGTGCAGAGCCAGGACCACGCTTTTAGCTTCTGAAGAACGTGCCAGGTGACACTATTATAAAAACATTTGGATGCTCCCACCCAGGAAAACCCCCACTGGCAGCCGGGGGCCATGCAGGCTGTAGGGCCGGAGTTCGCTTCAGACCCCCGATCCTCGCAGAGGAGAGCCAGGGGCAGGACGGGCAGGAGGGGGCCCCGCTGGGCAGCCCCCGGGCTGGGCGCTGCCGACACGGAGGCAGGGAATGCCGGCAGCCCCCGGGTGATGCCTGCGGCCCCAGCGCCGGGCCGAGCCCTGCCAGCATCGCGGGGAGGGGGCGGAGGTGCCAGACACCCCCCGAGGGCTGCGGGAGCAGCCAGCCTCGCCCCCTGCCTGGAGACCGGTCCAGACACATCGCCCGTCCGCTGGCAGCGAAAGCACCGAACGTGGGCACGGGTGGCCGGGAGAGCGGGGGTCCCGCCGCTCCGCAGGAGCTGTGCCAGCGGCAGAGCTCACCTCCAGCTACCCGCGCCCCCTGGCCGGCCCGGGAGCTCCTCGGGGTTCTTTGTTCGCCGGGATCTTTCCCTCCTTCCCCCTGTTCGCATGGTAACGTTCCTTGCAAGGATTTCCTGCCAAAAGACAATCCCCCTGAGCAAAAGCAGACCGAGAAAGTAGTGACCAATCCTTTCTGGATGGCTGTCACCAGGCTCCTCCCAGCCCCCGCTCCCCCTGCCATTTGCATACAAAAAAATCCAGAAAACTCCCGTTTGCCCCAGCACCTCGCTCAGACCCTCCCGTCCCCGCCTGGCAGCAGGAGCCCGGGCTGGGGGACGCTGCCTGCGGCTGAGGGCAGCGCCGCGCCGCCCGCCCCGCCACCCCGGCCCCCGAGCCTTTCGCCAGCCCCCCCCGCCACCTTCTCCGCGCCCCAAAATGCAGCGCCGCCTCTGCGCCCTGCTCTTGCTGGCGACCCAGTGCATGGGCTCGGCCGCCGGGCTCTTCCCCTTCGGGGAGCCCGACTT
Organism: Xenops minutus; assembly: GCA_035221455.1. Classification (NCBI taxonomy): domain Eukaryota; kingdom Metazoa; phylum Chordata; class Aves; order Passeriformes; family Furnariidae; genus Xenops; species Xenops minutus. The sequence continues at coordinate 30,427,727 of JAWWEE010000122.1, read as the reverse complement.
CTCCTATAAACGCTCCAACTGCAAACCTATCCCCGCCCCGATGCTGCTGTGCCGGGGCATCGAGTACCAGAGCATGCGGCTCCCCAACCTCCTAGGGCATGAGACGGTGCAGGAGGTGCTGGAGCAGGCCTCCACCTGGATCCCGCTGGTGCAGAAGCAGTGCCACCCCGACACCAGGAAGTTCCTCTGCTCCCTCTTTGCCCCCGTCTGCATCGACGACCTGGACGAAATCATTCAGCCCTGCCACTCGCTCTGCGAGGAGGTGAAGGATCGCTGCGCCCCGGTGATGTCCGCCTTCGGCTTCCCCTGGCCCGACATGCTGGACTGCAGCCGCTTCCCCAAGGACAACGACCTCTGCATCCCGCTGGCCAGCAGCGACCACATCCTCCCCGTCACCAGGGAAGGTAAGAGGAAACCGCCGGGCCTCCCCCGGCCCGGCAGCATCTGTCCCCGATGAGCCGTCCCGACAGCGGGGTCCCTCCCCGGCTTTCCGTAGGGGAACGAAGGCGTCTTCCTTGCGTTACAGCACGTCCCGGTGCTCCGGGGCAGGGGAACCGGGGAGGTGGACGCAGACAAGGCTCAGGGAAGCTTTCCCGAGGGGATCGGGGAAACCGCAGGCACCGTCGGGGAAACGGCACCGGCCCGCACTCGTCTCCATCCCCAAAGAAAATGTCCGGGACCTCGGACTGGAGCCGCGCGGCTCCCAGAGAGTCGATCTCCTTGTGCAAGGATCGTCGCTGAAGCGCGGAGCTGGCATGCTCTGTGTCCTGTGCCCCGGCACCCCAACCCCCGCCCATCCTCTCTCTTACTCTTTTCCCCGTTAAAACAAAAACTTGAGGCATGACCTTAAAAACACACCTGCAGCCCGGCAGTGGGTCTGCAGCAAGGTAAGGCGCCTGAAAGTGCCCGGGTAGCTCCGGGGCTGGGGGTAGAAGGAACAGAATCTGGGGTTTCCCAAAGGCTTCCCAACGCCACCTGCTGTTCCTTTCTCCCCGAGCCTGATGGGGACTGTTGCTTGCATTTCCAGCACCCAAGGTCTGTGATGCCTGCAAAAATAA
>JAWWEE010000122.1:30389031-30426642 GCA_035221455.1 Xenops minutus | reverse complement strand
GAAAACCTCTGCAAACACGACTTTGGTAAGTGGAAGAGAGCTCCTCTTGGTTGAAACTTGAGAGTCCGGATCAGGTACAACTCCCAGTGGAGTCAATGAGAGATGTGCCTGAATAAAGGCAGGGTTTTGACCGTTGGGTCTTGAAACACAAAATTCCACCTTGGAATAAAAGGTAGCCCTTTTTATTGTTCTTTTCTGTTTACTGTTTTGAAGTAGTGCTCTTTTATGTGGATGTGGATGTTGCTGGCAAGCCCAAAAGAAAGTAAAATGGCAAAGAAAAAAAAAGAATCTTTCATGCAGACTATTGCCTGGGGAGAAGCAGAGCAAGGCTTCATTTAGACATTTGAGACAGAGCTGCATGACCAATCTCAATGTATCCTAAGAAAGACTCTCCCCGCAGATTAAGAATGAAGCTCTATATATCATTTGACAGAGAAGGTAATGCACAGACAATTGGGGATATAAACTTAATGGGAAGATCTGGGGTTAGAAGAGGACAAGAAAGCTCCTTCCACACAGACAACTGAAGGACACATTATCCACACATTAGCATTTCAAGAGCAAAAGGGAATAAGGAGGGGAATCCTTTTACAAAAGGTCAATGTTTATACCTGGAAACAGATTTGTAGTATAAGTATCTACAGCAATTCAAAAGTCTTTCTTAAAAAAAAAAACAAAAAAACACAAAACCAAACAAAAAACCCAACAACAAAAAAACAACCACCCCAAACCATGATTGTGGGACATAATTGCTAAAACAACCAATAGCTCTGGCCTGGCAAATTGCACTCAGATAAATCCTCCTAAAGCTAAACATGCCCCACAGATTCTTACAGAGCCCTGTATCCCCCTCCTAGTTATTTTACTAAATCGAATGCAGCTGTTGGACCAATTTGCCCTCCATGGGATCTATTCTTGCAAAAAAACAATGCATGTGAAATATCATTTCCTTACAGGTTTGCTTAAAATCCTCTCCAGCCTAATAAATTAAGTGTAGAAGTTTTGAGCTGCAGCAGAGATCAGGTTTCTTGGTCTAGGTACTTGCCTCCCCACCTCCCCTTCATATGCTAGTTTCAGAAAGGCTGTCCTCTCCCAGAAAAAAAAAGAAAAAAAGGTGCTCTGCTTAATGTAGCAAACCTGCCCTCTCCCTGTTGCAAACGGGAGAAAAGCTGGAGAAAATATTAAATTAGAAAGGAAGGGGAAAGAGGGGGAGGGGGAAAAAGGAGAAAAGAAATCCAAAAAACCTCAGCCCTAAGGTTGATTCAAACTGAAATGACTTGCATGCCCTTTGTGGCTTTAGAAATGGAGCCACCTGCTGCCTCTTCTGTCAGCCCTGACAGTTTAATTAGCAATAGAGCACCTCCCTCCCCAGGTCCTCTTTATGTGCACTAATGGGAAAAAACCCTCTCAATCTCTCTCCCTCTCCCCACTTCCCCCTCCTCTCGGTCTATTAGCCTTGAAGATAAAAGTGAAGGAGATTGCCTACATCAATGGGGATACCAAGATCACCCCCGAAACAAAGAGCAAAACCATCTACAAGCTGAATGGGCTGACAGAAAGGGATCTGAGGAAGATAGTGCTCTGGCTCAAAGGTGGCCTCCAGTGTACCTGTGATGAGATGAACGACATCAACGTCCCCTACTTGGTGATGGGGCAGAAGCAAGCTGGGGAACTAGTGATCACCTCGCTGAAGCGGTGGCAGAAAGGGCAGAGGGCTTTCAAGCGGTTCTCCCGCAGCATCCGCAAACTACAGTGTTAGTGGCTTCATCTCTGGCTGTCTCCAGCAGCTGCCTCTGTCCCAAGCTCTCCAGGCCCCCTGCACCTTCCTGCTTTGGCTCCTCTGACCCTTGGGATGCCATGGGCACAAGACACAGTGGCCACTCTCCGCAAGAGGAGGAACCCCTCCATTTTTGTACATAGATTAAAATGTAATAATAATTAAAAAAAAAAAGGACTATTTTTGGGAAGTATTAAAGTATCTTGCTTAAAGCTTGGGTTTTTTATGGTTGGCCTGAGGTTTTGCCCTCTTCATTTTGGTAAAGCTGGTTCATGTATATTGCTGCTTCTCTGTATATGTGCATGTTTGTTGTGCAAAAGTAGGAGATACAGAGAAAGACAGCCACGTGTGTAACTGGCCTGTCACAGTGGGTACGACTCTTTCACTGAGGTGAAATGGCTTGCCACCTATATTAACACTATAAAGGTCACGTTATGACTCTTGCATGTGATACATAGGCACCAGTAAGAGTATATTAACCATTCTCACATTTTATTTTCCACAAGTCTGATCCCTTCTCTCTCAGAAAAAAAAAAAAACTAACAAGGTTTGGAGCTGGTTGATCTGAATGCAACTTTTTTATTATTATTATTTTGCAAATTAAACCATCTGTAGCCTAACTGTAATATAACTAGTGGTTAACCTGAACGAGTTGTAAAATATTGCTTTAATTAACCTTGTAAATATTCCAGATAAATGTTATATTCTTGTATATAAACTTTACATCATAGTTTACTCATTGTCTTGGTCTGTATTCACTTTAATCCATTTTGGGAGAACTGGGAGAAAGCTGTCCAAATGGACTTTGACATGGCAAAACAGATTTTGGCATTTCACCTGAAGTGGCTGGTAGAAAAGCACAAGAAAGCCTCTAGTGCTGCAACCAGAATATACATAGTGGACATAATTTCCCAGAAGATGAACCCACAAGACACAGGACTGAGGTTCAGTCAACTCATTTTAATGTGTGTCTGTTGAGCTCTTTGAGATGAGGCTTCTTTGCTGTGGCTCCTTTGTTCAACCAGCTGCATTTTCATCTTGTCTTCTCAAAGGACTCTGCTGATGTGGAATTGCAATGAGACCACTTTCTTAGAAATCAAATCCATTTTTCCATTTCTTGAAAAAGACATATTAAGAAGTGCAAGAGCAGACAAAAATGTCATTTGCAATTTGCAATTCAGAATAATGGTAGAGCAAGGCTATTTTTTTTGTGTGTATGTACACTCACTATTCTTACTGAGAAAGAAAATAAAACCTACCTAATAGTTTAAATAAACAATTGTTTTTCAGCATTTTTCTTACAAATATTTTCTGATGAAGAGTAGCACCTGAATTTTATTGTACTTATCCCAAAAAATAATCTTGCTTCTCAGTGCTGTTGCACATAGAAAATTCTTAGCTTTGCTGACAGGATGAACATCCCATATTCCCAAGGACAATGTTTTATGTTAACTGTTCATAGACAGAATACAAATCCAACACTAGATTTTTCTTTAAAGTAAAATTTAGTATTATTTTCATAAATGTAGTGTTATTTTTTCACCATCAAGATAAATAAAATCTAAAGATCCAACATGATACATAATTTTAGAAAAACTGCTTGCTTGCCCTTTCCCACAGTCTTAATGCACTCACTACACCTGGTGCAAACAGTATGGTGATAGGATGTTGACCAATCAAGAAAAGAACAATTCTCACAAATGTCCTCAAAAGTATAATAATAATAAAAAAACTCCCACACAATCAAAGAAAAAAAAGTAACAAGCCACCAAACAAAAAATGCCATTTCAAACTGGCTCTTAATTATTTTGTGGAAGGTATCTGTATTTAAAGGCCAATACCTCACTGAAATGTCATTAAAACTGTCCTTCTGAATGAACCTGATTTACCAGGAAACAGATTTGAGTCTTTTCATGCCATGGTGTAATTACTTTTATACCAGAACTATGTCCATCATCTTACAGACCCATTAGCATTCAGATGTCTTATCACTCATTCCACTTACCATATAATGTAATACCTGTACCTGAACAGCCTTGGCTTTAGAGGGAACAAGCTACCAGATAAAGAGGATCTAGCTGAAGATGAACCTGCAGAAAATAGGAGTGTGTGGAGGAAAGCACTTTCAAAAGGCAGTCATTGCAATGTAGTTTCTTGGGACCAAAAATGAACAGCCAGGACTGCTCTACACAGCCCGCCTTACAGATACTATGTTGTCCTACAGCATCATAAGATTATCTTAATTGGGCTGTCCTAGAAGGCAGCATTACTGATGCTGATGAGGACAGACAGGTCACAAGTTACTCACTCTGGGGTCGTGTTAAGGCCAAGACTACAGAACATATTTTTCCCAAATTACTTAAATGTATGAAGACATATAACCTATGACGAACATTGCCCTGTCTTTAAAAAAAAAAAAAAAAAAAATCAAACCACTTTCCCCTTCCTCTCTCACAAAATAAACACTTTTACACCAGCAAAATCATGTTCCTATCAGGATAAATTCATGAGAAGAAGAACAAATTAGACTGGCAAACATTCAATTTTACTAATATAATCAGTGTCCCGGATTAAGAGCATCCTGCCATACAGCATACCCCTACTGATAAAACCTTGTGCATGTGGCCCTTGGCTGAGTCACTGTGACTACCCACCCTCAGGGTGGATTGGCAAGGATTGGATTACCCTTCAGATAATCCCTTCAGGATTTAGGCAAATGTGAAGAGTAAACTTTTCTCAACATTCCATTACCTTCTTTTAACAGTGTTGTATTAAAAGATGGGTCATATCCATCTTATCAAGAAGAGGAGTGTCAGTGTTGGTTATACTGTTTCTAAAGGTGTAAAAGCCAGACATTGCAAACAATTCAACTGAGAATTGGAATTTTAAAGTCACAGCCTGAAGAAACTTCATCTCAGATACTGGCAAAGAAGTAAACACATACATTTAAAAAAACAACCAAACAAAAAAAACCCCTTCAACTGTACCAGAAAGATATTGAGCCAAATGTAACAAAAATTATCAGAGCCTGTTACTTCTCATAATTTTGTCACATGTACTTCAAAGTGATTTTACTCCTTTATTACCTGGTATTTTTTTTTTTGCAATTGATGAGAAAAGGCAACCCACTGTTGCATTTTTCAGACACTTTTTGTCTTTTTCTAATTAAAAAAACATTGTCAGGGAGCCAATTATGTAGTGCCCATTGTATTTACTTTCATAAAAACTATAAAAGCAGCTGACTACAATGGATTAGTTTAAGAACAATAATAATGACACTTGACATTTATACAGAAGTTTCCATTTAGTTTCTCAGACTGCCTTCACAAAAATAGGCATTAATGTCCTTCTTTTGCAGATCAGGAAAATGAGGCACATTGAAGTGAAATAACTCATTCAAACCACCCAGCAAGTCCTTTACGGTCAAGAAAAACAGTATATTTTTTTGTCTCCAAGTTTTATGCTCTAATCACTAGCCCACAGCAATCAGAATAATGTATAATTGAGGCGGCACTTAGATTATAATTTGAAAGCATAACAGCAACGAAGACTTCTTCCAACTTCTTCCCACCAAGTGTGGAAAAAATTACTTTCCAAACTCAGATTTAAAACTCATCAGCAATAGCAATATTCCTCACAGTCTTTTCCTTCCTTTCTTGTTTATCGTTCTCTTTACCCTCTAGTTATTTCTTAATCCTTTGTTTTCTCCCTTGCTTCTCATTCACTTCAGACACCCACAGAGAAGCCACTCAGCCTCTCTCACCCCTCTCATACAGATGCTTTTGCCCTCAGTATGGTGTATTAAAGAACTTACGCACTATAACTAGACAAAAGCCACAAAAATCCTAATGATCAGATCAAGACATAAAAAGACCCATGTGGGAAATTCAACAAGAGACAAACTTAATTAATGATTTTCTGTGAGGACAGGAGAGCAGTTAGATGCCACAAGGAGTATGAGAGACACATGCTGATTGCCTCAGACCACTATTCCTATTCTGCAGCAGAATGTAAAGATATTTAAGGAATATGTGAACAGGAATGAAGAGCATACAGATAAAATACACCTTCCCTTCTATTGCCAGGTATGCCACACATCTCAACCCTGTTGTTATAACCTTGTGTTCTCCAATCTGGGGCCACGTGCACCTCTCTCAACCCTCTTTTAGATGTCTGACCTCTCTTCATCAATCAAGGGCATCAAGAGCAGAGCCACCAAGGCTCAAGAATAGACCACTTCATTGTCACCCAGGTGCCTGCTGAGGCATGAACAAGCCCCATGCAGCCAGCAGGGCAGCTCTTTTTTGGCTGCTTTGGCAGCCAGCTGCCATCCTCACCAAACCAACGAGCTCTGTGAACCTTTGCCATGTGGCTACAGTTGGAAACGCCAGAGGAAGGGAGATGGATTGATTGCTGTAAGAGCAGTGGGCAGCCTTCCTTAGGTCGGGCAGCCCAAGCTTTTGTTATTGCAGCCAAAAGTTCTTATTTCTGGGCTTCAGAGCCCTGCCTATATGATTTATCTAGAAGTTGCTTTCTTATCAGCAGATGCAGTTTCAGTACAGCCTGACTGTCTGGTGAAACAACCACAGGAATGGATCTTTTTTGCCTCTGTACAAAGAGGAGAGTGCAAGATATTCACATCATAGGAATCCAAGACCCCAAGCTGTCTTATGAACGTAAATTAGCCCATACTGTATCCCTTTGGGGTGAGTTTAATAGAGTAACATTTTCCAAATACATCAACGGCTTTCAGGGTGAGCGTTGGACTCCTAAATCACCTAGATGCCTTGGAAAATATTAGCCACTATCCCCCACAGGAGTTAAAGCCAGTTGGCCGAGGTCAGCCAGCAAGCCTGTCACCCAGCCAGGAGGAACACCTCAGCAATCAGCCAGCCAGCCCATTGCTCTCATGACTGGTCAAAATAACCAACCAATGTAGAAAGCTGCACTGTGAAGCAGCTGATGGAGCAAGATTCAAAACCAATTACTGCACACACAGAGAAGCTGTCCAGCCAGAAAGACCAGCACAAGTTAGGAGGTATGCTCAGTGTCTTACAGGACACACAAATGAAGGAGCATTTATGCCTGCTAAGACCCACGATAAGGCAATACTGTTAACACAGCTCTTTCAAAACCCAAATGCTGCAGATCATCCTTCTGGATTCATTTTTAGGCCACAAAAGTGATGCTAAAATCATGGAGAATTTTCTGTTTGGACACAACAGGTTGCCATTAGAGGCATGGTCAAAACTAGCAGAAGCTGGCAGATTTAGAACTGACCTGAAAAGGTAGCAGAAATGCTAATTTAAGAACACTTTCAACTTTCCAGATCTTTGTTTTCAGGGCTTAACCCTGACAGTCTTAATTAGACATAAAACTTCCCATATGGAGCCACTATGGAAGGACAGTTTAAGAGTTTTCCATTTATACCTGCTTTTATCAGGCAAGAGATAACTAATCCTTCCCTGGCAATTTCCCTGCTTTGTTAGTTAACTTCAAATCCCTAACACTGTCCAATTGTCTTTTTTGTTATGTGAATCTCCAGCCACAGCACTATAGGGAGCCCTGGCTGTTTACACATTGAGACAGGTGCTTTAATGGCTACAGGCACACACAGAGCTATTAATTATTTCAGTTTACTCTAAGGCACAAATCTGAATTAAGTCAGGCCACTTTCCTAAGCAAAACAATAGCTTAATTGTAACAGGTAAGGCACAAGTGTTTTGAGAGGTAGAGTTTCAGTAACTAGAGTTACTTCCCCCCCCAAAAAATATCAGGCAAGACAAGAAAATACACTTAATTTAAGAATTAGGAGTTTTAATAATTTGTTTTCAACAAGGGAAGAAAATTAATTTGACGATAACCTATTAGTCTCACACAGCCTGTTTCCTTCAGATGCTGAATTTTTCAGTACGGGAAAAGTTGTCTCATTTACATTCTGTGATCCGTAGCACAGCAATCATCCCAGTGATATGAATGGCAAGTTGTTTGGGTGAGTTTTTTTCACACAATGGGGATTTTAATATACAGCATGGATTTTCAAAAGCTACATAAAACTACAGCACAACTTCAAAAGTATTCTTAAGTTTTGATTTTTCAAGTAACTCACACAACAGAAGGAAAAAAATTGTAAACAATGTAAGAAGACATTTAAAATCCTGTTAGATGCCTACAGATGCTTATCTGTTGCTTGAAGTACCCACATATATTCAAAAATCTGGCTGCAAGAGATATCCTTTGAGAGTTTAATATACTTGGCACCCAGAGATTTTGGAAATGGGACCGCTACTGTTGAAAATATTAGCAAGTAGTAGTCTCAGTCTCATAATCTGTCCCACACATGTGAAATGATAAATTTGTCTTTAGTCCTTTTTTTCATTATTCAACTAGAATATGAGACTTACTGGAAGAGCTGAAGTAAGATGTCTTGGCTTCCCCACAGAAACAGTCTTTGTAAATTCATAAGGTACCTCTGGAATTCTAAAGATAGCTCTGCCTTCACAAGAAAACACTGCAAGGAAATCAGTCCCTCAATCCAAAACCAAACTTTAGAAAGGTTGCTGGAAAGATTAGAATCCTTCTCCACTTTGTACTACTACATAAAGTAGATGAACAAGAAAAGATTTTTATTAAATAGTTCTTCCTACAACACAGTACAGCTGGAAACTACACTGACTAGTAAGACTTGTCTTGCAACTGCTGCAACTAGCTAGTACATAGCAAGAACTGATATAAAAGTCAGTGATATAGTTCACAGAATCACAGAATATTCTGCATTGGAAGCATCAAGTCAAACTCTTAAGTGAATGGCCCATACAAGGATGAAACCAGCAAACTTGGCATTAGCACCATGCTGTAGCCAACTGAGCTAATCTCAAAAAGGATGGGAGAGACAGTGCATTTTCTCACAAACGAAACTTTAAAGGATCACTGGAAACATCCAGAACATGGATTACAATGTAGCACATCTGTGCTGGTAGAGTGCCATAGCCTAGCTTAGGGTGAAGTTCACCCTGCAGTAACTACACTTATTGGCTGGATATTGTATCTAAATGTGAACTGCTCCATAAAGGCTCCATTTTCTATACCCCATTGCCAGCAGTGTGCTCCCACCATTTTCCTCCATCACACATGGCAAGCAGTATGTAGGCTTAGCTCTTTTAATCAACCCCAAATAAGCTCTGAATGAAAACAACTAGATATGATGAGTGGTTTGTGTTGAGTTTGGCGGCTGAGCAGAAGACCTCCCTAGTTCCGTGGCTTAACCATCTCCCTATCTGCATATTTGCATGGGACCAGGTGATGGAGGTAGGTCACATAAAGTGCATCCTAAAAACAGGCCCTCAGCCCAGAAATTTGCAAAGAAACAAGTATGTTACAGCAGGCTCCATCTCAATTTGCTGTAATGTCTTGCCCAGCACGAAGGTTGGTAAGGTCAGCTAAAAAGTTTGCAGTATCAATTTCATCTTGGTAGAGTCTGTCTCTGCAGCACATGAAAGGGTGCCCCAAGGACCTACCCTTCATGACAAGGAGCAGGGACTGGGGTGCTGTTCCAGCCCTTGAGCTCTCACATGGCAGCAGCAGGCTGTATCCCTTCAGGTGGCAGTCCAATGACCATCTGCACGGCAGGGCTAAGCACACTTCAATCTTGGGCATGAAAAATACACTTTTTCAGTCTTACTTGATGACATTGAGCACCCCGAGGCCCAGGCTTGCTGCATTTGCCAGCTGGGCTCTCCTCCTGCTTGTCCGTCTCCCACACTCATTTTATCTTTGATCCTCTCAAGGAGAAAAAGGATCTTGAAGAGCTTGTGGAAAACTTTACACACAGCAGTACTCAAAAAAAGAGATAAGAAGGAGGTGCTTGTGAATACTGCAATGGCATAATCTACTTCAGTGGGAGATTCTCGTCTGGCTGATGTATTTAATTTCTGACACTTTACTGAAGGGACAGTGCAGAAAAGAGGTTAAAAAAAAAAAAAAAAAAAAAAAAAGAGGGCAAAATTTGCCAGGGAATTTAGTACCAACACACATTCTAGGTAGACTTAATGAAGTGTGAAATGATGGCCTAGGGTTGGTCCTAGGGAAATAAGCAGTAAAATTCCATATGCATGAAGAGCAGCAGAGGGAATCCAGTACTGACTATTTTTTGAAGAATGTGACTATTCAATAACAACAGTATTTATTTTCTAATTGTCATGCTATATATAAATCAAGGACACCAAGGATTCAAAAAAGCCATTCCTGCTCAAACTCCAATTAGAGGAGAAGCATTCTGAGTAGGTTCAGTGGAGCCCTGCTTAACCCGCTGCTCCAAAATAGCTGATAGCTGGAATACAGTAACTGACTAAGTCTGAATAAAACATGTACTTGTATATAAATGCAATAGCAAAAGCTATCTGGAAGAAAAAACATCCACCCTGATTGTCATTGTGTCAGCATATAAAGAGCTGGACAATAACTATGCTCAGCACAAAGTCATTCTCATGGTATAACATCAGGCAACTGCCTAAGTGCAAAGCTGCCTGAGGTTCAGTGAAGTCAGCCTGGTGACATGTGGAGCAGATGCTGAAAGCCTGACAGCTGGAAATGTTGGAAGCACTTGTCATCAGGAGGTGGCAGGAAGCTTATGTCAGCTGGAATAGAGCCTGGGTGCTTGTTGCTAGGACAGCGGAGTGGGTTTTGACAGATAAAAGTGTTGGTGAGCAAGGACTAGAGATAAGAGAGCAGATCCCTGGGAAGGCGGAGGAGGGCTGGTTCTTCAAGTTTATCTTTAGTGATAGGGATACAAAAGGTCACAGCAAACCCCCAGTTTGGGGCAAGGGCTTGCACCATCCTCAAGTCATCTGGCACTTGCTTAACCTTAGAAGGGAATTGTTAGCTTGACATTTCATGCTCGTTCTTGGTGTTATGGTATAAATGCCACAGCTAGCAGAGAGGCTGCAGATGGGGAAGAAAATACTCATATTTGGGAAGAGTTGGATTAGTTAGACTTGACCTTGAGAACCTGAATGACCAAAGTTTGCATACACTCCAGGTCTATGCCTGATAAAGCACCTTCTTTCTGTATTTTACGTTCCTCTGGATGCATTCAGAGTCAAGCAACAAAGACATAGCAGACACATCCTTAAGTAAATCTTATTTGGTCCTGTAAAAAATAGAGGGGGGAAAAAAAGACCCAAAGCGTCTTTATTGAGATAGCTAAATTATAAGCATGTTAAAGAACAGGAAAAAAACCCAAGGACTGTGAAAAAATGCAGTCTTCAGAAAGACTGAAAAATAAGACCTTGTTAGTTGCTGGATTTAGTCCAAATCCAGTAAAAAAAAAAAAACCTAGAAAACAAAACAAACAAAAAAAATAAAGCTTTTTGCAAGTTTTTTTTTTTTTAAATAAATTTCCCCAAATGTAAAATATTGCTCAGAGATTTTCCAGAGCAAAAGCCTCTTCAAAAAGCATTATAAAAGTTACAGTATTAATAGCAATTTCAGATAAATGGAAAACCAAGGTCTTTGTCAATTTTCACACTATGAGAAGTTCCTTTAATCAAGTACAGCTGGCTGAACATTTTTTTCATTGTATGGTTTATTGGTTTAGATGACTCAAATAAATTGTGCAAATTCACCTAGTGTTGTTTCTCTTTCATTTCCAAGATTGGCAGTGAATATTCCTGAAATTAAATATTCCAGTTTTGGTAGAAGATTTGCACAGTCACTGTCATTAGCTATACTCACTCATTCACTCTCAAATAGATATGTGAGACACGATGACAAACACTTGTCTAGGCTGCGAGAGATACAGGTTTAAGTATGTCCTCTCCTTTCCTCTGTGTTCTCTGTCTCGGTTCAGATGGGGAGCCTAACCAGTAACCAAATATTTTGGTAACTTACACACTCAAATAGAGAGTATGCTCCAAATTATATGAAACTATAGAATAAGTCAGATAGAGAAAGAATAAGCTTATGGACTGACAGCTGTTACTCACTTTGCATAGCAGTGAAAGAACGTAAAGTAAAAGGGTCAGAGCCCATCTCTGATCCTCAGCCTCTGTTTCCCCTGTAGATATGTGTTCTTGTTTCACATCAGACTCATAAACAGAGAAAATTTAACATAAGAAACCTGACCCACAAGTTCTGATTTTGCTTGCTTGATCCATTTGGGTTATTTTTCAAATCTAGACATCCTAGGAAAGAAACAGAGCTTCAGCTCAGAGTATTTTACTTCCAGCATTGAGACTTTTATCCAAGTGTTATGCAAACCTTACTAAAAGCTTGAAACAGTTTGGAGTCTTGAATTTAAGTTGTTAACATCCTACATAAATTGCCTTACTCACTCAACCAGCAGATAAAATGGGAGAGCTGGGACTACTTTCCTCTCATGTTTATGATCCAATCCTTTTCTTTTATTAAATGTACCTGAAAACCAAATGAAACAGTTTGCCAGGTGTTAAAAAATGTTTCTATAACCTCAAATCAATCCTTGTGCTGAGCTAACAATTCTAAAGAAATGAAGTTTCCATTCAGTCCATAAGATTTTTTTTTCAGTTCAGCTGCCAAAATACTTTAAACCCAACAACTATTTGCACAGCCCTATAAATTAGGTTTACTAAAGGAAACAATTAGCAAGCCTGTAGCTTACAGGAATTTCAATTGGTGCTGCTACAGTGCATTTTTAAGTAATTAGAAAATTATTCCAACTATTGTAAGTATTTGCAACACAAACACAGTGTGCATAGATGATGTCCTGTTAATAATGGAAGTTATAAAAAGATTGAAAAGCTAGTCTGCAGAGGAGGTCACATGCTTATTAGTCTAACCAGTATATTCTTTTCATTGTCACTGAATAGCAATATTAAAATAGGACCGTACAAGGAAATGTGCTCCTGCACTGCTAAATTTGTAAGAAATCTAAAGATTTAGATGTGTGTCACTTTTTCCATTCAAGCTTAAACAGATGAGCACATGAATATAAGAATTATTGAAGGTAAGGTATACCACTGGATTAGAATTCTATATTAAATACTTAGCAGAACTATACAATCAACAGCAAGATGTCATGAAACTAAAATGAGTTTCCAAAAAGTATCTATTTCTAAATGGAAAGAGTGTCAATCCTAAGTGTTGATCTTGTGAAAACCAATTTAATAGGAAAACTCAGCAGAGATGCTCAAACCACAATTTAATACACTCCCCAGTCTTGAAATGGAATTAATCTGCTTGTGACAGTAATACTTCCAAGTAACAATTAGCAGCCTTTAAAAATTTTGCACCTCAGATTTAGCTATTAAGCTTTAGAGATGGGCTAGCAGCCAGATGTTTATAAACTCTTTTCAGGTTACAATTTAGTTACGGTTACAGGGTTAGACAATGTACTCTCATTTAGTCCTTCAACTGACTAGCTTAACCATTATCTGCCACTACACTGGGCATATGCACCCTGCTGGCTGTGACTGTCCAATGCCAAGTCATCTATTTCCCCGCTACTGCTAGACTGAAGCTGCTCCATTCATCCCCTAGACAGCCTCCTTTCAGGGGAGCATTACAGGCTCAACAGACCTCTTTGTTGGAGTTCTATTTACACCACCATTTTTTGTTACTCAGATAGTGAAAGGAAACAACAGGAGATGGAGAGGAGACGGACTGCTAACACAGTGGACCAGAAGTCATCAACCTCAGTTCTTTGAAGTGATATGCACAGTAAATACGGAAACTATACCAATATGTGAAATAACCTGGTGGTCTAAGTGCAGCTACCAACAGACATGTGGATTTATATCTACAAAAAGTCAGCATCATAATCAGCAATAACCGACAACTTTCCCCAATAAAGAACTGCAGTGTAATTATTCACTCGGCTCCCATTGATTATAATGGGATTTGGCTGGATAAATCCCCATGTAACTCTTTGAAAATTTGGGACTTTGGGGCAGTTGCTGCTCAGAGGTGTAAAACCTAACATACATTTGGATGAAATGTGCTCCTTTCTGAACGCAGCTAAAATGCAGCAGTAAGTATTATGAGCCTTTGACTCAGTTGCTGCTGTCTCAAAGCTGTTGTGAGAGAAATGCACCTCCCTGCAGCAGGACAGCACAATGACAGCGTGCCTCCCACGCAAAGGAGTGCTGCAGCACATGCCAAACTTTGAAGACGTGTTTAATTCCCTTTGACTTCAACAACACTAAAGCATGCACACGACTGCTTCGTGGCACAGATTTCAGCATGTGACCCAGGATGTAAGGCATACCGCAGTGCTCCAGAGGCCTCACAGCAGCTTCAGTTGTCATGTTTCATCTGGAGAAGCTGCTTTGCATACGCACCAGGCTGCCCAGCAGCTGCCTCCCCAGTACACCATGAGCTGACCTGCTCCTTGCCCACACCACAAAAGCTTTTGCAGCCACATTGCTTCACGTTGTTGACTTCAGAAGCAACACTGAATTTCAGCAAGTGATGGCAGGACCAAGGTTTTACATGCCGAGGTGACAGACACAGTATGTTGAACCACAAGCGGAGCAGGCATAAAGCACTTGGGTTCAGTGAGCTCTGTGATGTTCAGACAGATTTCCTACACCAGATAGCAAATCCAGCTTGGGTACATGTGTATCACTGATTTCTTTGCTGCATTCTGACTGAAAGACACCTGTTATCTCCCAGCCCTGTTATCTTCATTATTTAGTGCAGTGCTCTATAGCCCAGTTTCAGCTTTCTCCCTCCTCCTCTTTTCTGAGCTTCCCTTAAGGGCAGCTCTGTACTACTTCAGTTGCCAGATTTTAAGTTTGCAAGGTCACGATCCCCCAGTCCAACTGGCCATGCTGTCCATCAGTCTTTCCAGCACTCTCCACTACCATCTGCCAAACCAGTGATGCCTTAGACAACATAAACACCCCCAGAGTCAAAGGTAATGTTTCTTCTCTATGACATTTTCTCTCACTGCTGTAGTGGAACAGATGCCAAATAGTGCTGCTGTGGAGGACAGGTCTACATGTGCTGCCTTTAGCATGGTTCACCACCAGTCTTTCAATACATTTTATTGGTGCCCAAATTCTGCGGTTCTGAGAGTAAAGGTCTCACCTGTTTCCATTGGATAACATACAGATTTTTTACTTCCTTTATCAAACAAACAAACAAACAAAAATAAAAAGAGAAGCCTAATAGCTAAAAAAATAAAAATCACTAAGAGAACGTTATTGCAGAAAATATTCCTAAACCAGTTACCTCACTGGGGAAACAAGGGGAT
This sequence comes from Xenops minutus, assembly GCA_035221455.1. NCBI lineage: Eukaryota > Metazoa > Chordata > Aves > Passeriformes > Furnariidae > Xenops > Xenops minutus. Next base: position 30,411,634 of record JAWWEE010000122.1, on the reverse strand, counting down.
TGGTTCTTGAATTTTTATTATTTGTAGTAAAGAGGTTTGTTTTACTCACTTTTACAGATATGAGGAGAAAACAGATTTTCGTGTCCTGTTTTATGGCAGATTAGCTTGCTACATCTCCCTTGTCTGCTGTGTTTTGCTGCTTTTTAAGAGCACCTTCACAAAATAAAAATGTTCTTCTTTTATCTGACAATATCCAGAAGCTGGACATAAAATAGACAATGTACAGAGCACCATGGCTGCATGCATGTTTCAGTGCATAGAAATTTGCACTTTTAATTTTAGCCAGTGCAAATGACAACTAAAAGCAACAGCCTTTCAACTTTTGCAAGAAGTAGTCCCATTCTTGCATTTTATGCTGTAGTTAGAAAAACAAAATTTTATTGCCTGTATAGAACAACTTTCAGTAATTTGAGCTTACAGTGAAATGAGCTGATGCCCATGTTTTTTTACCCATGCTGCTTTATTCTTTGATTGTAAATATATCCAGTGAATATTTTCATGTTATTTTACTTTCTTAGTGAATTGTATGCATCATGAGATAAAACATATACTAGTTACTATTATTTTTCAAATGGGTTTTCCTTTGCAGTACAGTATTGTATATGTAGTTATCACAATGAGAATTTGCCAAAATTATCTGACAGATCCACTCTGGAGCTTCAGCGGTTCTGACATTCACAGAAAAGTTCCAAGAACAAACAAACAAACAAAAAACCTGTTATTTTTTGCTTTCTGGAGTCCCAGAACCCAGCTTAATCAGACAGAAAGGGTTGTTGTCTTGTAAAGCCAAAGCAAGCCTTTGAAGCAAGTCAAGTTTATGAAAACATAGACAAATCCAAAAAAAGCATTCTTTAGGGAAAAGCTCAAAGAAATAAAATTTCAAGTGTTTATGGTGTTCTGACAATTGGTGGGTTAAAGCTAACAACTGACAGGGCTGCCTGGTCCTCAAGAGATTGGGATGGAAAAACGGGGCCCCTGATACTAATTGCACATAATTTAAATTGCTGTGATTTGGCATATACTATCTTACACAGCTCCTTCCTTTTGATTAGATTCCTGCCAAGTGCTGACCTCCTTGTTTGGTAAGTGTTACAAAGGTACAGTATGCAAATACTGAACACGGGTGCTGCTAGTTTATGCAGAAACATTTCTCTATCGGTCAGTCTAATTTTGGATGCTTAGCCCAATTTCTTAAAACACTGAAGAAAGAAAGGGAAAAGGTAGGTTAACAACATATAGAAATTTTCCCTTGAAAATTTCTGCTTTGTTAGAGGTAAATGCTCTTCAGACTTCCAACTTTAAAAAAAAAAAAAAAGATTCTGCTGTTGCATTTTAAAGAGCACTAAGAAATATAAAATGAATACATTTGTAACAAATACATTTAGTGATTTAAGCTTATTATGCTTATTTTGAAGGTTTTGATACATATTCTAGGTTAAATGCTGAGTATGGAAACCACGCAGTGAAACTGCATTACATTAGGATATGCAACTTACTGTTTTAAAATATAGACACATTTTAAAAATGTATGTACTTGTAGGGAAATAGCTAGGAAAGGTTCACCAAGTCACAGCAATTTGGGACTTGCACGGTTGGCCATCTCTTCAGGATCCTCAATAACAGACTCAGAAAGGTCCACAAGATCATGAGCCACCTCCATTTCTGTGTCCCATGCATCAGATAACAAAATTAAGTCATTATCTGGCAACAATGAACAATAACAAAACTGGATTTGCTGCTGCCTTGAGAGGTTTTGAGCAGCCTGCTCAATACGATCTCTCCCAGGCAGCTTCCCCACATGCTGCTCATCAGGGACATGAAGCAAACCCAGCAGGGAGAATAATAAAGACAAATATGTCCTGTCTCATGTTTAGAACAGGTAGCAGAGGAGGGAGAGGTGGTCTGGGCTGCATATGCAGGCATTTGGGTGGATGGAACAGGGTGCAGCCTTGCCTGCTCTTGATGCTGGCCAGTGCTGCCACCAAGAGGCTGTGGGCTTGGGTGGGCACCCAGCAGTGGCACTTTCCTTCCCCGCCTCTGCTGGGGGCACAACTACTGCCCTGGCCATGGCCATGGCCCTGGAGGCACAGCAGCAGGGCTGCAGAGAAGAGGAGGGCAGAGGACGGCTAGAGAGAGCCTGGCCATGGCAGGAGGTGGTGGGGTGGCTGTCGTGGGAGGTGTCTGGTCCAGCCATGTGTGTATGTGTGTGCATAGGGTGGGTACCTGTGCATATACAAGTGCATGTAAGAGGTGCATGTAAAAGTGGTGTTGGCCATGTGATGAGGAGACACATTTTCAGCTCTATTGTCCCACAGGCTGTGAGAGAGCACAGATCTAGGAGGAGGCCAGGTGCTCCGCAGCCATCAGCAAGAAGTGTCAGAGGCAATCCTGAACCTGTAAACCAAAACCCAGTGCTCCTGCACCAAAAGAGGCTCTCCTGCTTCTCAGCCCTCCAGCTTGGTGTCACCCATCTTTCCTGTCCAGCATCCCTCTGCCAGCCCGCTCCTGAAGAGCAAGACTGTCAGGCCCTCCTCCGCCTCTATGCATTTCTTTCTTCCCTCTTGGAAAACGGAACCATCAAGAGACTTTCAACCATTTCCTGACCTCATACAACTTTCACAGAATTTTCAACAGGGTGAGATGGTAGCTCTCTGTGCAACTCTGTGCATAAATCATAATCACTCTTCATTAGGACTGTAGAAGTATCAAAAGCCCAGGCACAATTTTTGGATTCTTAATGGCTAAAGCATATATGAGAACACATGGGCCTTCCCCCAATAACTCTGCAATCTAGTTTCAAACAAGACACAAACAACACTGGAAAATTAGTACAGCACTGCAAAAAAAAAAAAAAAAAAAAAAAAAAAAAGAAGAGATCAGTGATAATGAGCAATGCAGGTGTGCTTGGAGAAATCACTATTTTTCAGACTAAAAAAAAAAAATCAAAACTCTCAGTCATCCAATTGAGAAACTTAAAAGGCATCTACTTGTCTGTTCTGAAGGTTTCATTTCACTCCAGCATAAATGAACAGGACTGTGCTTATTTTTCACCTGGACTGTGACAAGAAAATATTCTTCCACTCATTCCACTCATATAAAAGTCATTCTGCCCACTCTTTAAGGCAGTATTCTTTTCTTGTCCTGTTCTGTCCAGTTTTAGATGGATAACCTTAATTTACACCTCATTATCAAGTACTTTTTACCCAGCAGCCAGAAGAAATGCCTGGACTGCACAAATGGTATTTTGTCTTTATCTGTGCCTGCTGCTGACAGATACTGTGTTTAGAAGAGAGTTTAGCATTTATAGCAAACAGTTTTTTGCAAGGTCTATTTGCCACTACTGAGGAGACACTGATAACAGCAAGTCATATACATGGCCCTGCATTCACTGGTCATCCATTACAACTGATGTTACAGTCCATAGCTGGGTCCAAATCCTTTAATTGTTCTTTTCTTGGGGGCCAAATAAAATTTTCATATACCTTAGTCTGTCTACACGTTACAACAGTGTTTCACTGCCCTCTCTCTGTCGTCAGCACCCACAATACTCTCCCTTGCTCATCTACCACACAACAGCCCTCAGTGCTTGTCCCTGCGTTGGGTACCCAGCTTTCGTGGCCGGGGTTCCTCAGGGTTACTACACCCAGTGCTGCACGCACAGCACTGTGCTGCTGTGGGGTATTTGCCTCTACACATCGTATTTCTCCATGGCCACCATCAATATACTCCATCATGCTTCCCTGTATACGCTACTTCTGTTCTTCCTTCTCCCAAACCTTGCACCATGGACTAGCAGCACCCATGTAGCAGTACTTTCCGTAACTGTAGGTTGGAAAGGAGTATAGTAATAAAATATCATGAAAGACTGGCAAATGATCTGCTGTCTTTGAAATAAAACTGATTTTATTCTTAAGACCCAGTAGGTCCCTAGCTTATTACAGAATCAAAAAATTACAGCACACAATGTTGAGAAAAGTGGGATCTAAACTATTCCAAGCGATTTTTAGTTTTATCACATAATAATGACAGAAATCAGATTCAATTAGTAAGATATGAACGCAATTTCAGAATCCACAAGTTTTTTATTACTTGCTAGCTGATAAACAAATAAGTAATGTAGTGTGAATTGAAACACATCTCTACTTTGACCTATAAAATGTAATTGTTGTAATTTAACTCAGCTCTAATGAGATTAGTTTACAGATGTGTCATCCAGCACTGTTGTAAAGGTACATTACCACATATTTGAACTACAAAAGCAAGTCTCTGTTTTACTGTGTTTGTTGACTTAGACTGTCAACACCTTTATTTGACTGTGCAAAAGTTTAGTGAACTGTTTTCTTTTCCCTTGTTCTCTCAATTTGATCCTTGTGACCTTCAAGATATGAGGATCAGGAGCTACTTGCTTCGTACTTTTTCTGACAGAAACAGCAAAAGGAGCTGAGGAAGCAGAGTGGCAGCTGGACATCTGGGTGGCTTTGAATTTTCTGCTAGGTGCAACTGTACCTTTTGATACTTAAATCCTTCTAAAAGTGAATATCTTTCCCTAAGGGAATGGTGACTTGCATTTCCTGTTTCTCCACCACCACATATGGGCATTTCAAATAATAATAATAATAATAATAATAATAATAATAAAAAATACCCCCTTGAGTTCAGTATTTTTATAGAAAATTTAAAGACATTTACAGAACTGGAAGATTTTCAAGAACAAACAAGAACTAAATACCATTTTTGATAATGTCCTTTTTTATGATACAGCTCAATTTGGAACCAGAAGTACTACCTTTAGACTTTGTTGAGCACTCAAAGTGCACTTTTCAGTCTCTTTCCTGTGAGCTATACCACAGGCTTTATGGTGTACCTGTACAGCTGCCCAATTAGAGCAGCTGAAAGATGAGACCTAGACCTTTCTGAGTAAGTCTATGAGACATTTTGTTTAAGCCTCAGCTTACTAGTTTTGTTGCAGTGATTTTGTTCCCATGTATTGAAAGAAAAGAGAATTTGCTGCCACAGAAAGCCCAGAGAGGCAGTGAATACCCATCTGTGAAGATATTAATAATTTAGCTGGACTGAGCCCTGAGCAACCTGATGTCCTTCACTCTGTTTTGCACTGGAGGTTGGTCCAGATAATGCCCAGGTCCCTTTTGGCTGAAGTTATCCTATAACTGTAAGTCTCTAGAGTACACCACCATCCTTGTTGGGCAGTCTCCCTGAAGGAATTCATTAGCTGTACCCATCATATATCACCGCTGTTGAAATTGCATGACCACTATTCTTGGTGTACCTTCAAGTTCCTAAGCAGTTTCCAGGCAAGAGGTGTGGAGGGAATTTAGTGACACATCCAGCAACTCACAGGACAGAAGGGGTAGTGAGGATGAAGAGTAGAAAACCCTTTGGCTATTGGTCAATGTGAAGTTATAGTGTTTGTTTTGAATTTGTTTCAGGACAATGATTTATTATCAGCAGAGGAACAATGGAAGTAAGTTAATTTACATATTGCTTGCAAATGTTTTGTGAAATGAATTGTACACTTCTAGCAACACCAGAAACAATTAACATCGTGTTCACATAAGTGTACTTAGTAACAAATTTTCTTTTCTTGAAAAACTTTACTGGAGTTTTTATTATGTCAGTTTAATCGCTTCCTCAGAAAAACTAAATAGGGAACAGCTTTACAGCGATCATTACAGAGATTGCTGTTGTAGTACAACGTTTTCCTTTAGGTGCTTCCTGCCCTTGCATGTCTAACTTAAAGAAATGATCCTTTAACCATCACTGTAATGCCTGAGGAATAGTCTGTTATCTCCCTGTACTGCCTTACCTTCTCCTAGTTACTTCATTAGTAATTATCCTAACCCCGCGATCTCCAGTGCCGGGCTAGCCTCGCCCGCACGCCCGGCGCGCTCCCCGTAAGGGGGCACCCTTGATTGCGGCCAGAGGGACACGGCGGGCTGCTCCGAGGTGCTGCACGCAAGCACTCTGTCGGCAGAGAAGGTGTGGGATTCGGGGGGACCTGCACAAAGCTGGGAAAAGAGGTGGTCGGCACTGGTACCGGTACCCACTTCAGCGTTGCAACATCTAGGCTCGGCACACACCGTCTAGACATTTCTTTCTAAATGGAAAAAAGCGTGGCACTTTTGCTCCTGAAGAAGGAATGGGAAAGAGCCACCTGTTTAAAACCTATATCCAGATTTCTGCAAAGTCAGAAGTTTTAATTGGATTCCAAATTTGGCTAACATGGGATAGCAAGTACTAGGAGCAAAGAATGGCTTCAGGCTTTTGCATAGTTCCTTGCTCAAATCTGGGTCCCAGCTGCTTAACACTGGCTGTGTCTGAACAACATAGCTACTGCCCATCAGCCACCATGGCACAGGGTCTTCATCTGTAAATTATCCAGGGCAGGCATCAAACAGAACAAGTTGCATCTCCCTTCCAGCTATGCACATGGTATTTCTCCCCACGTGGATCAGAGCATGAAAAGGGAAGGGAGACAGTCTCTGTCTGCCTCTTTAGCTTCATTCCAGGGTGCTGTTGGGGTGCACTCAGTGCTTACACAGATCTGTAAGCCAGGAGGTGCTGTTGACTCCTGAAACATAGGCCCAGAAAGCTCCGGGTCAGAGGAAAATTAACATCCAGGTTAATCTGCGCCAAGTTCAGATGAAGAGCAAGATTCTTACTACAAGGACAATTGCCTCTGATCTAACAGAGAAGCTCACTGAACTTTAGATGTGAGGGAGATGGATTTACAGCTCTAAGACTATCCCCTCCTTCTTTAGGGGTTCAAGGAAAGTTTTATTAACTCTAGAAGGAAGACAAATACCAGCCACAATTCTTATTTTCTAGGGAAGGAAGCAGAAACAGGGGTTTAAGCCCTCTTCTGAGTTTGCATTTACCTTGGACTAAAAGATCATGCTGGGTTGAGGTCTGTGATTATAAAATGTCTTCTTGAAATTCATAGGCTCTATGTATTTGTGGCTGTATTTATGTTCAGGACTGAGTTAGTAGGGAAAAAAAAAGATAAAAGAAAAAAAAAAGAACTCTTTCTCTTACTTTTCATTTCATTTTTCAAGATAATAGTTCCAGCTATAAAGACCAAGTAGTCTCAACTAGTTTCTTACCTTATATCTTCATGTATAACAACACTAACCTATTTCCTCTGAAAGTATCTTATGCATAGGACTCCTGTCACCTAGGTATAACAAATCAATCTATACTTTTTTTTTTTTAATAGCATGGATATTTTCATTTCAAGTTGCAACATTGGAAGGTCCATGGAAAGCACCATCTCTGTGAGTCAGTGCATATGGAGATGGTTTCTGTTCTCATTGCGGCCTTGGCTGTTGCCCAGATTGTGCTTGTTTGGTGGAAGCAAAGCCACTGTTGGTCCTACAACATGAATAGCTTGTGAGAAAGAGCAGTCTGGGAGCTGTAATGGCTAAGGCAACATTTTTCACAGGTTACAGTTGGGAGTCATGACATTGTCTTCAGGGCATCTTGCATCTAGCAAGACAACTGAGCCTGTGGGGCTTTTGGTCAGATGGAGAACAGCTTTGATATAGGAAGGAAAAAAGCAACTTTTATTTTCTCTGGATGGATACTGATGCTGTTGTCAGTCTTTAGTAGGTTAAAGCTTTTATGGAAAGAGTTTTCAAACAACTGTCTCATAACAGACTAGGTAGGAGAACAAAATCACTACCCTTATCTAGATGAAGTATTGCTACAGAGAGCTTACTGGAAGAATTGAAGGTCCCTATTCATCATGTTACTCAGGCACATGCCTAATTAGACAGAAAGCTTGTTTTGTGTTTAAGGTGCTAAAACTAGGGCTTATAGTGCTTCAGCTCACTTCCTTCTCTCTACCACAGACTTATCTGCAAACCTGAAAAAACTAGAGTAGCATGTTCTCCCCACAACATCTCTATGCAATAGTAAAAAAAAAAAAGAAGTAAGACAACTCAGCAAGGACCAGTCCTTAAAGAGCAATATTTCTGTGAGTATTAAGGAAATATGAAACAAGTAAGGAGGATTACACAGCTATTACAAACAGGCAGAATTTTAAGCACACAAGCAACTTCTTTGATCTTCATCAGCTGATTAGTGTCCTAAGCCACTTGCAGATTGAAGTGCAGCTTTTGGTAACTGAACTTCCTAATAACAATGACATCAGTAACTTTCATGATCAATACTTTGTCTCTTAGCAATTGCTCTTCAGATTCTGAAGCATCATACTCCCTGATTTGACAGGTCTGCTAAATTCTAAAGCATAAAGCAATTTACAGGCATTGTTTTAATACAGGATATAAAACTAGCCTGATCTATGAAAGCTTTACTGTCAGTGGATTTTTACAGTGACATAAAATTGCAATGCAGAGACTGTGAAAGAGGCTCTTCAGCTATACTATAGAGAGTTAGGAGCAGTGACAAAGTGCTCATCATGGCAAGATACATATACAGGTGAAGTATCTAATGAAATGATAGTTAGTGCAGCTCATTGAGAATTTTAGCTTCATGTCACTAAGTCTCACACTCCTAAACCTGAGCACACACAATACCTGAGAACATACTGTATAATCCTACACAGTGCTACTTTAACAATATGTTCTCTTTAACTTCCCTTCTAGACCCGTCTGCTGTATGATTTAATCATTTTATGTTCATGTTAGTATCTCAATTCAGAGTTTTTCAAGCATTTTTTCCTACCAATTTTTGCCTTGCTGATTTTGACAGACATTTAGAATACAGAAAACAACACTGAAGTCATTCAGGCTGTCCATGTCTTTGTTTTCCATTTAAAATATTTTGCAAAAAACTGGCATCATATCAGTGCTGAAACACGCTCCAGCTCAAACTATGCATACTGGGAAGGTGCCTGTCTGCCTGGGAAAGCCTGTGGGATTCTAAAAAGCATGCACACTGTGTTGCCTTGGCATTATCCTCCTTAACAGTACTTAAAGTTGGTTAATATGTACTACAACGAATTAATCACTGTCAAAAGAAAAAAAATGTCTATAGCTTTTAATTCTTGTAGTCCTATTACTTGTGTACCTCAGTCTTCAGCAACTGAAGCTTCATTCCCAACAATTAGTTTACAAGAGCCAGTCACACCAACAAGGTGACCGAGGCAACATGGAAAAAATATACCTTTACACATCTTGAGTCTAATTTACGAAGGACGTGGTAAAACTATAACCATCACAACACTTTAATAACACTTTTGTGATGGGTTTTGTGTTTTTGCAATGCATTTTAAAACAAAGTATCTGCACCAGAAACATGTCAGGGCCTCAATTTTCATTGTGTAGCTGTGTGACAACAGTGAAGGCTCCTTCCTCAGTAAAAGAGGAACTGAAGCAGGGTGTCTTTCATTAAAAATAGTAAAACCAGAAGATGAAGATCACTTTGTACTGAGTTTTAGCAGTTCTGCTTCATGGTCTATTTAGCTGGGGGAGTAATGTCTTCTCACACCTACCATCTATCTATATATGAAGTCACTTTACATTAGTGAACACTGCTCACAGTGGGTCTCTCCAAATACATGGTTTACTGAATTTATTCCACGTTAGAGTATTTGTAACCAAAACTACTTCCAAGTTTGTGTGTTAAGTAGTAACCGCCCTTACATTTCATGTCCAGACACTTTTGTATAGTTTTCTAATACCCTGTTGATCTCCTTGCATGAGCCTGTTTTCTTTAAAAGCATATCATATAGCAATGCCAAAATTACAAGTTTCTACCAGTGTACTAACTGCCAAAACCTGACCCACTGTATTTCAAAGACTAGCAAATAGGACAAACATTAAAAAACAGAGTTGAAAGATTAACAAGATAAATGAAAAATAACTAGTATACATTTTTACATCAGATAAGGAAACTTTCTGATTCAGAAGCAGAAAATGTAAAGATGGTTGCATTTAAGACTTAAACAACTTAGTTAATGCATACAGGAAATTGTCCATTTGAGATGAAAACAAACAGGAAAAAAAAATAAAAATATACTGCTCCCCTAAGCACAGGCAAGTCTAGACTTCTGCATTACAGTTCTTCCAGGTGGCAGTTATTATGCTTGCATTCACGTGCATGTAATTCTTGTTTGATTTGGTAGGAAACATTTAAATAAATCAAAATTTAAAAAACAACACATACTCACTAAAGAGAAAACAGCCCTCTTCTTTTGCTTGCTTATCGATTTGTTTTACTTGCCATCCAGCTTTTGACTACTTAGTTTGCATTTGTATAGTTCACGTATAGGTTACATGCAACAGTGTCTAATACTGAAAGAGAAGAAACCAAATGCTTTCTTCTGCCTGTGACAACATGCTTGAATCTTTAGGAGCAGAATAAAAGTGAAATCAGATTAAGAGGTAGAACACTATTTTCAGTGGAAGGGATAAATAAAAGGCTCATTTTCTTTGATCAAAAACTGCTTTCTTTTTTATTTTCTGTCCCAAGAGCCAATGAAGCAAGTAACCAGCCCTCCATTGCATATCACTGCTTGGACAGCAGCAACAGCTGCTGGTCTGATTCTTTGAGGTCATGGTGGGTCTTTGCCTGTATACACATCCCTGATCTGGGTAGTCATGCTATTCTCAGACATAGTAAGAGCCCAGAAAGAGAGAATTGCAGTCCTGTTAGTAGAAGTAAAGCAAAGGATTGCAATGATTGACTCCCACCCTCCCCTTCAAAGTGCTTTGCAAACATGTTAAAAAAAAAAAAAAAAAAGAATAGCTTGGTTTCTTTTGAAAGAAAAAGGAAACGAAGGTCAAAGGGAGCATAAAATCAGCCCTAAATGGAAAGGGCATTCATTAGCTTTCCCAAAAAGAACAAAAAATAAAAAGCAGCAACTACTTACTAGATGCAAGAGAAACAGCAACAGCCTGTACCTTCCAAAAGAGCCTTATCCAGGCTTATCGAGAATGTAAAACATCTCCTAAAAAAAAAGGCATGCTGGGGAAGGCTCCTATTTCAAAGAGGCCAGAGCAAAAAAAAAGTTGCAGCAAAGCAACCAAGACTCAGCTGTGGATAATTTTGGCAAGAGTGAAGGGATTGCCCTTCACCAGATGGCCACATATAAAGTAACATGGATGCAAGCTTAGCACAGTGGAGGGAGGGGAAGAAGGAAAAAAAAAAAAAAAAAAAAATATGTGGGGAAGGAGGCCGTTCTGACAGTTTGGGGTTAACTTCCATATGATAAGGAAAAGGATTGTAGGATTGTTTCTCAGTTGCTTTTGAGAATTTTGTTATTGCTATTTGAGATTTTTCAAAATAAATGTGGAGTCTGTGTTCTGCTAATTCACTTTGCAAAATACTGATTTTCAATAGTTTGCATCTGTGTCCAAATAATGCTCTCATTTCTCCATTTCACTCATAAATTTTGCACTTAATGAGGTGCAGGCAATTATATGCTTGCAACTGTATTACATACTCTGGGATGTGAGGTGGCAACAAAGAACAGTAGTCAGAGAATTACCATCCTTGAAAAAGTGTTCTATGCTGTCCTAGGCTATCCTATCCATTTTTCTCAACATAAAGGCAGGAGTCTAGCATATCAAATGGGGAAGGAAGGAAAAAGCTTATTAGTATTCTGACTCAGTATTTTCTCAAAGGAAATTCTGACTGTCAGGTGTTTAGCTGATTCTTATAATGCAATTTGCTTGCCATTGGAAGTTGTCCATTGGTGAAAATTAAATAAATACGATATATGTGAAAAAGCTGTTCTCCCCTGGCATAATAGAAATCTTAAATATCTAAGATAGAAAGGTAGATCAAAAGCAAAAGCCTTACTTCTGGTACCACAGATGGTTGCTCACTTTACTGATTATTTAACTTGTATCATGTGGCAGTCATGGAATAAGAACTTACTTGGGAATATAGTTGAAAAATGAAGCAGCATAGTTATGACAGCATTGATTTCTATACCTAAGTAATGAGGCAAATCTTGAAAATGAGGTTGGTTGATTTAGTTAACATAGAAATTTCTGCCAATTTTCAATGTACTGTCAAATGTAAGCATATTAACTAAACCTTAAAAAACCCAAACAGCCTGATTTATTATTCCTTCAATGCATAAGTTTTTGAGTATTTGAATACACCTACATCAAAAGAAACTAGATTTTTAGGGAGTTAGTTAGCTTGTGTTGCCAAGTTAACAAATTCTGGTAAGGTCAATCTCTTACAATAAATCTAATTATTACATAGTTCTTTATGTATACAGTTTTCACCATATGCTATATGTTGGGAAGGAGAGTCGGATAATGCTCTTCTATTGAATTTGCTGGTGACAGGCATTCTTACTTTCTCAGACTGTGGGAAGCAGAGGACAAATGGATGTTTTTCAGTTGGTGCTTGTATGACCTGTTTAATCTGCATAATTAGAAAATGGGAAAGTTGTCTATGACACTGATGCTGACTTCACTTTTAGCTTTTTTTGAGCTCATTTAAAGTACAGTAATGGGAAAAACATTTTACCTTTGGGCAGCAATCTAATTTGTCAGGAAATTCCTCTTGCTATGATGGGTGAATGAGGAAAATTTGGAATAATATGATCCAGATGTTAAAGCTCCCACTTAGCAGTAATGCAGATGTATTATTTTATGGAATTGTCCAGATGGTGACCTTTCAGTATTAATAATAAATCAATACTGGGGTTTGCATCTGTATGACTAGATTCCTATCTTTGTTCTCCTTTACATGACAAAATACTCACGCATTTCATGTGGAGGCTAATAGTAGTGAAATTAACAATCTGGAAGACATAAAAATCAATAAGGAAAGTTGAAACAATTGCTGCAAATAATATATACCAATTGATCTGGTAACGGCATCATACAAGAGAAGGTTATGCTACCATTTTTTAATTGATTACCATTTCATTTTTCAGCTAACATGGTAACAAACTTCTGTTAAAGGTACATATTAGAAAGTACCCACATTACTGAATATGTGTGCCCATTCAGTTTTGGCTTTATTTTTATCTAAATTCAGACTTTACTTTCAGTCTGTTGAAAGAAAGGCAACCCACAGTACATAAGCACAGTGGAGAGGGATGACACTGGACAATAGCAAGGCATGGAGGCAACAGGGAGCCTTCGGTGGCCTCCCATGAAGGCTGGAGACCTCAGGCTTCACATTCAGGGATGTGCAGAGGCCACTGACCTGTGGCATGCCAGAAAGGCTTCATGGTATGGAAGGAGCTCTGTCCCCTTTATGGTCACAGACAGCAGAGTGGGGTCCCCTACAGTCAGGGCTGCAGAGTGTAGAAATGCCAAAAACAGTGATGAGATCGAATGATACTGTGTTATCTTCGACAGGTATTTATCTTCTACAGTTTATTTAAACTTACATTGCCGAATAGTTGCATGCTTTCTGGAGGCTCAGGGGATTTTTTAAGAGTTTCTCTTTTTTTCTTAAGAGAAGAAGACAAATTGAGTCCTCCTGCAGTTAAAATCTGTGGCAAAGCTGTGTTAAGTCTGACAGGCAGTAACACACATTCTTTCAGAACTCTACTTTTTTGATTAAGAGATTAATCTTTCATAGAAATAGCCTTTTTCTCTATGTGAATTGTGGTTTTTGTTTGCTTTTAAGAAATCCCCCTGCACCAAACCAGACATTAATTTTAAAACCATCTCCCTTAGAGGTTTGGGTTTTTTTTATTTGTAGCAACCTGTCTGTAAAGATGTAGGAGTTAATTCTACAAACACATACTAAAGTCAGTCTTGCATTATCTTTGTCATCATCAGACTTCCACAATCCCAAATCCATGGTTTATTAATGTGATCACAGAGAGAACTGACATTGCAGAACTTTTGACTCTTCAGTAGGTGTCAAATATTTGCTTATTGGAAAAGAAGTACAATATTTCATCACTGTCAGCAACTCAAGCAATGATATATATAATGAGTTTGATATAATTTCATTTAGTAAAAGAGGGTTCAAAAGTTTAAGCCACAGCATTTTCTGCTGAAGAAAGAGTTGTTAAGAAAATCCTTCAGTAGTGTGGTTATGGATCCAAGTGGCATCCCAAAGCAGTGCAGCCAAATATGCCTTTCTGAAAGTTCGTAAGAGCAGCTTAAAGGGCAAACTGCCTCCACCGATTTCAGAAAACTTGCTCCAAAGCTTAGCCCTGTGCTCACCATATGTAATTGGAGGTTCAAAACAAACTTGAATGTTTTTTCCAGTACCCTTAATTCTATCAATAGACAATTTAGTTTTATAAGAATAGGATGTAAGGGGTCTGGTGAGTTGTAGCTCAGTGTTCTAACCATTTACTGCATCAGGTTTACTAATTATTTACATGGTGGTAGGCAGACTAACATTCTAGATTCAAAGGTTCTCCCGTGTTAGATGCTGTAACATTTTATGTCTGAGTTTTACAGTTTGGCAATCTGTTAATCAAGCCTAACCATGCCAAATGGAACCATAGGATGCCATTACTTTGAAATGACTGTCTCAATTTTGCCAACAGTTAGTCACACTGCTGAAGATGTGGGTTGTTTCTCTTTATTGCACCATCAACCTTTGCTGGTGGAGATCCCTGTCGCTGTGAGAAATGCTCTGTTATTACATCACTTTCAGAGCAACCCACATGCCTCTTTTGGGAAGAACACCACAGTATGTTCTTTTTTGCTGATTTTTTTCCTTGTTTTGTGATATTTTTAGTTTTGTTTCTTAAAGGAAAGAAAACGAGCAAATAAGAATTTCCCTGAAACAAATTACAAAAAAGGCTATTAGCTGTTGAATTTGAAGAAATCTTCCAACTACAGTATGAATAAGTTCATCTAAATATGTGTTTATCAAATATGACATGCAAATGAAGAAGACTTAAGTGAAACTTTGAATTCATTCCATTTGTTTCATCCTTTTTTTCATTCTGCAGACTCTCACCATCAGCAGTCATGCCGGGTGTTAATGAGCCTGCAGAGCTCAATTTCATGTGTATATACCAAATAGTCTGAATTTATTCCTTAGAGTTCCCTCTGCATCACTAAAGAAAGGTCTTTCTTCTCCAGGATTCTGAAACTCCACGTCTCCACCCTGAGCTCATAAAGCCAATTATTAATGGTGCAGAGATTGCTTCTGCTAAATTTTAGGTGCTTTAGATAAATATATATAGAAAGTGATTTAACTATATCTAATTTACCTCAGTTTTTTTAACCTCTTCTTGTCCTGTTCTGTCCTATGACTCCCTCCCCCACAATTCCAAACTATTGGTTTTAATTATGTTAGCAATCTGTTCACAACTACCATTTCTTGTGAAGACTGAAGCAAAACAAAATGGGTTTGATAGTGGGTTCTTCCTGAACTTTTTCCTGTATTATACATTTTTATTCACCTTTAGAAAGGGAAAAATACAGAAATGTAAAACTTCTGTTGAATTTATACAAATACTTTGGTGGAGGCTACACATGCAGCATTTTGTGCCACTCTGCAAAATACACAAGTTCTTGAGCAGTCTTTCTTTTTTCCTGTCCATAGGTTGGTCTATAAATGGTTCCCCATGATCTATAAATTGAGTCATGCAACAGGAATTGTGGGTTATCTAGACATAATGTTTACCATGTTTGGATTTAATTTGTTCTTTAGGTACGTAACTTCAGGTAAAATTGGGATTGGCAACTGTTAGGATTTTCTACTTGATAGATTTTACTTTTTATGCAGTGAAATTGCTCTAGGCTGGTCTCTTCACCACCCACCTCTACACATGAAACCTCTTTTACATTGTGTAGCTGTAGGTCCTCTTACTTGGGGTTTTGTTTTTTTTACTGTTGATCTGAAGTTTGATATTTAGCCACTTTACAACTTGTGCTTGTGGTGTGAAGAGAGAAGGGGAAAACCCCTGAACTTTGTACAGCCACTGTGTTCACTCATTTAATTCCCTAACTTCTGAGTTAGTCCCCAGTTCTGCATTTATGCACCTGAAAGAGATGAGACATAAAAAAGCTTGACAAAATGGTTAAAAACAAATAAGTACATTCATATCAAAACCATATTATAATTCTTTCTGATAATCATGATTTTCCACTCTAGCAGGCTATAATGCTGCTTTGGGATTTTTCTCTTTTTATTTTGACTATTACCAAAGACTAAAATTTTTAGTCCAGTGAGCTCCTGCTGCCTTCAAACTGCAGGTTTAGTTTCACCTTCTTTTGCAGCAGCAAATGCTCTCATACTTAAAGTATGAATATGCCTGACAGCCAGCAGTATTGAAAGCAAGTTATAATCTGCTTTTGGAGCCACAACTACTCAACTTTGCTATGGGCAAAGCTGACACATTTTCTTATAGAAAGGGACTTTGTTTAGAGTTGTTGCATACAGAACAATTAGATTTTTTTCATTGTTTTGCAGAAGGAAAAGAATCAGCCAAATCTCAATAAGGTGTAACATACCAATCAAAGAATTGTTAAGTTTCTGTAGCTGAAAAAGCCCTCTGTCCTCTCAAATAAAATTCCTCTGAATAAGATTTTTGCTAAAATGCAACAACTGGCATTTAATCCCCTAGCCCTAAGCCCCCCAATACAATACAGTCTGCAAAAATGTTAAGGTCTCTTGTCAGCTTTCTGAGACTGTATGTGTCATGTGTAACACGTCTTGGGAGACTGAAACCCAGCTACCAAATACTCATGAAACTGGAGCTTCTCAACATTAAAAAGGACTGGTCACTCCTGCTGCTACAGGGCACAAAGAACCTCTAAATTAGAGCTAACAAATTTTGTAGTTATATCTTCAAAATACACTTATGAGGGAATTTAGCTGGTTAAATAGAATATTCCAACAGAATAAAGCTGAACAGTATTGGTAACACAAGACTGTTAAGTTCCTGCCAAGAATTTTCCATCCGAGCTACGTACTTTTGGATTACTTGACAATACAATGTATGGACAATAAATCTGACACTTAAAGGAGCAGCTGATTTATATATGTGCAATATCTGCAATACCTCCAAGAAGTGTTGGACTTACAGCAAATGCGTTATGAGGTTGATCTACATGCTCTTGAGGAATCTCTGGAATTTCTGGCCAGATGGCACATCAAACTGAGTCCAGTACAGTAGCTCTGAGTGGGCTGCTACTCAGACAGAAATCCTGGACAAACATAAAGAAAATTCAAATTCTACCCAGGCAAAAGTTCTGGTGTTTTGGTGAAGAACAGATTCACACAAGTAATCTTTTGTGGGTTTATGACAACAGTCTGATGACTCCATGGATTTTGCTGCAACGCTACTTTTTGTGTGTTGCACTATGGGACTGATGGGATCTATCCTGACTACATGGCTTCTACCACTACTGTAAGTGCCAGAGTAGTTGGCCCTGAATGCCACTTGCAAGGACTGGAAATGAGTTCTTAATCTCTTGTGCCCCTGAGTTCATGAGAATAAGGTCTACTGGATGCTCTTGCAGTAAAATAGCCTCTCTTTTCATTAGGAAGTGCTGTTCTTGTGCCATGGACAAACTGTTGAACTCCCTCATCAATCTTATGATTAGGAGAACATTTCATGTAGCAGCCATTGACATATGCCAGGCCTGATCTGGGGTTTCCAGCAGGCAGATCCCTATGTGCAAGAGACTATGTAATTTTCCTAATTGCCATGGGAAGGCAAGATTCTTCCTTCCCCAAAGTCTGTGAAAGATTCTTCTTGTCCTTTTCTTTTTATAGCTCCTATGTTTCCCTTTCAAATAAGAGAATTATGCTGATATAATCACCTTATGTCCAGTTACTTAACATCAAGCAGATGATTGCTAAAGTTCTTGCATCAGCAATAAGATTTTAATTATTCCTCAATAACTGTGAATCCTGGCACTTGTAAAGCATGACAACTGTAGCCGTTTTTGTGTTGTTCTTATCTTTGATAGTTAAAACATGTTTATACACCCTTGACTCTAAGCAAATATGTTGTGGGGGTTTGGCTCCTTTTTTTTTCCTGTAAATTTGATCTTGACAGTATTACAACATCAGTGGCATACCAAGAAGAAATGTGTCCGATGACATTCTGTGCAGTCTGTGGGCAGAAAGTTTTTGTGGATATAAACAAAGAAGGAATCTTTGAAAATACCCAATAGCTGTCCTGTAATCACGGGTATCCTTTCCATGTAATGATGAAACTCTTGTTTTCTCCTCTTTTATGCTGCATTAAAAAATAATAATGACAATACCAAGAAGAAAAGGAACCGAAATCATGTTCAGAAACAGCAGAGCACTAAGGTAAAAACAGGAACACATACTATTTTTCAGCCCTGTGACTCAAGTTGAGGCCATGCAGAATTTTAGCAGACAAGCTGATGCAAGAGTGACAAGGATCTTACAGTTTCAGGCCTAAATCCACCTTCCAAGTACTTGGTGAACAGCCTTTGTGGGTGTGCCCTGCAGGACACACCAGTCAGGCCTGCTGATCTTGGGTACTGCAGAGGATTTCCCGTGGCTGTGCCTGGGGCTGCGCTTGCTAGGTAGTTTTAAAGCAGATGTGAGACCTGTCTCAAACAATGGCATGTACCCTACAGCTTGACAGAAGACCCAGTGCCTCATGCTCAGGGATACCAATAAACTCGGTGTTTTACATTCCTGAAGCTAAAATGAAACATATCTCGAAAGTGCTGGAACAATGTTCCGAATCACCCGCTTCTGCAGTTCATAAAAGTATCCTGGCTTCTTTCAAGCTGGAAAATATAAATACCAGTCTGGATGATCAGAACATTGGATTCAGCCTTACAAAAATTCTAAATAGTCTAAATATTTTAAGAAACTTGAAACTGTTCAGTTATAAAACAAGGCAGTATCCAGACGCAGCCATTAAAATTATCTGTCGATAGTTGGACTAAGTTTGCAGATGTAAGCACTGGGCCTTTTACGTATTTGAAAGATTCCTTAACAATACACCTGATACTGGGTTTCATGAATCCTGCATTCATAGCTGGTACATTGTTGGCAAGAACCAAACTTTCCCATACAGCCCTGAGAAAGTTGATTTGAAGAAGATGTTAAATAATCTATACCTTCTCTGTAACAAGTGTGCTTTTGATCTGGATTTTCTAAACCATAGCCTGATTACTTACTAATTCTTGTTTTGATCTGCAGTGGAAGGATGAGATGGCCCCATTAAATGAATGGAAACCCAATTATTATTAAGGAACAATTATATTTAGGAAATATGATGGTTCTGTTTGCCTTTATCTTATCTAGGACCCCAAGCAAGCAATGGAAATAAAAGTGCATACATATTTCCCTTCTTGATTTTAAGACATCCAGAAATAATTTTTATGATGAGAGGAACACTTTAAAGAATGTAAATTGCAGTTTTACCAAGATCATGCAGTGGATTTTGCTGTAACAAAATAACAACATTGATACAATCTACTTTCAGAACAAGTGCTTTTTTTCCCTCCCCTTCTGTTAGTAGCTAGTAAACAACATTTTGCCTTTAGCAAATAAAATAATAGTTGATGATCTGCTGCTGTGTCTGTAGAAACTTGCTTGAATGGAAACAAAGTCTGGCTTCCTTTTTTGGAGTCTATTTTAATCAAATGTGAGGAGGATATTAAGTTCTAACCTTACCTCTATAAAAAAAAGAAGTAAATAATGAGAGTTGAAAAAAAAAGGGATGTTTCAAAAATTTAATCCAATGTTGTTTGTTTGATTCTGACTGAGAAAAATGCCAGGATTTACCTATTGTTGTATTTTCTCTACATTTTCCATATCAACAGATTATATGGGAACACACAAGTATTGTATGGAACACTTCTGGACTGGCTCTGCTATTTGGTGGTTTGACAATCAATTGTTGTAGGCATCATCAAAGGTATTAATTACTCAGTGGTTCTAAAATAGGACTCAGATTATTAGTGAGAATCCAAAGCGTTGGATATTTATCTTCCTACAATAATATGCATATTCTGTACTTAATTTTAAAGGACTACAGAAAATAGCAATTGGTGGAACTCTGGTCTGCTAGAAACCCTTTTGCAGGATAGTGCCTCTTTTTGCATTACAGCAAAGCTGGACAGCATGCTATGAAAACATATTTATGCTTTTAAAGGTAAGTTTTGTGCTGGAAAAAAATAGAGTTATTTCTTCAAATTAATGAAATAGCTAGCAGAAGTAGGTTTTGAACTCAAATTAAACATGGTCAGTATTTTAAGAATTTTACATTGTTATTAGAAATCAGAGATCCATGCTAGCTTAACTTCCACTTTAATATATATATGAGAATAAAGCAGAGATTGTGTGAAGCCATGTACAGATGAAGGTGAGGTTTAGATGCGAAAAATAGTAAATGATGCACTTAAAAAAACCAAAGTAAATGAAAGAGTAAATCTCGAGTATATAGAAAGAGGGTGGCTTTGTTAGCTTAGATGAAGTAACAAAGTTAGTAATTCTTATAATGTGTTGTGCTTGTATTCAGAAATGCAAAAATGTTTGTAAATAAGTTGTTAATTTCTGTTACGCTGTCAGAGTTGCCTAACTGTGGTCGTAAATGGCAGCATATGTGTCCTCAGCCTTCTCAATGGCTAGCAAAGAACAGGGGTACTTCTACTCTCACTGACACTTTGGCTGTGTAGAGAACTTCCTGATGGCAATAACATGATAGATAACCAGCTGTCAAAGGAGGCTTCTAATGCACCCAACTCAGTTACAAATATTGAGGTGTTTGAACAGTTATTGTACCAGATTAGATGCCCAAGATCAAAACAGAGCAATAAAAACATTGACTTGGGCATAATCTCATCACAGATATAGACAAATATTAGAGGTGTTTCCATTTGAAGGCTTTTAAGACTTGCTTCTCTGCATGCCTGAAAATGACCTATGCTGTGCCTAAGCCCTGAAGTGATACAGAAGTACATTATCCCTCTGGCCTACCAGATTCAAGCCACTAGGGTTCATCTGAAATTTGCTGTGGCTGCAAGGCAAGTGTCACCAAAAACACTTCTGTCTTTTTAAATCATTTCTGAAGGATGAATCTGGTGCCAGTCTCACATTAATTCTGCTTTTCTGGAAATTAGGGCCCTTGTCCCAGTAATCCTCTCAAGAAAACCTGGCCCCAGCTGACAGCAAACACATTGTCCTAGGTGGGATGCCCTCTATCCCCTAGTTTTGCGGACTACATCTAAAGATAGAGCAGAAAGGTGGGAAACACGCTTTCTGTGCCTGTGTTACAGTTGCTGAACAAAGAGAGGAATGTGATACTGGGTTCAAAGACTACATATATATTAGTGTTTCCCACATTCTAGCTGAGAAGAGCCTAAGTTCCATTTGTGCAAGTCAGGGGAGTATTTGAAACCTACTCTGAAACATCTATTGCCGCATATGGTACAATGAAACTAGACAGAAATAATCCTTCATAGATGTCTTTCACCAAGGAACTTGTCTGCCATTGAACATATATACCACAATAGCCTTCAGAAACGCAGTGATAAAGAGCATGTTTACATTCAGCCTTGCAGCCATGATCCTCCGGAGATCTGGGCATTTAACTTACAGTGATTATGAAATATTGATTATCGGTCCTTAGATCCACAGACTAGGACAGCTAGGACAAAAATCTTTGCTCCATAAACTGACTTTTATAGCATTTGATTAGAAGCATTTTATACAAAGAATGTAGAAAACCCCTTGGCTAGGGAGGTTCTCTCCTAAAACTTCTGCAAAGATAAAGACATATAAACTACATAACTGTATATCTGAAAAACTTTTCATCATTAAATGTTTAAATGAAACAGCTTTTGCTAATACTGCTGATTAACATGTGTAGACAACTACTGTGGTTTAACCTTGAAGGCAACTCAGGACCACACAGCCACGTGCTCACGCTCCCTGCAGTGGAACAGAGGAGAGAATCTGAAGAGAAGAAGTGAGAAAACGTGGGTTGAGATGAAGACAGTTCAATAGGTAAAGCAAAAGCTGTTCTCACAAACAAAGCAGAACAAGGAATTAATTCACTGCTTCCCATCAGCAGGCAAAAGTGTAGCCATTGCCATGAAAGCAGGACTCCATCACACAAAACAGTTAATTGGGAAGGCAAACACAATACCTCCAAACATCCTCCCTTACTCTTTCTTTCTCAGAAGTTTCAGTGCTGAGCATGATGTCACGGGGCATGACATTATAGTAAGGGCCATCACTGTGGTCAGCTGGAATCAGCTGTCCCAGCTGTGTCCCCTCCCAAATTATGATACACCACCAGCCTACTTGCTGGTAATACAGTGTGAGAAACAGAAAAGACAAATGCTGTGCAAGCACTGTTGAGCAACAACTAAAATGCCTCTGTGCTATGAACACTGTTTTGGTCACAGATACAAACCACGGCACAATAGAAGGAGCTATGAAAGAAATTAACTCTATTCCAGCCCAAACTAGCAAAACATTTCAGAACCATGGCTACAAAAAGAAAATAATCTCACAGCAAGTGTTAGAATTTGCAGTAGCTCAGGTCTCTGTTCTTGAGATGCTCATAAGTGATGGAAAAAATGGACTAAGGAGGTATATTTACTATATGTTCATTCTGTCTAGGATTTAAGAGCTACTTTCAAATTAAACCAAAACATCTGCTGCTGCTCTTCCTCCAGAGGCCACTCCAGGTAGGTCTTTGTGTTCATGATCTTCCGCAGCTTGC
>JAWWEE010000122.1:30322176-30388931 GCA_035221455.1 Xenops minutus | reverse complement strand
AGGACAAGCCTCCTTCAGCTCTTGTGGTTCAGAGAGGTTTGCAACTAAGACCGTGTAGATGGCCCACACTTGCCAGGAGTGTTTAGTCATTATTTTACCTAAAATATGAAATACAGTCAGAGCAAATATAAACTGGTTAGTTAATTTCGAAGAAAGTGCATTTTGTATATATCTAAAATATATTTTTTACTGTTATGTACTGTGAGAGGCACTGTAAATATATTTGGTTTTAACACAGTTCGGGGATTAAACAGATTAAATTTAAAAAAGGTCTACTATACACAAATATATCAATATAATTTGTTACAAGATATCTACACTGATTTTACTTTTTTTCCCCCCCTGTGATTTCTAAATTTGAAATGAAGACTATAAAATCAATTAACAGCTGCCCAAATCTTTTGCAGATTCAGCTAAACATCTGCATAAGCACAACATTATTACTACTCTGATCTTCCTCCTGTTTAGTACATAGTCTTCATACATCCCCACTCAATCCCATCCCAGGTCTTTTTTTCTGAGTTTGTGAACATTATTTTCTGTATTCATTTTCTACTACATAGAGTCTCCTGTATGTATTTCAAATCTGTTTACATCAAGGAGGGTCAGCATCTTACAGTAGATACTAACATTCACTTTTAATAATCATTTCAGCTATATGTCTAATCTCAATTCTGACAATGGGGAGAAGAGAAATGCCCTTCTTTCAGTCCATTCCTCATTTTGTCTACCTTTCTCTGCTCTCATTTTAAATGTGCTAGAAGCAGGGAAACAAATACTTACCTGGATGACTGCATAGGCCATCTTTATCTTGTTGCCATCAGTCTAGTGCTTGCTAATGAAATTTAAGCTTGTAAAACTGACCCTTGTTGCCTACTGACTCTTTGCTCTTCCTTTTTACTGCCACATCCTTTTTGTCTGACAGTGCCTTTTTCTGTTTTGGGCATCTGTGGCAGAGAGATCAGGGCAAACCACAGGGGCCAGGGGCTTTTGAGCCTCCTGCAGATCAGATGAGCTGTCTGGACTAGATAGGTTTTTCCAGCCCTACAACCTGTTCCTGGTCTTCTGGACTGAAATTATTCAAGAGGAGCCACACATCCTGTGTAACTTCACTTTCACAGTTGTGCCTTTCATAATACTGATTTGGCATGGCTTTTATTGTTAGAGAGCTTGCTGCAATGTCCAGCCTGTCCTCACTCCCAACAAGATGACTCTCCTATTGCTCTTCTATCCTTCAGAGAAGTTGGAAAAAATAATTCTTGAAGCCAAAGACAGCTCTTTTCCCTCTAAAAGCCTTACTAGGTATTGAATTATAACCTTTCTTGACAAGAATCAAAGGCCATTTTTAAAATATAACTTTCCTCCATGTGTCACAAACCCCTCTACCTCAGTAGGTATGTTACTGAGGTTGAAAAGAATGAACCAACCCCAAAAAGGCCAATGAACAGGTTCACAAAATCGTTGTGGGCTCTGTATCAGGTTAATCAGGTTAGATTGGCTCACTAAGAACTACTTTCTCTATCAGGTATCCCACTGAGGCTCTGTTCAGAAAATCTACTGTAATGTGAATTCATATTCTGATTTGTTTTACAGTAGCTGACCCACACATACAAGTTCATATAGATAAGTCCTGCCCTTCCAGTTGCATTATTTTTAGCCATAGTTGCTTAAGGTTACTCAAAAGGGACAGAATTGACTGAGATGGTTTGGGCATATGGGGAGGGGAGAAAAGTTGTGGATAATCTTTTCCATCATTCCATCTCTTCCCACCTGGAAGACTGTAAACACTTTGACCTCTTATGTTATTTTCCTTTTATGTCTCTCTCTCTGATGTAGAGCTTTGGATCTTGAAGGACACTGTTGTCTTCCCTGTCTTTAGCTGCCCACAGCTGAGTTGGTCATCCAATATGTCCTCCAAAGTCAATGGAGAGAAATAACATTTTTTAGGGGCAATTCTTATCCTGTGTCTTAAGCAACCAGACTAAGATGGGATGACTCTAAGAGAAACAACCCCATCAACTTAAAATGGAGTATCACAGTTTAGACACCTAGATATTTGTCCATGTGAATCCCCCACAAAGTGTTGTGATCTGTAGTTAGACTCATCTGCTGACCATCTGAGGCTCTTTCACATGGCTTTTTTGGTCTCACAAGCCTAACTGGATAACACAGTGCTGTAGGCTATAGGAGCAAAGCTACGAGTAACATGAGTTTCACTAGTAACAAATTTAAGTGGTATTTTAATGTTGCCATCAAAATGCTTACTCTTAGAAAAAGAAACAATCAGGCAACTATCAATCAAAAACAATCTATAGATAGGTTATTTATAGGTGGAAAATTGGCAGCACAGAAAGAAACTGGGCAAGTACGACCCAGGAAATACCAGCTGAGCCTGATGGCTCTCCACCTCACCAGCCTGAAACCATCTAGGGACTACAGGGCTAAACTCCATTTGGTGGTTCAGGATGCTTTTCTTTATTGTCACTTCTGTGAGCTTCTTTTCCAGTTTTTTGCTCATCTGTAATCTAAGCAGACACTCAAAAAAAAATCTCATTCCTACCTTCATTCAATTTTCAGCCATTCTCTTTCCCTTCCTATTCCTCTTTAATGATTCTGCTTAAAACCCTGACTTACAGGATCAATTCTGGCCTCTTTGAACCCACTCAGACATATAGCCTCAGTTCTATATCATTACCCTTTTAAGGAACCACTTTCCCCCATTGTGCTGGGAACTAGAAAGCCACATAGAAATTAAAATGCAATTAAAATACAGAAACTTGCATCTCATACCATAAAATGCTATGATGAACAGAATGTTTCTGGGTTATGGGCAAAGGGTCCAAGCCATCAGACATGCTCGGGATTATTTTTTCTGGGCCACATGAATAGACACATTTGAGGAAATACGTGCATATTCTTAAAGAAAACCATGACTGATAACAGAATTAGGTTCTATAAATGCTAACAAGTGCTAAAGGTTAATGTAAGTGCCAATAATGTACAAATTGATTTTAGTTTGGGGAGCACTATCCAGGTAAATGTGGGCTGGTAAACTGGAGCAGTGCTACGGAGTCTGCAGTGGGAGTCACTGATTGGTGAAGAACTCAAACCAGAAGCAGACAGGGGAAAGCTGCTGCCCTCCATCTGGTTGTGTGTGGGTTATATATGTCATAGTTATCACCACCAGCACTGCCCTAATAGTATGTATGTGAGTACACACATCTGCACACATACATGGGCATGGCTCTTCTTGTTTCCAACACAGAGGATGTGCAACAGGACAGAGGTAGGTGAGCAGGTAGCTGATGTCCTGAGGCCATTGTCCAGTGAGCTCTTTACTGGTCGAATTCCTGAAACTGAGGCAGCCCACCTTCACACCCAGCCTTCCCTGAGCAGTCATTATCAACACACTAGCAGGACAACATACAAACAGACAAAGTATGTACAAGGCACTCTCCTACAAGGACACTGAGCAGAAATGGCACAGTCTGGCCCAATTTGTCTCTTTTTCATTTGCTGCTTTCTTCTCTCCCCTTTCCCAAAGAATACTGCTCCCACCAGCATGTCCTCCCTCTTCTGGTGAGCCTTCCTTTGCCATCTGTCTGCCATGTATCCCTGCCAGCTGCCTGTGATTGCAGCTCCCTGCTCCACTGTTCTGCCAGACAGAAATCCTTCCCCATCCCACACTCCTGCTCAGCAGCCCTGAGCACAGTCAATCCCCCATGCAGAGGAGGACTCAGTGGCAGAGATTAGATAGCTTCTTCCCAGTGCATCCTCCTAGCTTATTGCTCTAGCATTGCAGCTCCAGTCTTTCCCTGCATCTCCAGCCTTCGGCCACCTAAAAACTCACCTCTGTGCCGAACAGATTCCCCCCCAGAGATGCCAGCTCCAGCTTTGGTGCCTGAATGCCAGTTAACCCATGTCGTGTTTAATCTCTCTCTTGCTGATCGTTCTTTACCCAGTTTCCTCTTACACTGCTGTTTCCTTTCCACTTCACCTCTCAGTCTTGATAATGTGAGTGGGGGAATTCCCCCCAGCTGATCTGATTGACATAAGAGTAGCAACACTATCACTCCTTTTTAAATATGCCAACCCATAAAAGTCTGGGTTTATGCTAAGAGTGTACTATATGAAAACTAAGGCTTCTCCTACGTCTGTCTTTGACGCTCTCTTTGTAATGACTGACAAGACTTATTTCCCTTCTTACTGCTAGGCATGCAGTCTCCTGATCTGTTTTATCAGTGCTCACTGTTTGCTCTCAGATGATTCACTCATCACCCACCTGGAGTTCAGCCTTGATTAGCACCTGGGCCATTCTTCTTCAAGACACTCAACAGAAAAATCCCTTTGTAGCAGACTTTGGACTAGCCCTAGAGATAACATTATAACAGGAAAGTAGAACTGAAAGTGATGTTTGCAGGCTACACCTACAGAAGCCATCATGTCATGTGTAGATACATGTACAGATACAGGAGTGTGAAGATATACACACGTGTAAGCACATACAAGTATACCAACAGATGTGTGTATAAGCAAATTTTGCTATTTTTCAAATATTCACTCAGCCTATATGCCAATGCTTTCGTTTATCACCACAAAATAATTGCATATCTTAAATTTAATCAAGATTCATCTGGACTCTCCGGTACTTAAGCTCCATCAACACAAGCAAAGGGGAACATGGAAGTGTCAAGGCAGAGAAACCACACCTAACAGGTCCCCATAAGAAACAATAAAACAAAAAATCCAGGCACTCAGGGTGTGACCTGGTGTCTTAATACAAATATCTGTATCTACCTGCTTGTCTAGGCTGCCTCTGCAATTGCTGAAGAGCACTACAGTAGTTCTAGGAGATATCTCATACTGAAGTAGAGAGATGAACTGCCTCTTGTCATTGTGATTTTCTTCACCTGCCATAAAGGAAGCTAAGTAGAGCCGTAAGGGGTGAATGGCCCAGTCATAACAAAAATGTGCTCTGCAAAGTAGAAGAGCAAAACAAAGTCTGCAACATCATCTAGCTCACACATTAGAAACTGTCTCACACCCCACAAAGAGAAGGCTTCAGTTATTTCTGTGAGTAGGTAGAAGGCAAAGTGGTAATGACTGCAAAGGGACAAAGATGGGAGTATTGATTGAAGTCCTTGGCTTTTAATTTAATTTGTAAATTACAAAGGCATTGTTAGAAACTAGTTCGGGATAGTGGTAACAGGAGAAAAAATTACAGAAATACCCTTCATTCAGCTAAATGTATTTAGTAAAGATTATATAGTCCAACATAGCTTCCAAATAGATATTGGCAGGAATTTTGAAAGAAATGGGCATTGAATCACTGGAAAGCCTAAATGCGCCTTTCTCAATTAGTAACAGGAAAATTATTTCTATACACAACAAAACTAGCTATAATTAGAAAGAAAAATAAGAAAGAAACAAATCGTAGCAGAAAGAAACGATGACATATAGCCTTTTGAAGAAATATGTTGAAATGGGAGCCACTGACTTTGTCTACGACTTCAAGGCTATTTTTAGGTTTTCCCAAAACATCTGCTGCTGCTCTTCCTCCAGAGGCCACTCCAGGTAGGTCTTTGTGTTCATGATCTTCCGCAGCTTGCAGAACCTCTTGGGAATCGTTTTGCTCTGGATGGGCTCCAGGAGGACAAGAATTGCAGCATCATTGTTCTCATCAAAGAGGCGGAAATGTGAGAAGTCCAGCTCATATTTGCACCACTCACTCTGCACAAAGTGCTCAGACAGCACAAAGAGCGTTTTGTGGCTCTTCTCAATGGAGTCGATGATGTTGTCCACAATCCACTTCCCAGGCACAAAGTCCCGCTTATGGAGGCAGAGCCGAAAGGGAGGGCAGGCCTGCTCCAGCTCCCGCACCATTATGTTTTCCACCCAGTTGGAGTCATTCTCACTGTAGGAGACAAAAGCATCATAGGAAATGTCCTTTGGTGGGGCTCGCTTGGGTTTCCGCTTGGCTTGCAGCCACGCCCATGTCATCCTCAGGTACCAGACCGCATGGTACTTGTAGCCAACGACCACAAGGATGAGGATGACCAGGAACACCAGGATGCAGATCAGTGACACCACGAGGGACCTGTGGCACTCCATCAGGGAGAGGTGCACAGCTCCAACCTGTGCCCCTCTCACCGCCAGCGGAGAGTCGCAGACGTACTTGTCCGGCCACCCCACCAGCACCTGGGATATCCCAGCCTGCTGGTGGATGAAGGACAGGAAGTCACAGGAGCAGATGAAGTTGTTATCACTGGCATCCAGCTGCTGCATCCTCTTGAAGGACTCAAATTCTTCCTTGGAGAAACTGTTGAGTTTGTTTCTTCTGACGGACATGACCACTAAGTTTGGAATGGGGGCAGCACCAGGCAGAGTCTTCAGCTGGTTTTTTGTGAGGTACAGCTCTTTCAGAAACAGGAGCTGCAGTCCAAACTCCTTCAGGTTGTTAGCACTAACGTCCAAAACTTCCAGTGTTGGGGGAATGCAGGTCGTCACTTTAGGAATTTGAGTGCTAGAGAGGTTTAAATATTTCAGGGTTTTTGGCCATTCGCACGAATCTGGAATATCACCAAAATTATTTTGGCTAATGTCTAAAACAATAAGATTTCTTAAATGAGACAAACTTTTACCTGTCATTTCTAAGTCACTCAGTGAATTCTGACTTAAATTTAGAGTTTGTAGTGATGGCCAAGCACCCCAACAGGCTGAATGCTCTAGACTCTGGTCTCCAAGCAAATTTGCACTAAGGTCAAGATACTCTAATGACAAAAGATGCTGCGAAATGTTGCATGGTACCAAAAAGACTTTGGTGTTTCGAACTGTGACTCTGGTAAAAAGAGATAGTAGATCTTCCACAGCCTGAAGATCTGTAAACAAGTAAAATTCTTCTATATATAATTTCTCTATCGTGAAAACTCTAAGGGTGTGTGATTGGTTTGCTTGAATTTGCATTTTCCATTGTCCAGTTCCCAAGAGTCTACAGTCTATTAGCTCCAGCTCTTTTAATTTTGGCATGTCTTCTAAAATTCTGACAATCTCAGGCACAGTAGCATCTGTTAATACAGCCTGTCTAAAAGAAATTTTCTTTGCAAAAGAAGAAGACATGACTCTCAACAGCTGTATTTCAGCAGAGATACTGAATGCTATTCTTCTCACCTCTAGCCAAGTGACAGAGTGCAGAAGGTCCCTAACAATTTCTGAGAATACATTAATACTTTTTATGTTTATGATCATGTGTTTTAACTTCTTAATCGTTTTCAAACTTCCCTGCTCATACTGATTGAGATTGTGACCATCAATCCACAACTTGTTGAGAAACTCAATGCCCTCAAAGTTCCCTTGCCTCATCAAGGAGAACCGTGGGTTGCCCACGTGGAGAGAGCTCAGGTTCCTCAGGCCAGAAAAGGGAGAGCTTTCTCCCAGGTCTCTGTACAGATTGCCTTGCAGGCGGAGGTGCTGGAGTGAAAAAAGATGCTCAAACCAAACAGGGGACAAGTGAGCCAAGCTGTTATTTGATAAGTCCAAGAGCTCCAGGCTTGCGAGGGACTGAAACGAGTCTTCATCTATGGAGCTGATTTCATTGGACTGCAGCAGCAGGGCTCTCAGGTTCACAGCCTGCTGCAGGTCCTGGGATTGGATGTGCTTTATCCTGTTGTGGGCCAAGTCTAACACAGTGATTTTGGCCGTGAGCCCTGGGGGAATGAAGTCCAAGCCCACAGAAGAGCAGTTGCAAAGCTGAACAGCATCACAGGAAGGACAAGCCTCCTTCAGCTCTTGTGGTTCAGAGAGGTTTGCAACTAAGACCGTGTAGATGGCCCACACTTGCCAGGTGTATGTAGGTCTTGATTTGTGTTTTGTTTGTTTGGACATTTTGCTGTAGAAAACAAATAAAAGAAGGTAATGTCAAATTTTAGTTTTGAACAGCAACTGAAACCTATTTAATTTTTTGTTAATTTTTTTTTGTAAGAGCTATCCTGTGATGTCGGTCTTCCTCTCCTACTTCAGCTTCTCAGCCCTGTAAACATGGTGGACTGCTCATCTCTGGAGTACAGCCATATCACATCTCAACAGTCATAAAGGATCATTCTTAATGTCCTACCTTTTCATATGCACATTGGTTATGGCTCTTGCCTCTTTCATCTCTCTCAGCAAAGAAGCTACAGCAAAATGTTTCAGCCCTAACAGGGAAAGATGGTTAGATCATCAATGAATTAGACAAGGGATCAAGTGCACACTTGGTTAGTTTGCAGACAAGACTGGGGAGGGGTGGGAGTGTTGATCTGCTGAAGGGTAAGGAGGCTGAAGGATCCATGGTCTGAGCCCAATGGCATGAGGCTCAATAAAGTGAAGGGCCATGTGCTGTGCTTGGGTCACAACAACCCCATGCAGCGCTACATGAGTGGCTGGAAAGCTGCCCAACAGAAAAAGATACAGAGGTTCTGGTCGACAGCCATCTGAACGTGAGCTAGCATGTGCCCAGGTGGACAAGAAGGTCAATTGCATCTTGGCTTGTATCAGAAATAGAGTGCCCAGCAGGACCAGGCCAGTGATTGTACCCCCGTACTTGACACTGGTGAAAATGTCCCTCAAATCCTGTGTTGAGTTTTGGGCCCCTCACTTCAAGAAAGACATTAAAATTCTGGAGTGTGTCCAGAGAAGGGCAATGAAGATAGTAAAGGGTCTAGAAAGCAAGTCTTATGAGGAGCAGCTGAGGGAGCTGGGGTTGTTTATCCTGGAGAAAAGGAGGCTCAAGGGGGACCTTATCACTCTCTGCAACTACCTGAACGGAGGCAGTAGTCAGGGGATTGATGTCTTCTCCCAGGTAACAAGTGGCAGGACAAGAGGAAATGGCCTCAAGTTGCACCAGGGGGGGGGTTAGATTGGATATTAAGAAAAATTTCATCACAGAAAGTGTGGTCAAGTACTGGCACAAACTGACCAGGGAAGTGGTGGAGTCATTGTCCCTGGAGGTATTTAAAAGACATGAAGACATGGTGCTTAGGGACATGGTTTACTGGTGGACTTGGCAGTGTTTGGTTAATGGTGGGACTCCATGACCTTAAGGGTCTTTTTAAACCAAAGTGATTCTGTGATTCTATGATTCTAAATGCTCACAGTCTTTGAAGTGTCAACCTGCCTATTTTGTATGGCTACCTGGCAGGCAGAAGCCCAAAGAGAGCATGCTCCCCCTCCCGGCCCTTTGAGTGGGCTGCGGCTTCGAACACTATAAACTTTCCTGGAAGAGAAGTGGGGTTCCCCTGCATGGAGTCTCACCAGCCTCAGAGCTTCTAAAAGCAGAGCTGCATAGGCTCCTGCCACACCCTTTTGTACACTGTATAAACAATTTACATTCTTTACTGGCAAGGCAGAACAAGCTGATATGTAATGAAACAAGTCTATCACTCTTCCGTAAAACAACACCATTAATAGGTGCGAATTGGATGTTACCGCCACCCTATAAACACCGGATGTAATTAGAGCAATACTGATTTCAAAGTAAAGAAGGGCTGTGTTTCATGCCACAGGGGCCAAAGAACATTTTGCCATTGTGAAGCTCACAAGTTTTAACTGTAAACAGTTCTAGTACTGCAGACGAACAGTACCCACAAACCCGAACAAGCAGAGGTTAATTACGTACCTTGTGTACTGCATGCTGTGTTTCAGTCTCCTTGTGTGCTGATCACATACTCTGGCATCCGAATGGTCACCTCATACCTGCAAACAAAAAAAGCTGGAAATTTTTGGCAGGTCTGATGAGGTGACAATCCTGAAGTGAGAAAATATTTCAACTTGATCTCAAACAAAACTTTTTGTTCACAGTTTCCCAGAGTCCTTTAACTACTCAGCCAGTGAAGCATACCAATTTGCATGGGTTCTCTTAAGTGGAGGCTCCCCTAAGGAAATCATGGCTTCTGAAGAGTTCAGGATTGCTCAGCACACATGGCATGCCCTTCAAACTCACATTTCAATCAATTCTATCCATGCTACTGGCCGGGGACACAAAAATGAGCACAGATTGTTTTTGTTCTCTCTTCTTCGCAAGCTGAAATTCAGTGTCAGTCCCTCTCCTTTTGTCAGTCAGTTCCTATTGCTGGAAAGCCTGATGCAACCATTTTGCGCAAGTCATTCTTTCACAATCACTTCCTCCAGTATTAAGTGCAGAAATAGTTCCTAGGCAGAAGCGCTTTCAGCTCCCTGTATCTCTAGCTTCAATACTTGTTTGGTAGGCACTGGGAGCTTGTTTACTGTGCTGAGGAACAGAACATCTCAGCACAACAAAGTTATTATATTGTGCATGTTTATGATCAATATATAGAGTGTTACATATATTGATAAAAGTGTTGGAATCAAATTTTTTAGTCAAGGAGAGTACTACAGAAATACTCAACACATTTCTTTTCCTAGGACACTGCAGTCATATATTGTCAACAAATAGAAAATGCATAAGAATGGGAATGATATTCTGTCTGAAACACAAAATACAGTTTGAAGAAAGTATCCCCCTCCAAACATCAAAGGCAATTTTGAGAGGAGGTTTAAATAGAGGAATAGAAACATACAGTTGCTCAAATAGCCAAGTATACTGCTCGCATAAAGGGGCAGGGAGTCTTCCTACCAGCTCTGAAAGGGAAGTCAATTAAATTCAAACACCAAAGATTCCTATTGCAGTTTCCATTTTTTTTTTCCTGTGATCAGAAATTGTCACAATCTTGCACCAAGAAGTACCTTCCTGAGAGCAGACAGACTGGTTCCTGACACATGTCAGAGGGCCCACAACAGCATCTCTGTGCTTAACAGTGACAAAGCCCATAGAGAGCCCAAGTGTGCCTCTTAGCTACCTTTACTCCCACTATACTGACATTAGCATTGTATATTAGGTTAAGAACTTGTCACTTTTCAAAAAAAAAAAAAGAAATTGAAAGACTGCTTTGTATTTTCTGTCTGCTACAGAGGATATTTGATAAGCATAACAACATTGTAAAATAGAGGCAAAGCAGCTGTGAGGCACAGTGGAGAAGGGAAATGGTCTTTTAGGGATGTCGTCAACTTCCCCAAAGCTACCTCTTCCCTCTAGAACCTCTCAGCTGAAATGGTTCTTGTTCTTTAGCAGGGAAGACTTTCAGTTTTCTTAATGTTAATTCTGCGTTCAATGAGACTCATTCCTATAAATTTTTGTCATCAAAATTGCAACTCCATGATAAGGTTGAATAATTTTAGTTAAATTTGTG
Organism: Xenops minutus; assembly: GCA_035221455.1. Taxonomy (NCBI): domain Eukaryota; kingdom Metazoa; phylum Chordata; class Aves; order Passeriformes; family Furnariidae; genus Xenops; species Xenops minutus. The sequence continues at coordinate 30,377,691 of JAWWEE010000122.1, read as the reverse complement.
AAGGGCTTTGGAAAAGGAGACCATAGATGAGGCCATGTACATCACTGAATGTGAAATGGGCACACTCTCCTATCTGTTACAGCTCCATCACCACACATTCATGGAGACTTGAGCTCAGTGCCTGTGTTTTCAAAAGTAACAACTTTCTCCTAATATCCAGGCTCAGCCAGCTCTCATAAAGGCTGTACACTGGGCTAGGTTTCTCTCAGAAAGAAAGACTGGTGTGATCACATCACAGTTCACAAATCTAGAGGTTAATTTTAGCAAGCTGCTTAAAAAGCCAAGAAATTGAGGTGGACCTTCTGCTTGCTTCCTTCAGTAGGAAGAAAAAGTCTAAAAGCAGCACAACTTCTGTCTCTCTTCAACTGTCTCTGCCTGTCTCTCTGATTCCAGGTCAGTTTGTCAGGATTTATCATGCTATCCATAGTCAGAAAGGTCTGAGAATGCTCAAGGTGGCCAGAAATGCCCTCCGCAAGCTGCCCCACACACAGAGGCAAGGTACCAACCATCTGCCTCCCAGAACATCAGCTTCCAAATTGAGCTGCAGCATGACTCAAAACAACTTCTTTTGAAATCAGTCTAAAGCAGGAGCAAACTGCTGTCTTTTAAGGTGAGAATACCCTTCACTGTCTTTTTCTCCAGAGTTACTGCATGTTTAGCACTGAACAAAGTTGTACCTTGTGAGCGCTTTTTCTCCTCCTCCAAGATTAAGCTATGATTAACCTTCTTCTTTTACAGCATTTAAAAAAAGGCACATACCTTCACCTACATTACTTTTTCTCAACAGAAGTGCATGTATCTGCACCAAGCCTGTGCTTTTGCAGCTGCAGATGTTCCAAGCAGAGACACCACACAAGCCTTTGCCAGGAGGAGATAGGGCTAAGACAGAGACGTGGTCATCATTTTTTAAGCTGTCTTTCTCTAAATGTTCCTGTTTATCCAAGAGCAGCACAAACAGCATTTCTCTCAGCCAGTTCTTCCCTGATCTCCAGCTACAAACTGTTCAACATTCCTGCTTCCCACTGCTCAGTGACAGGTCCCTGCATTGGCTCTGCTGTCAGAAGGACGGGCTCCTGTTACAACCCTTCTCCATAAGTAAACTGCTGCTTTGCCACAACCCTTTTCCACTAGTAAACTGCTGCTGCAAGACAGGGCAGCAGCTGGTGAAGGGGAGCTTTATTAGATGAGTTTTGAGCAAAATAAATGTAGAAACAAATATATTTTTATATATATAGATATGTGTGTGTGCATATATTTGTGTATATATATATATATATATGGGACAGGAACACACAGGGATGGACTTGATCAAAAACCACAAACCAAGTGGCAACACTTATTTGCACTAAGTCTGGCATCAGAGTTACAAGGGTTATTTCACTGTTATATCCCCACTGCCTCCTCTTCCTGTATATGTTGTGTTAATCAGGAAATGTGACTTTACAATAGGACTCCAGTTGCTGGATTCCTGCAGCCCTCTCCCCTCTGCCAGCCTGAGATACAGACTGCTCCATCTTCTACAGTATCTGAGCATTTTGCATTCTTTAAGCACTTCCCCTCCCCAGTCTCACACGAGAGGATCCTACAGCCTGTCCCCTCTCTTCCTCTCTTTCTTCCTCTATGTCAGCGTCCACACTCAGAGCTGCTTGTTGTTTTCCTGCTGCGACAGGACAAGGGAGCAGTGCAGAAGGGCCCTAGCCCAGGTGACACCGCATCTCAAACTAAAAGCAGAAGCAGTAGAAAAGGGAGGGAGGGCATGAACCTATTGACGAGCCTGTGAAGTGAGCAGAAACACATTCCAAATCTCTGCAAACAGCACAAAACTGCTTCCTGATACTTACCCCTGGTAACCAGGATGTGCCAGTGTGTCAGCTTGACTGCAGTGGTGCCAGGCAGACTGAAGCTGGGGTGCTCTTACCCTAAGCCCCACTGGAAACAGACGGCGAGGAAAAGCCAAAGGTCAAATCTGTGATTACACTCTTTGGAGCAGAAGGCATAATACTTGTGTAATTGAAAGCAGAATGGCTTGGCATCATTTCACAGTCCTGGAAGCAGAGCCTTGGCATGCATTGATGGTGCCTGTGCTTTAATCTGACTTGCAGGGCTTCAGGTATTCACGTTCAAACTACAATAAAAAGGAACATGATAATGAAAAATAAACAATTTGAACTTTGTCATGTTCCATATCAGGCCTACTCTGCCAGCTGTTCAATCCCCTTGTTAGATCTTCAGACTGAAAGTTTAAATGCAAAGGAACTGATTTCCTTTGTTTTTCTTCTGGGCAATACTTACCCTGTAGTTGTGGCAGAGTACGATAATGCCTTGTAACTGGTTAGTCATTCAACAGCCAGCCTACGGGACTGCCTCTGCCAAGGAAGCAGTTATTGGTTTATTTTTATCATATCCTTTCTGGAAGCATTCCATCAAAAAAACGACACTGATTTTCTGTTTTAACTGAACAGCAGCTAGCAGGGAAGTTTGCAGGCTAAGACACCAAAGCTTATTCTAATAACATGGAAAGTTTCATTTGTTTAGAACAGTTGTCTCAGCATGACTCAACAAGAGAAAGCACGTCATTTCTGCCAAAGTATTCCCGCAAAATTCTTGACGCCCAAGGAAACTGCATCAACAGAAAGCAACCTACATGCAAGGAAAAGCTGGACAATACAGTTTCTTTTTTACTTTGCACCTTAGGTGGGCTGAAAAAAAATTATTTCTGACAGGATCATTAGATTTTCCATTAATGCACAGTAAATACATATTTTCTGTTACTATAAAGTTAAAAATCCCCAACTTTTAACCTCCCGTTCTTAAGACCATTATGGCAAACACACAAAACCCCATTATCATCACTGCACAGATTTGTTACTCCAAAATGAGAACTCTGAGACAACTCACACAGAATGGATCCCCATAACCATTGCTGCTCACTCCTCCAACCTTCAGAGGGCTGGATGCCAGTCCAGCATGCTGATGAGTAGCTCAGCTGCACACAAGCACTGGACACACACTGGGATTAATGGCACCCATGTCTGGCATGGGGCTTCCTGGCACACTGCAGAGTGTAAGGCAAGATAGAAAGCTGATACCAACAACTGATGATCTTCCTCAGTTCATGTGTTGGAAAGATCTGTCTGGAAATACATTTGGTTGAGTATAACTTCCTTTGAGTACCACCCAGAGCTTTCTGTATCCCTTTGGAAGGGATTCAGCTCCCAGAGAAGATGTAGGGATGGGAACCACACATGGAGGCAGGTGCCCAAAACTCATGTTGCTCAGAGCGCCTTGACCTCGGCTTTTCTTATAGACCAGCTTGGCTGCACCAGCCCTTATACTTCCCATATTCCCAATCCTGGGTCTCTACAGGCACTCCAGAGGGAGCCTAATCAACCTGTAGAACTCAGAAACCTGAAACAGAGGTCAGCCCAAATATACTTGGGCGGATAGGCTCCCAGCTTGCTGCTGCTGGGGATCCATCCCCTTATAACAGTTATAATCTGGAAAACACATTTGCTTGTAAAATATTTTCTGCAATTTTCATGGTGTTAATTGGTTTAACATTATCAGTGTAGAAAGCTAGTTCTTAAGTTTCTTTAGAGACCTTCAGGAAATACCTTTGTGTAGCTTTTCCAAGTACCACTCATATGGTATTTTGAAGGACTTTTTTCTTTGCTCTACATCTTTCTCACTCTTTTGTATCAGTTTGCTTTGCTGCATCCCAGACTATATGATAGAGGTCATATAGTCCCTGTTATGGACTGCCCAGAGAGGTATTTGGAGACCTAATCCATATTTCCAGTAAAAAAAAAAAAAAAAAAAAAAAGTGCCATTCCTATTTCCAAACAAAGATTTTGCAGGTTTCTGGACAGAGCCATAAGCACTAATGGGTCTGGGCTGGCAGCAGGCACCAAACCTGCCTGTGCTGAGATAGTGCTGTCCCCCCAATGCATTCCCAGCCATCGGGGCTGCTGTAGGTACTCTAGAGTTGGAGTCCTCAAGTACTCTACAAGGCACAGGCTGCCCAGGGAGGGATTGGGAAGAGAGAGGAATGAAGTCTCTTACGCTCACTTTTTGGACAGCTTCTGCTTCATTTCAGCTCACCAGGAGGGAAAATACCCTGTCACAGCCCACCAGGTGCAAGCCATCACTGGCAGGCTGTTGTGAGGAAGTTAGGGTTTAGCACCCTGGCACTGGAAATTCCCATAAGGAGAAAAAAAAGCTTTGCTCAGCTCCAAGTAAAAGCTCCTTCAAGAAAGGCTGGACAAAGGGACATGCATGTGTCATTCGAGTGAATTTCAGTGTGGGAAAGGTTCAGCAAACATTGTCTGGCCTCATTCAGAGGAATGCATAGACACATCTCATGCTTACGCCTATCTAGTGCTAATAGGATGAAAAAAGTGCTTTTATTTTCCAGTGTTTTGGGTTGTTTTTTGTTGGGGTTTGTGTATTGTTTTGGATTTTTTTAATGGAAGGGAAACATTCCTGGGAATGGGACCAAGTCATTGCAGAAACAGTTTCCTGTATGGAGGTGGAAAACACTTTGCTGGGATGCAGAGATACATATTTAACTGCTTGTTCACAACAACAACAAAAAAAAATCGTATTTAACAGTTGGGCAAAAAAATCTAAGCAGGAAATGAAGCAGCTCATTATCATGTACCATAAAAATATCAAGAATTTGTATTCATTCCATAAAAGACAATGCCAGGATGTATTTTGCACAGGTAGCTCAGGTTTTGCATTCAGCTGCTGCCTCCCTCTGTATCTCACGCAATGAAATATTTCAGACATGACAGTAGAATTCAGAAAACAAAAGCAAGTCAATTCCAAATCTTTTTGTGCAGTTATTCAAGACCTCAGAAGTCCTTTCTTCAGTGTAGGTACTCTTCAGAATTTATAGCCTATCAAAGCCCCATATTTTTAAGATACAGGAAAAAATCTAATGCACTATTTCCTAAGTTTTTTTCACTGGAAAAAATGAAATGTTTTGTGAGTTTCTGGCAGGGATTATTTCTTTTGTCATCTTTCGCAACTGTATGATTTTTTTAAACAAACTTTTTAGAAACTTGACTACAACAGAATTGTAAACACCCATGAAAACATAATTCTTACTAAAAATGAAAAGCATCATCATAAAAAGATGTCACTAAGTATTTGAAAAGTGCTTGTGCTCCCCGATAGGGCCACCAAACCATCTTCAAATAATAAGATATTTCCAATATCTGACCATTCTTTAGCATTCTGAATTTGAACATGATTGGAAACAGACGCCCCAAGCTGATTTTCAAGCACACACTCAGCTATTTTAATCATTCCTCCTAAATTATCCTCAGATTGCATTCCTTGCTCTTCTGTAGGTTTTCTTGAGTGTAACACTACCAGCTTAGTAGTGACAGATTCATAAAAGACCATGTAATTTGTGTCTGTGCTGCAAGATGCCTTTTTGCCTTTATCACAGTACCTACAGACAGAAACACACCACACTAGGGGATCAACTTCAAAAGCAAGGTGTTTTCTACTGTCTTCAATTCCTCTCTAACATCCAAAGTGAGTTACCTGGATGTGCCACGAAGAACATGGTTGTGCCGTGGCAATGCACGTGCAGCCAGGGCGGTCTGAAGGTAGCTGTGACACACCCCACCACAGCTGATCACACTGTCCCACGCTGATCCACAGCAGTAGATTCAGTCAACGACTTTGATGGGAAATGCTTTGCTTTGCTTTCTTCAGGTTTTGTTTCAACACAGCAGTTTCTGGCTGGTCATGGTGTGCAACTTAGGAAAGAGACCACAGGCTGGGCAGCAATGGCATGGACTTGAGAGGGAAAAGTGCGTTCCTAGCAGTATCCCATTACTCCAATAGTGATGGTCCAGAAGCATTGCGATCCTGTAGGCCTTTTCACAGGACTTAGGAACTCCAGCAGGGACCAAACACCTGGTGCAATAGGTGATTTCAAGTGCAGGACAACAGAAAACCAAAAAAATCCTGCTCTTCACTTGAAACCAAACAGGAAACTTCCACAAAGATTGCAAGAGAGGGTTGTAGTAATGCTAAAAAGACTTTTGTAGATATCTCATGAGTGGTAGGATGCATGGTAACTTATGCTTTGAAATAATTTGCTCAGCAGTTTGCAGCTTTTGGACAGAAGAGTTGTCAAAAGAAGAGGAATCAAAGAAAATACAGGTAAAAAAGCAGTAAAAACAACCAGCTTCCATCTCCATAGCTGAAACTACAGGACAAGAATAAGTTGGTTCAGAGATAACCATAGGGTAATAGAATTTCTCTACCTTACATGTGCTCTGCCATGAGAAAGGGCATCAAATCAGGTGCACACTCTTATCTTTGATCAATTCAGGTCATATTCCCTCAACGCAAAACTCAGCATGAAGTGTGCATATGCAGGCATAAGATCTTTGTTTCTTTGGGTCTTACTATCCAGTGTTTAACAACTTTTACCCAAGAGACTGGCCACCTGGTTTGTTTTCAGCTTACAACTGACACAAGTGTCAGCATAAATATTCTTTTCTATTTATAGAAATTATGTTACATTTGCACTTCTTTCATGTGTTATTTTTATTACATCATTTGAAATTAATTTCCTGTATGTTCCATGATTAATAGTTTCAACAAATTTCCCTTAAAATCAGTCTTTGGAGTACTTTATTTCTCTGGGGTTGATTTCTTGAACTCTTTGTTCCCAGCTAACATCTGGGACCAAAAAGCCAAGCAAAGCATACTGAGATGCACAACCCTCTGCTGAGAGGAATCTTTCTTGGTCATCTCTCTGGTGACTCCATGTTTCCATCTGACAGTGTCCTCTCTGGTATTTGCAAAGCCTTCCAGCTGAATAGAATCTTTAAGGAGTCACTAACAAAAATGCAACGACTAACAGAAGAAGGGATGGATAAAGTGAAGGCTGGCTGGACTCCTCTCCCCTACTGTTCATCAGTCTAAATTTTTCTGTAAAATAAGTATTTCTCCCATTTGTCATGATGAAACACAGCTTGTGGATGAGTTTGGCTTGTTCCCTGTTTCTGCAGGTGGAGAAATCCTGTTTCCAGGCTGGGCAGCCCTTTCCTTTTCAGGGGGAACTCAGCAAGGAGCCGTAAACTGGTTTGCTGGACAAGAAATCTGTGAGCTCGTAACTTCTCACAACATTGACACCAGTAACTCAGGCTGGGTGAGTCAGTTCTGCAACTGGATTAAGGGACAAGAGAACATTTCCATTCATTTTGGCTCCCCATGTCAAAACAGCCTGTCATCCATGAAGGAACCACTTTGTGCTCTGCTCTTTTACTCCCTGTAGAAAGGCCTCCAGCCACACCCCCCAGCCCCCCATCCTCCAGGAACACCACCAATCATAAAATAATTCTTCTCCAACTGCTCTAACTGCTGGCACAACAACAACTACACACTCTGCCAAAGTTAACAAGCAGGCACATTAATCCCTCCTCTTGCTGGAGAGTCTTTCCAGACCTGCCTCAGCTTTCTGCCGGTGGCTACGTATCAAGGCAGGTTTGTCCCAGGGTGATTCCTAACAGGCATATCTGCAGGAGAACACCAGATGAGCACCTAATCTGAAAAGACTGAAACACTTAGAGGCAAGGGACCAGCTGTGCCGTGCAGCTGGCTTGTTCACTTGCAATTTTTCATCCGTGTGGTTTACTTTGGCTGCTTGTCTTTGGTAAACATTGTACAATACTGAAACCAGGAAATACTTCAAAATAAATAAAGAAATGGGCGATGACTAATAGACCTTCCTTTGTCTTCCCAAGGACCAGCCTCCATCAGGCCAGATTCCTGCCATCTGAAGAGGAGTAAAACCTCCCTGGGAACCTGTCGGGAGTGAAGGACACCTCCAGCAAGGGAGGCTGGGATGGGGGAGCTGCCAGCCTGGTGCAATGACACCATGCCTGGCTCCACGAGCCTTTGAAAATCGCAAGCAGAGCAAGAGTCTCAGCCCAGCTGCCCTGGAGGCATGGGGAAATGAGAGGCTGACCACTGTGCCTCCGAGCTGTCTCTGTCCTGTTTAGTTCTTAAAGTCTTGCAATTCCCACTCTAGAGTTCAGCCAGAGGTTTTCCTTCCCCTCCAATCCATGCTTTTCCCTATAAGCTCTGGTGTGCAAGAAAACAACTTTGTAGATAAAGCCATGCCTTAAGTGTTGTATTTACTCTACAATTAAACGAACCCCTAGTGCATTTTAAAGGGGAAATCAGACAGTGAAGTCTGCAGGGCCATCTGCCTGGAGCAGGGCTTGCACCCACCCCCCTTGTTCCATTCCCTCTCCTCCAGAGTGGAAAGCCAGAAAATGGGGCAGATGAGAGGCAACAGGATCCCCCAGCTCCCTGTCCCCACCAGTGTGAAAGCAGCTGAGAACTGGGTTCCTACTGTCACATACATCTAACCTGCCCTGCACGTTTGGCAGACAGCAGGACAAGGCTGCTCCTGCATACAGAGACACTGGCTTTGCCTGGCTCCGGAAAGCCATAACCTTCTGTCCAAGAGGGCTGTGGCAGGGGGAAATCACTGAGACAAGCTGTCACCATTGCTCCTTTTGCTACAATAATCAGGACACATGCAGAATTCCAGGGCAGACAGACCATGACTGCTCCAGTTTCATACCATTTTTGAACCCAAGGTCTCCGTAAACCTCTGTAAATGCTCCTCCAGATGAGATACAAAACAAAATGAGGTGCTTCTTGTGGACAAGCTTTCTGAAGGAGCCAGGTAATTAGAAACTTGATTAAGCTTTGCAGGAAAGGTGGGCAGAGTAGGTAGGAGCAAGGGCTTAACCACAGGACACTGTCAGAGATGGTTGGTACCAGCTGCGCTGAATCATCCTGAGCATACTCAGAAGCAGACAGAGAGGTCCCACAGGAATTGTGGTATCCAAACCTTAGGGCCTTCAGATATCAGCATCAATTAAACATAGGACACCCAAGAACTAAATGCTAAACACATGTTTGAAGGGGCAGCAGGATCCCAAATTTTACTCAAGTCTCTCTCTCAGTTATCACTGTGGTAGGACTGTGTTCTCTAATTTTTAAAGCGCATTAACGAACGTCACTGATGTTGTTGATGTCTACCATACCATCTTCCTACCAAAAGAAAGGCAACATTTTTTACACCTCTCTTTGTTGTAGGAGATAAACATTAAGGTCTAATAGGTAAAATGAAATTCCTGCCACAGATTTTTTGCACAATTTTTGGTGGTGACATTGACATACAGCTTCATACATAGGGCTTCTAGAAACTCAGCTCCAGGCTGTTTTGATGGGGAATACAGAGGAAGTGTACCATTACTGGATACAGAGATTTCCTAACTGTGCTTATATTTCCTCTCCACTGCCAAAAATATGCTTTTCAATAAAGCTAAGTAAAAGGTTAGACTTCCTAAAAACAACCATTCATGTAACACACAAACCAGGGAAACAAAACAGAAGCCTATATCCTGGGAAGCCAAGTTTCAGTAAGGTAAAAGGGACCAAGAGTCAGGGCACACACAGCAGCATTTCCCTCCATTAGCATGGGCTTTGACTTACAGAGTAGAGCAACAAGGCAGTGAAGAGAGACAGACTGCAAACCAGCGTTCAGTGTTTGTGGAAAGCAGAAGTAGCTGTTGTGCAGGCAAACTCATCAAAGTTAGCATCTTGCACAAGAGCAAGTGTTAACTCAGCTGTTATTCTAAAACAGTGTGGACTTTGAAAGGTTTATTCCAGCTTGCGAGAAACAGCCTCTTCTGCCCTCAGAATAAATGGTACAACTGGAAAACAATTTTCAGAATAAATTGTACAACTGGGGCTAGTTTTTGGAGTTTGCAGCAGCTGGCACACAACATTTCCACCTGCTGCTAGGCAGCATTGCAGTTCCCATGGGTTCGGTCATCTTAGACATCAGATGTACAACCTGTCTGAGAGACCATGTTGCAGTGCAGAGCCTGCTCATGCAAATCTGTGTCAGGCACACCATGGTTTGTCTTCTCCCTGTATTTTTCTGGAAGTTAAAAGAGATACTCACGAGTAAGCAGATTGGTCTAAACAGCAGGGGACATTGACATAATCAGACACTTGAGGAGACCCAGGCAGATCCAGAGGCTTCCTACTCCTTCCTCTCATGAAATACTTCTTTATCAAGCGCTCTCTCAGAGATTTACAGACTTCTCTTAATATCTGCAGCATGTTTGAGGCAACACTATGTCCACAGTAGTAGCAATAAAATGAAAAAAACCCAACAACCAGAGCAGTCACTAGGCATTATTCACTGCAGGAATACAGGGGGGAATTTGAAATCAGCAAGTCAGTCCCATTACTATAAGGATACATTAGGTCTGTCATCTATTAAAACACATGGCTGCGTGCGCCTGGCAAGTCCTTCAAAGTTGTTCTTTTGATCTTTGCAAAGATAAAACTGTAATGATTTTGTAGGTATATGAGAACATTAGTTACTGGACTAGTTAAAAACCACTTAACCACTTGAAAATGGTGCCATCTGTTTTCTATTTTTATTTATAGAGCTCAATATCAGTTTCTTGAGGACCTCTCTAACAAACTCTCTCTCTGTGAAATACCAGTGAGGCTTTGGCCGAGGCAGCCGAACTTCTGCTTGGCAGGCTCACAGGTCAACTGACAAAGGACTACCTTGACAAGAGGAAGTAAGGAGAAGGGACAGAATGAGCCTTCAGTTCATCCCTCAAATCAGTTTTTCAGAAAGAATAATACTGTCTTGGATAGATTTCAGGTTTCCCTATCACAGGAAACGGTACATGATGATCTGCAACCAAAACCAAACCTGCTTACTGAGCTTCAGTCATGTAAGCTGTTCTGGAAGATGCTCCCAGGCTTACATTTTACTAAGGAAAGTAATAAAGAAAGAGTTAACAAATCCTTTATACTTCAATTAAGAATTCTGAAGCATTTGCATAAGCCATTATTTGGTCCTCAACTAAATGTAAAACTACTTGTAATTTATCAATCCTTAAACTGATAAATTATTAAAAACCTTTCAATGAACAGAAAGGTTCCTTACTTAAAAAAAAAAACAAAACAAAACATAACAAAAACAAACAAAAAACCCACCACAAACCAAAACAAAACCCAGCAAACCCTCCACCAACTAGTGAATGTACAGGCCATCTATAAAATGCACAAAGATATCTCTCCTTAAGGATACTGTGAATTGAGGGCTTCCAAAAGTTGCACATTGCCGTAGGGTATCAAACTGGGTCATGAAGTTCTGCTATTGCAAGAGAAACTCACAATCTTGCCTGTGAACGTCACTCAGAAGGCAGAAATACTTACAGACAGGAAAAGCTTGTGTCAGGGTGAGCTCAGCCCCTGAAGGCTGTCCCCCCCTGGGCATTTCCACCAGGTCTTTCTGTCCCAGGCTTTTGCTTAACATCAGGACCATGCCACCGTGTAAGCCACAGATGGCTCAGGCCAAGCCACACTTAGCCATGATCTCCAAGGCTACAACTGAAAGCATATGCAAACCCTGCAAGCCAGGAGAGAGACAGAGCAGCTGTGCTTGCTATGATGTAGCAGTGGTGAAAGTGATAGCAAAGTGTCAGGAGAAAATTGCTCAGCCACATCCGTGCTCACCACAGAGACAGTGTGGGAAAATTGGACAGCTGAACCTTGATTAAGCAGAAGGTACCTATGGTCTGATTTCTTGCAGCTCTGGAAAGTCTGCAGGGAGCAGTAGTACACGCCAAGGATATACAGATGGGAAAAATTGAAACTCAGTATTCAGTCATTTGGCAAATGCATGAGCTGAACTCAGTGCTAATAGTGGGAGCCTGAAGGCACACATGGTGCATGTCTCATGTCCTTAACCAACAGGAGGGAATGGAAGGTGCCTAATTGAAAGCTAATAAGTAAAGGAGGAATACAAGCTGTCATTAAGTGGAGGCTTTTACCAACAGAAGTAGGGCTGGCATGTTAACATGCCATGTTAACAACTGCTTGCTTGTCCGAAGAGGGACTGATTGACCGGCAGGAAGCCCTGGAAGGAGTGGATCAATACGAAACTGCCACTGAGCTCCACAAACCATTTACACCACAAACTGTGGGTTGCGTGGCTGAAAAGCACGGTGGGAGCTGAGTAAGAGCAAGAGCTTTCCACACTGATTTGGAAACAGGGCAGCAATGAGGTCATTTTCCGTTCCCTCACAAGCACCACGCACCCCTTTCCTGTGCCGTAGGTGTGCCATCACAAGACGGGCTGGAGGCAGAATGAGCCAGCCTACTTACAAGCAGTGGAGCAACACTGCTGAGATGCTGCCTTTCTCATACGAACACAGCCAATATGAGAGCAATAAGGTCCACTGTCTCTCAGGTCTGAGGAGAGTGGTGGGAAGGGTATAGAGCTTTCTGATGTTTCTGCAAGGTTCCCTTATCATCTTCAATATCTGGTTTGCACTCTTCAGCATTTCCTACACCACACTGCAAATCACACCTTTCATTTAACAAGGCAGTGTTGAGAGAGTGAAGTGAAACATTTTTCTCCCTAAATCAGAACCAGCAATCATAGCAGGTTCTTGTAAGGCGTTGATGGCCAAGTGCACTGCAGCAGCAGCTCAGCATTGCGTGAAAAGGTTATTTCTAGTTTTGAGACAGCCCTGCACTACAGCACCTGCTGACATCCAGCCCAGCAAAGGCAGTCCACTACCCATGTCACTGTCCCTGAGAGCTGGAGCAGGTCTGGGCATCTTCCCCACATCTGTGCTAATGAAGACGTGTGAAAGCATTAGCTTCCCTTCACAAATTGTACATCCAGTCAAAATTAAAACCAAATGGCTCCTAGCAAATGAAGTGTTCTGCCAGTGTTGTTGGAGAAAAGATCTGGCACAGCCTATCAGCCCACAGCAGCCGCAACCCAGAGCATGGCAGGGATGGCCAGGGGTATGGTCTGTCACTTTTTCAAAATCACTGCACAGGAGCTGAGTTTACTGAAGAGGATGGGGTCTTTTTGGTCACTCATGGAGGTGAAGTTGTCCCTCCAAGAGATGTATACCATATGCATGCAGTTGCAAGCCAAGCCTGGCTGCTGCTAGTTTAGCTGACAGTGATTAAATAACTAGTTTATGCTAGCTGAGAAGTTAGTCCACAACAGCTAGAGAAGTTCATCTGGCACTGGTTCTACACTGGGGAGGCCCCACATTCCAGGCCAGCGTGGTCCCTGCTCCTGCAGGTTGCTGGCAGCCTCCAAGCAACAAAAACTGCAAAGAGGTGCAAGGGCCCTACGTGGAAAAACCAAACCTCCACCACCTGTGAACAAGGCTGCTAAAACCCCAAACAGCCCAGAGAGCTCCCACACACATCCAGGGGAAAACCCCCTCAGAGTAAACCCAGGGGTAGAAGAGGTTTGAGGGGTTGTGCTGATGTTGTTGCTGAAGAAAGCAGCAAGGAATGAAATACAGCACAGGTCATGAAACAGGTGAGTGGCACGTTTCTGTCAAGAAGGCACAGACAGATTTTGCAGGGAAACCCACTCTAAAGAAAGAAGGGGCAGCAGCAGCACTGAGCTTTCAGCATAGGTGGAGTGCCTATGTCCCCGCATTAGTGATGAGCTGCAGAGATGGGCGTGAGCCCCCAGGACCTCAGTTCCACCACCACCTTGTAGCGCTGGGACAACAAATCCTCCCCGTGCTCTGCTCTGTCACTTGCCCATGATAAGGCAGAGCAGAGCTCAGTCTCCCACTCCTCCACATTCCTCAGCTTGCAGAGGTGGGGAGCATCACTGGGGCTTGCCCAGCAGAGCCTCCTCCAGTGCAGAACTGGGCAACTGCTCCAACCAACAGGCTGGACGTCCTTCTCCAGCTGGGACACTGACCTCTGCGAGCCTCCTGCCTGTCAGAAAGGCAGGGCAATAGTTGCATTGCCGCTGGGACAGAGTAGGGCTGCATCAGCACAGCAGTCCTGGGGACATGGTGAGCCTTCAGCCCACCCAAGGGTGTTGCAGAAGAGGACAGAGTTTTCCCCACAGAAATGGTCAGACAGATGAATAACAGGACGGGGCAAAGGTAGAAATGAAACACACCCATGCAGATGCCTCTGTGCACCTTTTCCACAAATTGCTGAAAGCAAAACAAGTATGCGGAAAGTGCAAAAGCAGATGGAGGTGACTCACTAAGAAAAATAATGGGTGTTTCCTGAGGGTGAAAGGGAAGAAAACAAATGCTGGAAAGCAATGCCCCACCTACCACTGTAAAGATCAGCCAGGAGCTCACCTGGCAAGATGGCAGTGATGGCTCTGCAGGAATCTGGCGCTGTGAAGGCCCCAGTGACTTCCCAGGCGTCACTGAGGCTTCTTCCGAGGCAGAGATAAGCTGGGTGATGAAGCCGCAGGCACTGCCAGCCCCAGTGCAGGTGGTGAAAACCTCCTTTGTCGCCTCCTCCTCTTCCACTCTTTTCAGATCAAGATAGTTAACAGCTCTCTTCAATGAACTCATTTGCCCCCTGGCACTCAGATCTCTCAGCTGCTCTGAGAGCTTTCAAGCTCATTTCTGCCAGTGCGGAATGACATGTGCTTGCTGGTCATTGCTCCTTCAAGTGGCTGGACCGTCTTGCATGCCCAGGTCCAGCTGCAGGACCTGCAGGACAGATGCGCCAACTGCCAACGTGCTCATGAGAAACTTGAAAGTGTCAGCAGTGTTGAGCCTGTCTTTGGGGACATGCAGGATCCCCCACGTGCTTTAAACCTCACAGGCAATATTTGCAGCTCAGTCTAGCCGGTCTGTTTCTACCAAGGAGTTCAAACTGGGCACCCAGGCCAGACTGGTAGCAGCCAGGCTGCTGAGCAGTCCAAATCTCTCCCTGCAGAAGCAAGCTAAACACCATACCAGCTCCACTTACCAAGAAACAGAATCCCAGCAGAGCACTGCCTTCTCCTACAGGGAAGTTGCAGTGGATGCTCCCCCTCCCACAGCACAACAGCACAGTGCTGAGATGGGCTTGCTGCAACCTGACAAGGTTAGGGCAGGTGAACAACCCTGCTGCAAATGCTGGCTTTGTCCAAATGCCATCTCTCATAGTGCTTACAAACTTCCGTGAACCATGCCAGGAATATTCTCTGGCTCTGTAACGGAAATACCGGACCAACAAGACAGGCTTGGCCACTATACTCTGAAAATCAAGGACAGTATCCCCAGTTCCCAATATACACAGAAGAAGCCACAAACCCACTGGAAGTGGGAAGCAGGGGCAGCTGTCACTTCTTCCCAGTTGTGTTCTTGGGAAAATAATCAATGTCCTAAGACTACACAGCTTTCACATTGTGATAGAAATCAACACTCAACACTTAGAAGTACACCCGTGGTTTTTTTCCGTCCCTCCATCACCAGCCCTACTAGCTGTGCAAGCTATTCCTCTTTTATACTGGTATTTTTGGTCTTCTCTTTGCAATTGTAAGCATTTTTTTGGTTACCCAAGAACTTTTCTTGAAGTCTCTAATAAAAAATGGTACCAGTTTTAAAGAGATCAGTGAAGGTCCCAATGCTGCTATAAAGGACTCCAGGAACAAGGCAAGAAATTAGAAATTACTTTGCTCCTGACAATGAGATGGTCTTTAGAGCAACCTCTCCAGTTTCACTCCAGTAGAATTATAATCATTTCGGTACAAAAAAATTTGTAGTGGTATTATTTATTTCATCTTCCCCTTCACTGTAGGAGGAATGATTTTTAACTGAGCCCAAATCCACTTGCCTTCAAATGAGTTGCTAATTAAGGTATAGATGTCTCCTGATGGCAGCAATTATTCCTGGTAACCTTAATGAGCTTGCTACATTCCTTAGTTATTGTTATGAAAAGTTATATGAAATAATTTGCCTTATACAGCTCCCAGGGGAATTGCTTCTTGATCTGTTCTGGTTTGATTAAAGGGAATGATTTGTTTCCTTTCTTAGTAGTAATTCTCAAGCTCTTTGCGGCTCATTTCCCTTGTCTTTTGTTGGCACTTTTAACAACCCTATTTTTTTCACAGAGATCTCCATTTCTATCTGGTTTTGCCCTCTGTGAACTCTGCAGTGTGTTCACTTGGTTTACTGCAGTTTTCTTGTCTTGTTTCCAGTGATCTATTTTGTCTGAAACATACACTTTACTTACAATAGGGACTTAATGCCTATCAGAACTCAGTAAGGTTTTGTTGTTGTTACAGTTTGTTCCAGATACAGGAAATGCACTTCCTCACTGTGGAACTTAAGGAAAAGCTTCACTTCAGTGCACAGAAACTAAGGATCGCCTTGAAACATTTAACAGAATTAACAGAATAAACTGAGTAAGCCAAGTAAGCACAGCTTTCCATGTTCTCTCCTCTGTCCTGTGCCTTTGTACATCCAAAATCCAATGAGCATGCTATACAGCAAGCACATTATCCACGGAATAAAGAACTTAATTGCATTTCAAACCAAAGGATCACTTTTTTTTTTAAATCTGTATTTATTGTGTTTATACTCCCACTATATTCCTTCTGAAGTTTCCTGCCATAGGCAAGAGGTGCACAGAAAGCATGTCAGTTGTTATGACTACTTCTCATGGTTTAGTACCGATTTCAGGAGCATCAAAGTTCATATGAACATGTGAACTTTCCTTCAGAATCACAAGCAATTACGATTAAACTCCAGAGTCAAAGAGATTCCTGCCCAACATGACACATCATGGAAAGCAGTTGAAGACTCTGGGCACTAGTTGCTGATCAAGCAATTAAAACACCACAGTCTGGAGAAGCATTCAGTGATGATCCCATTTTTCTGACATCAGAACCAAAGGAAGGCTTAGAAGCACCTTCCACATGAGCAATGAGAGCAGGTAAATGCAGCAGCTTTTGAGTAGCCCAACCAGTCACTACCTCCTGAGCTAACCCAAAGTCACACCGAAGTGTAGCTGGCAGGGTATCTTTCAACAAAGCCTTCTTTGCAGGAACTGGTGATTTACTGAAACAAACTTCTTGCAGAAATGCACTGTTTCTCCTGAAACATTTTAAGCCCTCGGATGGCATTTCTGGATGAAATCAGCAAGTTACAGGAGCTGGTTGGTCCAATAGCTCAGCAATGTGGTAAGACTGGCAGGACCAGAATTTAGGTCCAGGAGCTCAGATGACTGAGTAGCCTTGCATGCATGCAAGCTCTCAGCTATTTTGCAGTACCTTTTCTGCTTTGCCTTTGAATAAAAAGAAATGCAAAAGCCTCAATCCTTTGCTGTCAAAACAGAGCTCTTGTCTTCCAGTCACTCTGTGTGCAAAGGGCAAGAGGAAAACAATTAAATAGCAAAAAGTAAGGAACTTGTTCAGGCTCATGGAATCCTCAAAACACTGACTGGACCCTGGTGGTCTCCAGTCTGACCTCCCATGAGGAGCAGGACTGCCATGGACTACAGCAGGTCACATGCAGCTTCATTCAGCCATGTCATGAACATCAAGCAGAGATCCATTTACCTGTTGGGGCAACCTGTTCTCCTGTACCATCCTTCAAGGAGAAGTCATTATTCCTCATGTCCAACCTGAACCTCCCACATGGCAACCTGTGACCACTGCCACTTGCCCTAACACCTGTAGCCACAACAGACGATTTAGTTCTGACACCTCTAAGGCTTTTCTTTAAGCAGTTATACAAGGCTACTACTGGATCCACCTTCACTCTCTCTTCATGCTTAACAAGCCCCCTCATGCCAAGGACATCTCTGAATCTAAGGGATGCCTTCCCCTCCTTTCGACAGCCAGACACACTCTTCCACGCCAGAAGAAAAGGCTCTACAGGAAGGGTAAGCAGAGACAGCTTGCACGATAGATTTAGACCTGGCATGGGTGGCAGCACTTCCTCAGTTGCCTTTCCCACTACAGAGATTCAGTCTCCTAACATGAGCCAACACATGGCCATTCTGTTTTGGAGAGTGGTGTGAACTCTGCTCTCAAAGTAACATTTGTTTCAGTTCAAGATTTGGCATTTTACACAAGTGAATTAAATGCACTGAAAATGCTATTGCAACATGAAGGCTAAAAATATAAACACAAAATGCCAGGAGTCACAAGAAAAGTTCCTGGAAGAAATGCCCACTCACCCACACTGCACAAGCATAACATCAATCAAATGACAGCTTGCATTTTGAAGCCAGATAAACAAGCCATAATTCAGCCTTTTTTCTACTGCCAGAAGTTTACACCCACAAACAACTATGTCAGCACTAGAAGTGGCACCATTTGGAAATTCTCTGATCTGCATGAACAGGTAGGTCCTCAGTGCTACTGTTTGGTACAGATATGATTACTTACGGTTTTAAGTTTCTACCTAAAAATGCTAAACCACTCCTAGTTTTACCACAGAATGCAAACTTCAGAAGAAACATGTGCAGTATAGGTTCATGGATGTTTTTAAGAATTAATACTGTCCTTATCCATGAAAAAGATTTGAATTTTAAATTTATAGCCTTCACCTGACAATAACAGTGTCCTGAATATACTGTGCTTTTTAAAATGCACTGAATGCTCAGACTTCAGTAAAAAAAATTTATTTTCAATATAAAAGTGCCAAAATATTCACCAACATTGTAATCTATTCAGCAACCAGCTTACTCTAGTAATCAAAATTGCAAGCATCTTTATTCACATTTTTAAATCAAATTCCTTTCACACATTTCCACAATAACCCGAGTCCCTCGAAAGAGGGAAATTTGCATTCCGATTGGCTGCAGTAGTCCATATGTCCAAGTTCATGTAGGCACGGAAAGGGTTAAACCTCGGATAGTATTCCTGCTTACACATAACTGCCTGGTTCTCCACGTGGGTTGAATGTTGAGTCGTGGCACTGACGGGGCAGCAGCTTTCATAAACATCACTCTGAGGTGCCCAGATGGAACCAAAAAGTCCAGACATTGGAGACAAGCTTCGGGTGCTTGAGAGGTAGGGCTGTAAAGCAAGATAAAACCATCAGGCAAAACTGCAAAATGGACCATTTGCCAAAGAAAACCTCGAAACATAGTACCAAATGGGAGGAAGCAGCAACACACAAGTAGAAAACTGCACAGGAGTTGACAAAGAAATATGGCTGCCAAAAATATTACAGCAGCATTTGTGTGTGTGTGTGTGTGTGTGTGTGTGTGTGTGTATGTCCCTTTGCTGAATGAAGCCATATGGGCTCCTCCCTGCACAGTATAAATATTACTGTAACAAGAATACAGTATTAAGTTCTGGCCAGGCTGTTAAGGAAAATAGGGAAGAAATGGAAGACACGCAAAGAGCACCATGAATGCTCTGAGAGCTAAAATTAAAAGAGAAGGATGCCTAGAAATGGCAAGAAAAAGGTTCAAGTGTATGTCAGTGCAGAAAGACTATGCATGCCAGGAGCAGAAAGGGATATTCAGTATGAAAAAGAGACTATTAATTGGGAGCTAGGGAATTTAGTCAGAAAATTTTGAAAGCTTATAAAGAACCTCCTGGAGGGCAAGATGTGTTAGTCTGTGAGGAAATCTCTCAGCGAAGGTCATGGAAGTCTTGGGACTTTTAAAAATGAATGAAACACTGAAATGTATTGTGGAGAAAAGCTCACCAGGGAAACAAACTGAATTATCTAATGTATTTTCCAATCTCTACCTTCTGTGTTTCCTGGCATTCCTGAATAAAATATGAAATAAAGCCATGTTTATTTTAGGAAAAAGTCTTCTACCAGTTTTGCCACTTTTTAACACAGAAGAATTTTCACTTTTACAGTTGAAAATATTTCTTGCTTTATTTGGTTAGTTTTATATAAAATAAACCTACTGTAAATGAAAAAAAATCAAAATTCTATAATAGAGGATCTTGAAATATAAGCAGAGGAGAAGGTGGTTACAATTAAAGACCACCTTGAACTGAAGTCACTACACTGCACTATGGGATGACATAAACATGGCTAGTATGGAGTAAAACAGGTCAAAGTCAGCATTCAGAAAGCTGCACAAATCCAGCCTAAATCACTTGGACTTCCTAGCAAAAAAAATCCTGTCAAAGTCACTGAGAGCAGCTGTCCATTCAGCTCTAGAATTTCCAAATCTCTTTGGGTATTGCTGTCAGCACTTTTTGTACTACCCTCAACTGGAAAAGCTGATTTTGATAGGAAAAAGTCTCAGTAGACTACATAAGTCTAAAATGTTTTTCCATATGTAAGATGATTTTAGTCAATTTTCAGGCAAAAAGATCGGTCTTAAAATTTCACAGACAAGGTCAGTAACATCCCTGACAAACAGCTGGGAAAAAGCCAGGCTGCCAATGCCAGAATTAAATACATACATATCAGGCAATTTAAAAGATTCATGAAGAACATGCAAGCAACAGGTAGGGAAAAGACAGGAATGCATGAGTAAGGCTTTGAAGAAGCACGTGAAGGCAGTGCCTCACAGTGACAATACTCACTGTGGAGTTGACATAACTGGCAGGCTCCCAGGCAGGTGGCATGTTGGGAGGTGCATTCCAGGTGGAGGGACAGTTCTGGTCAATGAAGGCTGTGTTCTGCACTGCTGCAGTACCTGGGAAGCCACTGGGGTAGTTCATGTTTTCTGCAGTTTATAAAAACAGGAAGACAAATGAAGGCGTTTGCAATACAAAAACTACTAAAATTTCTGTGAAGGAATGTTGAATCTTGTCAAAAGTGAGCAAGACTGGAACTGACCTAAATCTTCAGTGACTTCAGGCAGCTTCAGGGCAGCCAAGCAGCGAAGCCTATCAACTTCTGTCAACAGGACTACCACTCTGTATTAGGGAGCCACTAACAAATTGTTATCAGGAGGACAGGATAAAGAGTTGGCAGTTCCTCTACTGGAGAACAGAGTCTTTACTAGCCACAGAACATGCATGGCAGAGCCTACCGTGGCCTTCCTGCCAACATGTCTCAGCTCTAAGCACCCAAGGGATCACAGTGCTGCCAGTGATAGTGTAGTCTGACCTTTAATTATTGCTTAGGTAGGTAACGCTAAAGAATTCTAGATTGCTGCCAGTGTGCTCCCCAAGCCAAGAAACTCTAGCCTGGGAAGGTAATTGGCCACAAGAGGCCTTGTGTTTCACACACTGGAAGGCAGAAGCCTGCCAGAGGGGAAAAAAAGAAAATTGTGCAAAAAGATTTGTGTAATATTGTAGTCAGGACCATTTCTCTCTATTCCCTCTGAGAGTCCTGCATACTGCCTTTTCAGGCTTAGTAACTCCATATGAAGACTAGTCTTCCCATCCACCACATGCAGACATTGTTTATTTCCCTGACAGAGCACTCTGCTGGAAAACGTAAAGCCTACTTAAGCAATGAATGCCCAGATGTGTACAGACAAGCTCAGCTTTTTGTTCTATAAAAGGTGAGAGGAAAATAACCCTGTTCTGTGATAATTCATATATTTTATTTCATCTTACCCTCTGGGAAAGCACCATATTCATTCATCTCTAGTGGACAATACATGTTGGAAAACTGGCTATCACAAGCTGCATTCCAGTCGATGAAGCTGTCCCAAGAACAAGAAAAATCTGCTGTCAGAAACAATTTGCAGAACCTCTGAAAATTATTTAGAAATATTTATTTAATGTAAAGCTGTTGGATGCAAAATGCCTGTAACTGATCGTGAGGCTTTTCACATTCCAGTTGTCTATTTAGCCAGTATCTACTCTGCACCACTACATAATCACAGTGATTCTCTCATTGAGTTCTTTTTCCTCCGGGAGAATGAACAACTTGTAATGACAGCTACCAGAGTCTTGTTATGCCTCAGTTCAACTTCTTCCTCTGTAAAAAGAAAATTGTACTTCATTCCCACAATCATGGATAATGTGATTTGAGGTGGAAGAAAATGTAACATTCTCAAGCATTCAAAAGTTTGAAAATAGCAATTAAAATGGAGATTTCTATTTTCCTCACCACATGTGCTTAAAGTCCTATTAAACAATGTTTCCTAAACTACATATCAATTTGTAGGAATTATACTTCTTTTAATTAAAATAATTTCAGAATTTCAAGAAGATTTTTCAAAAGAAATTCCTGAAGACATGTCAGTAGTGAAACAAGCCCTGCTATGCAGAAAGTTTGAAGCAGTTCAAGTCTGGGTCCAATCTGGACAAGTTAGGCATAAAAAAGGATTTCACATGAAGCTGCACTCATTCAGTTTTACTATTCAGCCAAGAAGCTATCATAAGCTATCACTACTAAATATCAATAAATAATTACACATATTTTTTCATATAAAGTCCAAATTGAGATGGGTATATGAAAGCAAAGTCGCATAATACGGAATCTACCACCAATCCCCATATAATTTCATCTGACTTAAGAGTCAGATAGACCACTGTCCATTGCTCCCAATCATCAGGACTGCAGTCTGTTGACATGACAGAATTGAGGTTAGCAGTCTGGCTGGGATCCCAAAACCATCACTCAGGAATTTCTGCACTACCACTGTGTCATAGAATCACTCTGCTCAAGCAGGGTCATCTTAGAGCACATGGCACAGAATTGCATCCAGACAGTTCTTGAATATCCCCAGCAAGGAAGACTCCACGACCTCTGGCCAATCTGTTCCAGTGCACAGTCACTTGTATAGTAAAGAAGTTCTTCATCATGTTCAGCTGGAACTTCCTGTGCACCAGTTTCTGCCCACTGCCTCTTGTTCTATGGGTCAGCAGCAGCAAGAAGAGCCTGGATCCATGCCCTTGGCACCCTCCGTTCAGATACTTATAGACATCAGTGAGGTTCCCTCTCAGTTGCCCCTTTTCAATGCTGAACAGACCCAGCTCACTCAGCCTTTCATCATAAAAGAGATGCTTCAGTCCCTTGACCAACTAAGTAGCTCTCTGCTGGACCTGCTCCAGGAATTCCATGTCTCTCTTGTACTAAGGAGCCCAGAACTGGACACAGCACTCCATATACGGTCTCACCAGGGCTGAGGAGAGGGGTGGAATCACCTCCCCTGCCCTGCTGGCAATGCTCTTACTAATGCACCCCAGGATGCCATTGGCCTTCTTGACCACAAGGGCACACTGTTGGCTCTTGGACAGCTTGTTGTCTACTAGGACTCCCCAGATCCTTCTATCATATCGGATGACAGGATACAACTTGAAGAACTGGCCGTATTTCACTGCTGTGTGGTGGCAGAGTATTTCTGCTCACTAGTTTGTACTGCTTTCGTTAGTAAAATTTGCTGTGTGAGCAGTGTAAAATACAGTAACTAATCAAGTTCATTACTACAGGAAGATCAACCCAAATATATACAGAAACATACCAACTTGTACCCCTAAATCACCTTCAGACTGGAATATTTGTCTTTTTATAACAATGTTTGGTCATGCCATTTAGTACAAGTACACACTACATAACACACCTTGTGATATACAGAAGCTACTTATTTAGCAGGAGGGCAACAAATTTAGAAGCCAGGCCCTCTGCCTGACCATGCAAAAGAAGTGAAAGGAATTAACAGCTTTCCAAAAAGTAACTAATTAAACTTGAAAGAAATTCTAGAATATCTGTATAAGAACAGGAACAGCAGTGAATTTGTCGTAGTAAAATTAATCATGATGTACTAATGGAAGAGCATTAACAAACAGAACTAAGACTGAAGTGGCAGCAAAGTTGCGTTACAAATATTAAGTCAGCAACAATCCTCTGCATCACAGAAACCTGAACAAAGCATTACCCATACTTTTTACATAAAATGTAACTTGCCTGTTGTGGACAGAGGGGTTTTCTTGGATCATACATGGTATATTATTCTCAAGGTTGTAGTTTAAACTGTTTGTCACGCAGACTGGCTGGGCAGGCCACAAATCTCCTGTTGGGTAGAGACCTGAAAATGGAAAGGGGAATGAAATGCAGAGAAACAGGAAGGAGACTCTGCAAATGCTGTTACTGACACTATTCTCAGATTCACAGAAAGGACTGTATGCTAGAGAAAAAATCCAGTTACTAATTTATCTACTGGGATTCTTTTGTGATGAATGTCCATCTTCAAACAAATCTCAAAATTTCTATTTTTTAAAAAAGATATCTACAAAGACTTGACTGAGAAACTAGAATTCAACAAAACAAGGCAAGAAATTCCTACAGAGAGTCCTTAAGTGCTCAGCTGCCAGAGCCAGGGCGGCATCCTTCCACACCTCAGTCAGTAACCACCGCTGAAGTCCAACCACACAAATACAGCAGGAACAAGGTCAGGTTTTTAATAGACTGGACCAAACAATTTGTGAACTCCTTACTGCTGTATTTAGCCCCTAGGGCAGATATTCATTGTGCTGCTCTTTACGGACTGAATGCCCTGACTGCCCACAGGCAGCCTGGTTCCTATCAACTCTGTGAGAACTGGCAGCTGGAGAAAGTTAAAAATCAAAATTAGCAATTTCCATGAGAAAATGGTCTTAAAGGTAGCTCTATTTCATTATTTCACGTGACACATATTAATACTGTTACCATGGAAAAAGTTTAACCAGCATTTGCATCCCATCAGACATGGGTTAAACCTACAGCAGAAGGGACAATCATGGGCAGGCAGTCCGCTGCCCAAAGAACCATGCATCCTAACCAGCTTTCAAACTCCACCTCACCATGTAGCATAATACTTTTATGAATCCCACTCAAAAAGCTAGTATTACTTCCCTTTAAAATACAAACAATGAAAACTCAAAAGTTTTAATAGCTCAACACAACCTCCCTCATTATTGCTTTCAAAGAGAGCAAGTCACAGCTGTGAAAATTTAGAGAGGAAAATGTTTGATTTATGTTTGAGCTTCACTAGTGCTCTTGATCTCCCAACTGCATTGCTTTTGGACATAAATCTGTGCAAAGCAAGAGATGAAAAAAGAAAGAATATCTGGAACACGAGTTGAAAGCTAAATGCTGTCTTCACACAGAGTAGACGCAGCAAAAATCGTCAAGGTTAGAACTAAAAATTATCAAGATTATAAGCCTTCATTTGCTAACTTTGCACTTGTTTCTAAGTTCTAATAACAACATGTATATCAAGTTGGTGTATACAGATGTTATTAACAACATCACTGAAACTGCATGACAAAATATGAGAAACCAGCTTCAGTTTTTAATACTGACCTTTATTTTTGTCAGGATCTGCAGCTATGTCAGTGAAATTGGGACACAAGGTTTCAGGATATTGGGGGATGCTGTTCATGTCTCTGCTGAATGAAAAGAAAATTTAATTTCTTAAGTCTAGACACTGTTATATTTCATAATACGAAGTATCTCAAAGGAAATATATAGAGATGTAAAAAAACATTCTAATGAACATCATGATTGCTACTGCTTTCCCACAGTCCTGATTATTATTATTGAATTACCACTGTGCAATTTTTAATTTTTTTTTTCAATTAAAAGCCACCTATTTATCACACATGCAAAATTAATACACCTTAATTATCCCACTTCTATTATCCAAGTATAAACCAATTGGTAATTAGTTCAACATCTCTTCTCTTAAACTGGAAAACAAGCTATAGTTCATGAAGATCAGCAGGACCTCCCAATGTTTCCATAACTTCAGGCAAGTTTACTTTTATGTCCACAAAGACGCACAGACACACATGAACACCAATGGATATTCATCAAAACCCATCAAAGAAACTAGCAAAAATGAATGGAAAGGAAACATTTTCAAGCACCAGAATCCCAAAGGAAAAGGATTAAATTATTTCTGAAAACAGAGTGATGAATAAGAAGTGAAAAGAGGACTCATAGTAAAAAAAAAAAAAAGTAGATTCTATCTCTACTAGAGAAAAGATGTAGAAAGGAATGTGGGGGAGGGAGGAATCAATTTTCATGCTGTATATCTTAGGAGAACATTATTCTCATTAAAAGAATAACATCAACTTGAAAGTCTCACTCTCACCTTTTTTCAAAACCATTACTATTTTAAAATAATTCATGGAAATGTATTAAGTTGCTAGGACATGGAAGAAATGAGAGGGGAAGACTAATTTCCATTCATCTTCCACTTGGAATAATTTATTGTATTTATGCAGCATAAAAAATTTTGCCTGTATCTTTTCATGGACTGAAGAAGACTCTTCTTCCAACTAGCAAGTACGATCAGATGATCATAAAAAAATGACAACAGGTAAGTATAATTTATCAAACTGAGACAAGATTTCAAGTTGGTGGTGTTTCTTTAATGCTTTACAGGTGTAGATTCAAATTTTTTACCTGGTATTGCAGATGTTATGAGACAGATTTAAAGTGATAGGAGTTTCAGATGGAAAATCATTTTGTGAAATATTCTCTCCTAAAGAAAAGAATGACTGTGAAAATCATAGATCCTAAAAAAAAGAAGTATGCATAGAATATACATACACACAAGTAGAATCATCAATGGTGTTAATTAGGTTTTCTCTCAGACTGGATTATCTCTAACTACATTAATTTCAAAGCATGCTACCTAAGTCCATATGGTCTTAAAATGCATTTTATGACTTAGAAGTGATTACCATACTCTTAATGGAGACAGGTTCCTTGTTAATATCAAATTAATTTTGAATTTATACTTATTTTCCCTTTTTTTAAGAGGCATTACAATTTGAACAGAAAAGTCATATACACACCATTCATTATCTTTTAGATCTCAAGTTCAGATATGTCACATAAAGTTTTATACCGACACCCTCATGTAAGTTCCTGCATATTTTTAAATCATTCAAACCTTATTTTTTCAGGTACTCAGAGCTGGGTTTCCTTGTGTCACTTCAGTACTTTAAAATTTACTTCTAGTGCCGCATCAATCTAGATAATTATGGCAGTGACAGGGTTTAGGCTTTCAACTATTTTAATGAGATTCAGGTATTCAAAATTTGCAGTAATGAACCACAGCTCTCATTTCTCATACTAGTCAACCGAGGCAGGTTTCCTGGCTACTTATGCCTTGAATACATCTATCCAAGCCCCAGATCTGAACTGCTTTCACACATTCTTCATTTGTGCATTTCCTAAATAGCTATAACATTTTAAAAAGGATAATGTGATGCAAAATACAAGGGCAGAAATTGCTTTGGCTAGTGAGTCTCATTTCTCTCATCTTTCCATGAAAACTAACTGTGCAGATTTCTCAGTGAGGAGCCTGACAGGTCATCTTCACCTCCAGAAAACTTATGGTACTTCTTATCAAGTACAAAGTTCTTTAAATCTCTCCTTGTGTTTCTGAGAGGTGCTCTATAAAAGGCAAGTTACATGCCCCAAGCCATGGTAGCCCTTCCCGTTCAGAAGAAAGGCTAAAACTTGGCCCGCCAATGTGAAGAGGAACTATTTGCAAAACTTACTGGATGGAAGAAAATGCCTGGCAGTAATCATTGGCTTTTTATCTCCGTCTGAACTGCTGGTACTGCTCCAACTACCCCAGCTCCCACGACTGGCACGAACACTTCCTGAGGAACTTCCACAATCTGAGCTTGAATCAGAACAAAACTTCTCCAAACACTTCTTTTTGGACCGCTGATAAAAGCTTTCTAAAGAAGTTGGAAAAAAAACGCAGTCAAAAAACCAACACATTTAAGAAACTCTTGTCAGTGAAAAATCATCTGAAACATGAATTTCCATGGATTCTCTGAGTTTACTGACCATAAGAGAGAAAATAGTATTTACCGACAGCCTCAATAAATATATCAGCCCCTATCACAAGGAATTTGTGACCTACACAACATCCCAGTAAGATATCCCAGTAAAATGAATGCAAGGGAGGATAAAGTGCAGCTACAGGCACTAGGTTGAAAGAGGAAGCACATACTGTCCTCTGAAATATACAGTTAGTACTTTAAACATGAAACATACCCTGGCTGTAGGAACCTGCATGCTAAGAGCAATGACAAAACGTTGCAAGTACTGAAGTCATAAGTGATAGATTCTCCTTTCTTATTATCTCATCAGAGAGGCAAAGGACAATTCTATACACATTGGTATCTTTCTTCAGATGTCCTCTTCCCAAAAGTCAGGGAAAATAGGTGATTAAAATTCTTATGGAAAGGCAGGCAGCAGGTACCTGCCTGTTCTAAAACTAGCCTTTGCAATACAATTGCTTTGGTTAATACCAGCATTCATTTGAATGCACAAGAAGACATTCCTACACCAAGAACTGATGTACCATGGCTTCAGACTGACTCATTTTCTGATTTGCACCACCAACCAACCCCAAGGAGAAGGCATGCAGAGCCCTTTGGAAGCAAGTAGGGATTATTTCAGGCACTGTCATCAGAGTTCAAAAGTGAGAAAAGCACAGGTCTCTCAAGGAAGGAATACAGTTCTACTGCCACAAAATCCACATTGTGTTTCTCTCCCCATTTCAGACAATTAAGATTGCGTACCTGTTTCTCCCTGTATAGACAAACTCCCAGCTTTTTGGTCTGCTTTACAATTCTCCCCGTTACTTGGAGGACACCAGGCTCTTATTCCAATATTCGCTCTGAGATCCGGCCTTTCAAATTCACTGCACATATGCTTCAACTCACTCTGCTCAGGGACCCTAATACAACCACACCCAAAGAAATATGTTTGCATTTTATACTGCATTTTTCCTTTTCAGGCATTAAACACTTCAACTCACATGGCTATTGAGGCAGGGGAAGCGATAGGCTTGGGAGTCTTATTCCCCAACTTTACAGAAACCTAAAAATCTTACTCAAAACGCAATATCCCACCAGAGAGATGACTACTTCTCAAGAGCGATAGGCAAAATGATGTATATGCTTAACTCCATTCTCTAATGCACTTGCAGAAGACAATCAGATGTTGCAGCGATAAGCACAGTCTAGTGCTGGATGAAGATCCAGATATATGGAAAAATATGCCCTGAGTTCATTTCACTGGCATAATTATAACTAGAATAAAATTATAATCTGAAGAAATCTTAAGTTTTTGCTAATAAAAGTGAAATGAAATCTCTGCATTCAATATCATAATCTGAGAGTATTAAGAGAAAATTAGTAAAACCCAGCTGTCAGATTTCTACAGAAAGGGAATAGTTCCATCTTAACACAGAAAGTAGCAACGGCTGAACTGGTTCAAGGAACAGACACTAAATTTCAGTATTTCACTTCTGGTATTTTATCCATCCTACTTATTAAGGTGGGCATCCAGCAAAGATTTACACATGTGCTGACTTCCCACAATGAATAGCAATTTGTGCATAATGAGTTATAACAGCCCCTTCAGATTTACAATCTCCTTGTTAAATCCACTGACCTCAATAGGACCACTTGCAATAAAAATTAAGTCTGTGAAGGCTTTGCAGGATTGTGACCTTAATTCAAAGGGATGGGGGAGGGGAAGGAGGAGGATTTTCTCCTCAGAAATGTTTCTATTCTAGCAGCAGTTTGTAAATAGTATTTTTTAAAAATCCAAATAATTTAAATTTAAAATACATTAAAACAATATTTAAAAGTGATATACAATTGACTTTAAAATGCATTTAAACAGTCCTCATGAGACAAAAAAGTAACTTTCCACAGTGCTCTCAATATTCTTTAGAGCCTAGTACTGCTCTACTCTTTTTAATCATCATAGCAAAAATGCAAGCTGCTATCTTCTTTCTTCACATTTCTCCTCCAAAACTACTAGAAGACAACATTCAACATTCCCCCAGTTACTGAATATAGCAGATGATTCTCCTGAAGATGGAATCGTTTCAACAATTTTCTTTTTTCACTGAAGAAAATACACAACTGGAATTTCTGCACATAATACACAATGGAAAGGAAGTTAACTATCCAAACTTCAGAGACAGCACATTCCAGGCTGTAACAGACAGCTACTACTGCTATGCAGAATGGGATGCCATCTATATACACACAGATTTACAAGTGGAATTTTATTTTGCTGGTGATGTTTAGTACTGCATATTCTTAAAAACGAAGGCTCGGGCCAGGACTGAAGTGTGTTTATTTAAATAGATAAAACAACCCTGCCCAATGTACTACTCAAAACCTGTGGAAACATTACAGCAACTCTGGATTTCTTCATGATTTGGCAAAGCAACACATACCTTGTAGAAATATTAACATTCTTCTTCTTATTTTTTCTGGATGTTCTATTTCTATTCCAATTCATATTTGGTACATTTCCTTCTTTTTTCTCCTGAGGTTTCTTCTTCCTGTACACATCTTCTTGCTAAAGGTAAAAATATGAGCTGAGACAATACGTACATTATAAAATTGAAGTTGACTCAGTCAATGAACTTCACTGGATTTTTCTAGCTAACCTTCTCCGGACAAAATGACCCGACCCAAATGCATAGTTACTTTGTGATTTAGTGCCTTTCCACAGCACATCTTCTTTCCAGCACCATCAATTTGACCAGCCTTTCCAAGACTCTGTCCATCAAGACAGCAACAGATGATGAGAGAGCAATTTTTGAATTCCCAAACTTAGCATTTTCCCCTTCACAGCATCTAGCTTTGACTTCCAGGGAAATAAAAAAATGGAAGGAGAAAAAGTAAAGCAGTCAATAAAATTCCCAATGTGCTAAAAACAAAAAACATCTGCCAGATTTATGATCAGTTTGTGTGCAAGTTCAGCAGCAATAAATCCTCTCTTTCCTCAGCAGCTGGGGGGGGGGGGCAGGGGAAGGCATTCATTTGAATTACAACTGAGGAAATCATGGAGTGAGTAAGTTACCAACAAGTCATTTCAAAAAATGCAAGAAACCAACTGAGCACCATCAGCCACACATGGAAGAGTTTGTAACAACAGTTCCCAAAACCAGACTAGACCTTGTCTTTTCTGACATATTCCCCAAGCATGGTTAGCAATTCCTCCTTACACCTCTTTGCTATGGGATCCCTTCCAGTAGACAGGACACAAACATAATCCAAATTCTTGGGTTTATTAATTACCTGATAAAGTTCTTTTAGTGTTTCATGATGCCTGCTATGAAGGTACAGTCTGATGTGTTTATCATACTCAGAAACCAGAGGTGAAGAATGATCCTTTTCAGCAACTTTGCAATCTGTAAGGGGCTTCTGCTTGCTGTATTCTCAAACGTAAATTTCTGATGCAAAGCCACATATTTGGAGATCAGGTCTCCAAATGAAGGCTGATATGCCCACGTGCCCTCCAGAGAATGTTCCCATACCATTAGTGTGGCTGACAGCTTTAGGTTCCAGTGTGCATGTGCCTGCTCTGACAGTAACAATCTCTGGCTGTGATACAGCTCACATGACTATATAAGAGCTGCTTTAATTTTTACCCCAACTGTTCACCATTCTATAAAGCAGCATGGATGTGGGACAGCACATCTGCATACTTCCTCATTCATCTGATTTACAGTGCTTCAGGTCTGTGACTGTACATAATAGTCCCTACATACACACACATACCTATACATGTATACATACATAAATAACAATAAAAAGATAATTTTAAATTTGAAAAGCAGAAAGATCACAATACAAACCTCAGAACAGGCAATCTCCTCTTTTACGCAGCATGAAGGCTCTTCCTTAGGTCCCTTATTAATCTTTTTCTCTGTGGAAGGCTTTAGGTTGATCTGCTTTTTTAAAGTCTCGCAGTTTTCTGCTTCATTCCTGAGAGGCACTTGCTGGCTATTCCCTACAATTAAATAGTAACAACAGTTTGCTTGGGAACAGAATGGGCTCCTAATCATAACTGTAATATCTTCTACCTTTCTTTACAAAGAGGCTTCTGTCACTGCCCAAAACACTAGGAGACTAATCTCTAGGCTGATGACACTGAAAGTTTCAAAATCTAAAGCTAACACTGTGTAATAATTCTTATAGCAGTTGCAAAAAAGTAGCTTTGTGTTGGTTCATGATCATGAGCACACCACACCCAGCACATGCATATATTACTCAAGTCCTGCTCATCTTATCTGAATTTGAGCTATCTGGGTGTCAGTCAGGAGTCTGTAAGGTAAAATCTGAATCTAGAGCATACTGGGCTAAAAAACCAACAGAGAAAACCCCTGCAAGCTGAGCAGAGAGAAGACTTTTCAAGAATGGATAAATCAAACTAAGGACAGCCTTTACTTGGTGCTTTATGCCTCTGAAGTGCCCTCTGCATTCACTATGAAGACAAAGGGAAGTCATCCTTTCTTTAGGATCAGTTTCACATTAAAAGTTCCTTTTTTTGAGAGATTTGTGAGGAAGAGGAATTATTTTTGGTGTAACAAAGTCCAAAAGATGAAAGACTCAAGAGGAAGCCTGCCTCAACAACTAGCTGAGTTGTCCAGCTGAGTCACAGTCCTCTGCCTGGGCCCTGCCAGTGCTGGACAGGACAGAATTAACTTCACCTCTGATGGGTTCCAGGTATCTCAGATATCCACAATACAACCACAGTGATCTGCTACCGAAACTCTCAGCTGCTTTGTATATGAAATGTCATCACTTATGGAACTGAACTGGTCTTCTGAAACAGGAACAGGCACACCCAAAGTTTTTTACAACTTCCTACCAACCAACTATAACATCCTAGCTCCAAGTCAGACACCTTCGCCCCTCTGGAGCAGGCAGCCATGATGACTGCAAAAGGAGTGCTTGTGAATGAAACACCAGGCAAGGGAGGCAGCCAGAGCTCTAAAGAACTACCTGTGAATCTCCAGCACTCAAACATGCGAGTACCTGAGTCTTGGGGACTCCCTGCTTGGACAAAATCAGGTCTGTAACTATAATCAAGATACAAACACTGAAACGTGGTACTTTTTAGGCTTATTTATCCCACAAAACATCTTGAAATATAGAAATACTCACATCCCTGATACTGCAGAAAACCATAGCTGCATAAAGCATAACTGCTAACAGACAACAAAGGAGGTTATCTTTAGTGCTTTACCACTGAATACAAGTAACTGGTTACTGTCAAGACTCCTGAAACACTCTCAAGGTATAAGTTTTGTCAATGAAAATAAGTCTATTGTCTTCCAACTTATTTATGTATAACCATGATTTCCACAGCCTGTACTCAAAAATTACTTTCCTGTGCACATAAATACAGTTTAAGACATAATTACGGACCCCCGCGTCCCCCCCCGCTTTGCTTAATCAAAGCAAAGAATAAACAACACTGCAGTTTAAGAGCACATGAAGAATGTCAAAGTATTTTGTAAACATGAGTGAAACTATCCTGCCTCCACCTGAGACTGCACACTTAAGTACCCACTATATCTCACAGACGATACGAGAAGCAACAGGCCCATGGTAATAAATATATGCAACAGCAGGGCCTGAAATCCTTCTGTGATGGGTCACTCACTAAACAAACTCTGCCACAGCTACAGCAAATGCCAGTTTTCAGCATTCTGCTACTTTGCCAAGTGCCTTAGTAAAGCCAAGCTTCACAAGGATACATTCTCCTATCCCGCTCTTGATTTCTCCCAGGTGCTCTTTTCCTGCTCTTTAAATTTTGAATTGTGAAGCTAAGAGGTTAAGACTTCCCAGGGAGTTTAGTTTCACAATTCAGAAAAAAAGAAGAAAAAAAAAGATAAAAAAAATACAGCTATGCAATTAGCATGGGAAACACTGCTCTGCAGATTCCTACAAAACGTAAGTCACAATATTCTGATGTCAGTTTTTCGTTATTTTAGGTAGTTTTATCAAAGGAGTTCTAAATATACGGTTCTGAAGGTGCTTGCTTGGTGATTCTAAATATCAACTAGCATATTGTCAGTGAATCTGATAATAGCAAACCAGGATGCATCAGAGTATCTGACAAGGGCAATTTGTGTCTTATAAGCAGACCTATAACATCAATTATTTTAATGGTTAAAATGCTACAGCACAAGCTTGAAATCTGTAAACCAAACAAATTTATGATTTAACTTTTAATGAAAGCTGCTTCCTTAGGACTGTAAACAGATAAATCCCAGTGAACTTGTAAGAAACACCAAATCTCCTTGTCCCACAAAAAAGACAAAATCCTGATCACAATGAACTCATCAGAAGATTTCACCTAGGAATTTAGACTGATAGAATTTGAAAAAAAAATTACCATTAATTTTCCTAGAAATTTCCTGCAGTTCTGGCTGTTGCTGAGGTGAATTTCTGCACAAGTGACTTTCAGGTATCTTCTTGGACATCTTCACAGGACAGAACTCCTGTTCTTTGAGCTCAACTAGATTTTCTGAAGTTTTAAGGTTAGTTTCCTTAGGAAACATACATGTTTGAAGATCTTCCTTCAGATCACACTCTGAAGAAGTATTTTTAATGAGAACTGTATTTTTCAGTGTACTTTCTTCTTTACCCAGAAAGTCTTCTGGAAGGGTTAAATTCTTGTTAACATTTATTCCATTTGCATATTTCAGGGTTACCCAGTTCTCACTGACAACATCAGTGCAAATGTCCTCTTTTGGTGCTGAGATTTGGTTCTCTGCAATCTGATTCTGTTTCTCTTCAGTTGCTGCAATGGCACTGCCAGCTGCTGTGTTTGGTTTCTGCTTACTGTAGTAAACGGAACATTTGTGTTTCTTCTGAGAGTGGCTGTAGGTCGCAGGACTTCTCTTTGCTGCACTCTGACTTCGGCTGGAAGAAGTGCCTACGGACAGGAAGCCCTTCCCTTTACCTTTGTCTGAGGAACTGTAGGAATCCATAAATGTCTTGCAGCTTCCCCTAGAGAAAAAATAATTTATTTAAGATTTCTTTTTCTTTACAAAGCTATCATGAATTGCTTTATGATGTATTTTTCTAAGAAAAGAAATGGAAGCATATTCACAAGCCATGAAATTGCATTAGGTCTTCAATTTATCATACCACCTAAGCACATTCTAATCCAGTGAGAGTTGAGCAAGACTCTAAGTATGTGCTCAGACTTCAAACACACTTACATGCTTCCATGAATAAGTGTCTAACTGAATCCTCAAGAGGGTAAGATTTGAGAACCATCAAGGTATTTTGCATTCTTTCCATGGCTGCCACACATGGTGTATCCTTTATTTTCATCACACAGTTTTTACCTTACGTACTACTGGCAATATACAAGATTAATAAACCCTTGAGTTCTTCAATTTCTTTCATGTGGAGACAAATACACACAACACTGGAAGTTCTCTGCAAGAGGTTGCTTGGAACAGTCTCCTCTAATCCATCCCACAGTAATATCAGAATACAGACAGAAAGCATCACTCCACAATAAACGAGGAACAAGCAAAGGAAAAAAAAGTATTTTTACTTGTAGGAATCAGAGTTGATTATGTCAACAGAGTTGCTGTTCTGCTGTGGTGAAGAACTAGGATTTGGCCTCTGTCTTGATTTCATGAACTCTGCTAGAATATACTGGGCTTGCTGGAAGGCTATCAGAATCACTCCGAGCAGGGACAAACTGCCAAAGACAAAAAAAGAAGATACTGATGTCTACAACTTTCATGAA
This sequence comes from Xenops minutus, assembly GCA_035221455.1. NCBI lineage: Eukaryota > Metazoa > Chordata > Aves > Passeriformes > Furnariidae > Xenops > Xenops minutus. Next base: position 30,342,394 of record JAWWEE010000122.1, on the reverse strand, counting down.
TATTCACTGAAACAGGCAAAAAGCTTCTAACAAGATCCACGTTTCAAATATTTTGTTATTAAGTTCTAAGTAAAATGACAGACAAGAAAACTCAAAATAGCTTGAAAAAAATAATAGTTGCAATAGTCTTTTCCTTTCTTCCTTATAGCCCTTACTAGTTATTAGCTCTACAAAATAACTGTCAAGAGCTCCGTGAAGAAATATAAATTTAACAAAGAAAAAGTTCATTCTAAAAAAGCTAGTCCTTAATTTGAAGATAATTTATAAGTTCCACTACAACTCAATGACTATATATCATAGTATGATACCTATCAGTCTTCTCAGTGCCTTCTATTCATTCAGAATAGTCAGGTAATTATTTTGATATTTAATACTCTCTTTCTTTTCCTAGAGAAAATGATGGCATAAAATGAGCTACAAATGCCACCATACTTTTGAACTAACAATGAAGCTGTAAAATACTCTCTTTATACATGATGTACTAACTGCATCAAACATAAATGGATCAGAACAAAAATCTTTGTAATTATCAAACCACCTTCTCAGTCATGCAGTATAAATTTTGTTAGCAGGAAAACAGAATGAGAAATTTCTGATTTTTCAGATATTTTTTGCTATAGTCTCTTTCTGTTGCATCTGGCACCATGCGATGTGGTCACTGCTACTGCTTCATTTGTGATCTGTTTTCAGTGTCAAAACAATGCAAACAGCATTGTGTGCATCACACACAGGTATGCATTGGCACATGTATGTTATCACCATGACATTCACATTCACTGCTTCCTGTAGGAATTCAGGCTTGGTGTGATGAAAGCACTGGACTACATCTGTGTCCAACACAGCATTCAGTTCACACTATACAGTGCGAAACATCAGTAAAGGAAGTCAAAACAAGGAGCATGCACATAGAAGCAGAACCCTTCATTGTTGTACAAAAGTACAGTCTTCTTCAAAGCAATTTACCAGGTGCCAGCAAAGAGTCAGCTAACACAAGCCCCACCATCTTTCTGGGGTAGCCTGTGCTGCAGCATGCCTAGCAAAAGCTAACAATAAACAGACATTTTTTAACATGTGAAAGGAGGAAAGAAGCAGAAAAAGAAGCAGGTCCTCAAGTAGTTGTCTGAAACTATAAATAAAATTCATGTTAACTTTCCAGGAATATTTAATCTAGAAGTCCACTCAATTCTATTAATGATGTTCAGATACTAATATGTTACATGTGTGTCTCTACTGTTGGAGGGTTAAGTCTTCTACCAAGGGAAGTATCCTGGGTATTCCTATGGGGGTGTCCTAGCCCTTTTTCATTGCAGTCTTAATATGGAAGTTGATCAGGAGGAACAGCAAGACATGCTTGCCAACTCCACCATGAGCTACTGTTACCACACCTCAGCAGTCACAGCCACCTGGCAGGACTCTCCAGAGACAGATGAAGTAGAGATTTAAGCCCTATCATCACAAAAAATCTAACACAAGCCAAAAGTGCTTGCTGATCTTTCCCTGGCGGGTCCTTTTCAAACTGGTGCAGGCACCCTGAAAGCATTACCTTACGAAGAGGACAGTGAGCCTCCAGAAAGACTCTTCCCAGCTGGGGCCTGGCACCACATCTGCACACAGTGGTAACAGATGGTGGGGAAGAGTCACATTGAGTGTGAAGTGGAACTCCAAATCAGCAGCAGTCACCAGTGTAAGCTCACGAATTACCCACGAAGACGTAAAGTCAGGAGTGAATCTGTCAGGAAAAACAGACAGAACTGGTGTTACTCTTTCATTGTTGGGCTGAATTTAATTTTCTGAAGTCACATTGACATGAAAAATACAAAATAATTCCAGATTTAATAATATGGGGAAAAAAGCGCAATTAGTTAAATGTCCACTATCTGCTAAAACTATGTAGATGGCACTAGCACTGAACAGAGGTTAAGACTTTTAGGTCATTTTAATTGCTAATATATATGGTTTTCTTGTGACTCTTCACAATACACTCATTACTGTGACTCATTTTCCTTTCCTCAAGGAGGTGCACATGATCAACTCAGGTTAACCAAAGCACTCTTTAACAAAAGCACAGTTGTCAAGCATAAAGGCAGCATTATTTCAGAAGTAGGTACCAGAGTACAAAGGTACTTCAGAACCCAGGTACTAGGGTACAAAGCTGGAAAGATAGGGAAAGCAGAGGAAAACATCAATTTGTCCCTTCTTCCACTTCCCTGACCCACCTCATTACTCTATTTGACTGCCATGGGTACTGCTAGAAGATATGACCTGCCTTTCCAATCAGTAGAGGTGATACTTGTATAGAAAAACAGCAGACACTTTAATACAGTAATATGAACTCTACTTACGGTTAAGTCACAGTATCTTTCATTCAAGAGGATTTTAAAAAGAATCAGTTTTAGACTATGTGCAATGTTTGGAAAACATGACTACATTGTGGTCAGGCTACTTGGAACAAGTTAGAGAATAACAATCAAATTAAAAATTATGGTGAGCCTTGATTTAATGTATTACTTCATAATGCACTGAAAAGGCAAGTATGCTGTTTTTTAAAAATTATGGCTCTTATAAAGCAACATTATTATATTATCCATTCGTTAGTATTACCCTTAGGAAAATGCTTACAAAATTTACATTCAAAAGTTTGTATGTGGGTATGCTACTGGAGTATCTGTTACTGAAATGAATTATTTCAAATTTCCACTAAAGTTATTTTGTCGGCAAATTTGTCAGTGCTTACACAATGCTGATCTCCCGTGATGAATTCTGAGCCAGGAAGAATTCCTGACAGTCTAACACTTCAAATCCATATCCTTGGCAACTGTAACCATTGATTTTCATTGAGGAAATTGTTATAGGAAGAGGCCCAATATTCTCTACTTTGAAGTTCTTCGTAATGGATAGAATTTGCTTGCTGTCTTTCAGTTCTTAAAGGAAAAAAGAGAGCAATCATTTTACAGTGCATAAAAATTATTTTCTTATATTTATAAATAAATTGCTATTTTTATTTAAAATCTAATCAAAAACAAAGAAATGACCAACACTTAATACAGACTGTTTTGCAGTAGTGTATTTCTAGAACTTTTAACTATGCTCAGTCAGTGTTTTGAAAGAAACAGAATCTACACCCCTTATGACCAAGCTCTTCAGCTTTTAACATTCTGTTTACTCAATATTATTGTACCGTATCAGTACCACTACAGACTACCACAGCCAGCTACAAAACCAGAGACCTCTGTCTTCTTACTCACGTCGTCTGCAGTCCATTAGTGTAGCTTCTGGCACCTTGAATCGAAGAGATCCTCCTGCACCAGGTAGTCTTCCCCCTACTTTAAGCAATTCTTTGGCTCCAAAGCCTTCTACATTGACCACATCCAGAACGGTTAAGTTGTTTCTGCCATCATATAAAAAATCAAGCCATCAGTCACTCAAACACAAATAAAGTTTGCAAAACCATGGCTTTGTTCTCTAGGTGCCAAACCAAGACAAGAGTGTTTCAGCAACAGAGTCAATGGCCAAACCTGGACAGGGTCACTCTGGAACCAGTCACTAGTGAATTTCACACAGTGAAGAAACAAGGTTGTAACCACTGCCACTGGATAACAACTGTGCCACTTAGTAAAAACGTTTCCTTCTTCCATAAACTCTTTTCTCCTATAAAGATAACCAGTTTTTGGCTGCCAATAAGACTCAGAGAATCTCAAGTTGAAAATAGCAAAGCCACACAATGGGTTTCTCTTAACTCAGAATGACCTCAGTATATTCATATGCATTTTATAACCCAATGATGACATATCGAGAAAATAAGACTGTATTTTTTAATGACTGAGACATAAGGCACAAACACACTTTAAGCAATTTTTATTAAACCAGAGGTATTCTTTTAAATTTTGAGCATTTGTCCATGCTCCAGAATTCTGCAAATTCGTTTTTACACAGAGTTGTTTGATTATGAATTACAACTGAAACTTGGCTTACCTGATTAAAATAAGGGAAGCCACTCTTTTGTAGTCAAGCGGTGTAAAAATTACACCAACTTTTCTGGTTTCCAGTGGCTGTAAACTTAACAAAAGCAGCTCAGAACTGCATTTCTTGCTGATGAGATCCTCTTGATGTGCATTCTGTTAAACAAAAATGCACTTCTTATTCACAGGAAAAATGTGTGTTTAAAGATGTCAGTAAAGAAAGCACTGGATCGTTACTTAGCACCACATAAGATTGTTTTTGGCAAGGTGCAGAAACTGCTAACTTGTTATACAAAAGTCTTTCATTTTGACAACATAAAACATCAGATAAGGTTGTTTATTTGAGCAAAAGTTCATATTACTGCACTTAATTATGAGGAATGTATTACCTCATTTTTTTAAACAGTTTTTATTTGCTCAGATGGAAAAGAAATTATATAGTGTCTTTTATATTCAGGGAATCCTGAAACACTTCACAACACAAGAACTGACAGTGTACTGATTGCAAAGGGAAATGTGGCAACCATTATACCCTCAGCGTATGACTTACAACTTGATTTAAGTGAGAAAGGGACTGTTGGCAAATATGCTGATTATTTGAGTCACTGGAAAGAAGCCAAAGTGAATTCCCTACTATATTAATTGAAAACCAGAACTGCCAGAAGTTCACTTAGTCTGGAAATAATGTAAATTTTTGTTTGTTTTTGATACTGTTGCTTATTCCTTCTGACATTAAAAAAATTAAAATAGCCCTAAAACTTGCTCCTCCAAAACTGATGGTCTCCTCTCAGAAAGGCGTGACCAGACACCTATAGCAGTCAAAACAACCATTAATGTTACAAAATGGGCTCTTGCTTAGTTGTTTTTCATTTATGGCTGTTAAATGAACAGTTTTTCTGACCTTTTTGTTCAAAATGTTTTTATTTTAATGCTATTTTATGGAAAATAACATACAAAAACTGCATTTAACAGGCAGGGTTTATTAAAAGCAAGCCACATGCTGCATTTGCAAATTTCACCAATCACTCCCTAAAAAGATACGCACGCACTCAAAACACAATCCTAGCAATTCATTACACAAAGTTACAAGGAAAATAATGACAAATTGAAAAATTTAAATATTAAGAACTAGTGATTTGGTTAACAAGTCAATATCCATCTCATATGTGCTGCATACCTACCTAATCATATATGTTTCCCAACACTCTTCAAATCTAAAGAAAAACATGTATCGCGCTCACTGATGTAAAGATCTACCACTTTTTTTCCATTTGGTCAAGAGTATGGTGTATGGGGACTGTGGGAACTCAGTCCTACCCATGTACTACCCTCTCTTTTTCAGAGTGTGCCTGCAGGCTAGGATTTATGAACTACTGTCTCCTTTTTTACTACAACTCTTACAACTCTTGCCAGAAAGAAAAGGTCAGCTTTGATTAGTGTAGTAAACATACTCGTTTCTTTTTATAAGGTACACAAGCTTCGCTAAGGTCTTAAAGGATATGTGCAGAAACATGTAACCATACAGAACATTAAGGATGAGGCTGCAGCATGCAGTTTCTGACATCACTGACTCAAAAGCCTGACTCTTCATGGTCACCTTGGAGCTAAAAGTTAAATCCCAACAGGGAATGCACATGGTGGCCTCTACAACACATACACATGCACATGCAGACATGCTTGCACTCCCTTCCCACAGCTGTTTTCAAAACAAACTGAAGCTCTGAAAAATAATTAACCGAAGATACAAACCTGACAGAGTATTAAGAAACCACTATGTTTTAAACTACACACAACTTAGAAGTAGAATGGCTAGAAAAAGCTTTCTCTAGACTGTCAGACCACTGCTTCAACAGAAATTAGCCATCTTACCCTGTGCGAACATTCATCCATTAGCCTGAATTCGGTGGTTGTGAAATTAATAGCTTGTGCATTTATGCCAAACCTAAATAAACCAAAACAAAAAGTTAAGCAGTTGAAAACCAGCCTGTCAGAACTGCATTGACTTATTTTTACATACTGGCATCTATTCTTAAATAAAGACTATTTTTACAATTTCATTTTGGCAGATGTGAAATATGGAGGAAATATGGGTCTGCATTTTAACAGAATACACTACGAATCAGTTTTATGTGGATTCCACACATTTGGAACACAGACAAATGGCTGGGCATTTTAGATCTGTCAGTGCAAATACTGTAAAAGATCAAAATCAAGAAATTAAATTTCTAAGCCACACAAATGCCTCAAAGCTTTTTCTGCCGATATAACTATTAAGAAATAATCATTATTGAATCTCATCAATTTACTCAAATATCCCCCTTTCTGCTCATGATTTGTCTGGGACAAATTCCTATTTTCTATCACATAATTTGCAAACCAAATTCACTTAAAGCAGCTGATTATTTACCTGAGCGCAAATTGTAAGCATTTGAAATTAAGGTATTAAAAACTGACATAAAGAAACCAACAGGTAAAATTTAAATTATAGAGGACTAATGGACCTCCAGCCACTGAATTGAAAACTCACTTGTCACAACTGTCTATATTAGCTTAAAAAGAACTAGTTAATGGCTGTGATTTCTGGCAAACCTAGGAGATCTGCAGAAATGAAAGTGCGCAGATACAGAGAAAATGTAATATCAAACCACTAGAAAGAGTTTATGTGGAAATCATATTTAGTATGCAAACAGATGTAGTTATTAATGTGCATATATATATGCACACACATATATATGCACATACACATACCTATGGTAAAGAAATGAGGTTAAGGAAGCAATTACACAGGGATTTGGATCCCAAATATGCAAGTTACACTTAAGCACATGGATAATCCCACTATCTCTAATCAAGCAGTCCTACCAATTACACCTTTTTTTCAAAGTTAAGTGTGATAACCAGGGCTTATTTTGGTGAATTTCACCTCACCTCATGGGGTCCCTTTATTGTTCATCTAATGCTAATCTAGATTTCCCATTAGGTAATTTCAGTTCTAAAACAGAAAGTCCAAAACAATGCAGAAACATTTACTTAGCTGGCCCTGAAAACTTATGGTGGGGTTCCTGACTCTGGACCTGAATTTTACTTCCTGTTTCCTCCGCAACTAGGGCTTTTACCTAAGAAAAGGCTAAGAAGAAAACTTTTCCTGGTGGGACGGTTCAGATACCTTCTTCTCACTGAACAGTCTACAGACCCTGTATAAATACCAACTAGCATTGCAGGGAGAGGCACACTCACAGTTCTTTAAGTTGTTCACCTCACCTGGGCAGCTTGCCCTAAGCCTCAGATCCTAAAAGGTGACCAACTATAGTTCACATCTGGCAGAAACAAGCTTCCTTAAAACATATGCAATTTGTGTTTTATCAATTATGAGGTACATTACAAAGTCATGCACCATACAGGGCTCTGCTCTGAACGTGACTGTATCTTCCAAAATGGGTCAGAACATTGTCCCCACCTAAGTTACACTTTGAAAAGTTAAAAAACCCCCAGTAAGTAACAATCATAAGGCATGGCAAATAGATCTTTTAAAAGGGAAAACAGTATCCTGAGATAGTTATTACCATTTGTTCAGCAGACTCAGTGAAGCTTGGGGATCAGGGTAGTAAGAAAGAGGCAGAAGCTGTAACGTAACTGGGAAGGATGAAGGGTTTCTTAGTACGAAATATTTTACCTAAATAGTTTGGAGGGGAAAAGCAGAAGTTAAAAACTACATATTTGAGAACTGGACGATAAAACAATTCATCACTGGTAATATGATCTGCATTTTCAAGGAACTTCAATCAGGCTTCTGTCTTAATTCAGTATAATCATATCTGCGCAAGGACCTGTCACCACAATTGGCAAAATCAGCTAAGAGTGCATGAAGAACTGCATGTACCAAAATACATACTGCCCTTGCTCCCCCAACAACTCTTTCATTTGGATTTTGATTTATGCAGGCAGAGGTGAACAAAGGTCTTGCACAGAACAAGGTGAAGTTAGTGAGGTGCCAACCCTTTCTTACAGAAGTCTTAGTGCAAGCAGGTTACATTACTGTAATGACTAACAGTTAAATTAGACAAATGAAATATTAAGGTAATTCACAATATGTGCATATGAAAATGATTTCCATATGACTGGTTCTGGCCTAGGGTAGGTTAGTAGAGACCTAAATGTCACAAAAAAGAAAGAAATCATTGTCAGTGTGGCTGGAAGATTGCTCTGTGAGTGTTGTATCTCTCATAAATGTTTTACACACTTCCGTTACACAAGGCAGTGGCATGAGGAAGGCCATCCTATAAACACATGCGTCACTAATGACATATACCCTATTCCTAGTTCTGTGTTCAGTTATTTTACCACAAGGATGTAACTTATCCAGTGATGCAAGGAAAGCTTTGACAACCATGAACAATTGTTGGTTAAGACTCACACTGCTTTACTCCTCTCCTTAAAATATTACAACTAGGTAGCTAGAAAACTTATCAGAGAGCCAAAGGGATACAAATCTAGAGTCTTAAATTGGATAAAACACTGATTTACAAGCAGTATAGAAATGCTCAGCAACACCAAATATTAACCACAGACTTTGTTATTTAAACAAGCTAAACATACCTAACTCAGAAAACCATAATAACAACCATTCTCACCATACTACTTTTAACAGCAGTGGCACTGAAATTGAGTGTAAGGCCAGGCTCTGTAGTCAATCGTGGCAAGAAAAAGGCAAAGGATTCCTCTTCAGACTTCTTCTGCTGAATAAAGCGAGCTGATCCAAAAATATTTCTCCTGCTTTATTGGCAAAACAAGAAAACTTCATTATTTCTTTCCCTGCCCCCCCCAACAAAGAACAAAAGAAAAAAAGATGACTTTCCAGGAGCTATAATTACATCAACTCATCTTTCCTTGAAAATGCTCTTAACAAAATAAAGCCCACAGAGCTGTACCCTAGCAGCAGAGAGTCATGTGTATGTACACCAGGGTCTAAAAACCCTGGAAGCTGTTAAAAGATCTAATTCCAAAAAGACTGCTATGCAACCTGTTGATGAAGGAGCCATGCAACTCCATAAATGATCTGATAAAAACATGCTTTGACTGCTTTCATGCCAGGTAGCCATGGTGAAGTAACTATAGTCAGAACATTATTCACAATCTAACGTTCAAGCACCTGAAAAGCTTACTTATGGCTGGCACTGCCTGGAACTCAAAGTTGGGGGTGTCTGGGGTGCTCTTAAACTCCAGGTGCTTCAAGATAGCTAACTCAAGGTGTAGGAAGGCCCAAAATGTTATGTTCCAGTTACGAATATTAACTAAATCTTTCTTAGAAGACTGTACTGGCCTGAATTAAGAACCTCAACAGATTCTGTACAGACCTGCAAGCTTCTCCACTTCTTATTTTTTGCCATCTTTCATAAAGGTCACTTGCAAGCTCAGAATCCACATTCCAGGCAGAACGGTCCAGAGAGAGACTCTTCTGCCAAAGGAGGTTTGCTGAAACAATAATAGATTTTTCAGATTTTACAGAGATAAAGTATTTGCTCTTTCCATCAATCTACTTCTCAACATGAGTAATCAGTATCCGCAAAGGGTCCAGACCCCAAAATAAAGAAAGCAACCCACTTTTCCCCTTCGAAGTAAGCATATGTGAGGGTACATAAATTATATCGGACTTGCTGAAGGAAATACGTTTGCAAAAACACAGTAATTGTACATGCAAACAAGAATATGGGTATTGCAGGCTTTGCACGCTCTAGTAAGCCCTTTTTACTTTTTTACTGCCACTGTTTTGAATGGATCACATTGAAAAGTGATCATATTATCAGTGGTCTACACAGTACTCTCCACTGATGCCAGTCATGTATCAAGATGATATATTGCATAGTGTAAAAAATTATAGTAGCACAGCACAGCAGGCAGTAAAACAAATCCCATAGTTTGGCAAAAAGGGTGTTTTAATCTTAGTTTCTTCTAGGTGCTGATAATTTTCTCAAATTCATAAGATAAATTGCAAGGCTTTACATCAGCCTAAAGATTAATACCTTTTAGAAAGTTAGACTCATAGCGTTTTCACATAGTAGAAATGAGTTAGGAAATCAAACTTCTTTCAAAAGAAAAAAATTATCTTGAAAGTGCAGGTACTTTATTTTACAATCCTTAATATCTAAAGTGATGAACTGAGATTGATGACTGGAATAATCCAGCTACAATTTCTTTAGGTAAGTATTTTCAGGCTTGTGCATTTTCTATTTAACAAATACTAGTATCCTAAACCAGAAGGCAGAATACCTAAATGTAAAGATCTGATTATGTGTATAATTAGAATGGAAAGAAAGTAAGCAATAAGGATTCACTTGTATAAGCCATATTCCTTCATATAGATTAAAAAAAATACAAAAAAGCAGATACTTGCTTCTAAGATATGCACCTAAGTGTGCATGTGTATCAGAAATTCTTCAAACCACATTTCTGTATGTCAACTCAATTTTCCTTCTTCATATTCTCATATAAAAGTGCATTTTGGGAAAAATCATCTTGAAAACACATTCAGGAAAGCACTCACTTAAAAATTTAAAGCCTATGCTACCCAGCTGCCTCCTGAAATTCCCTACTACACAGAGATTAAAACCCACTATTCTGAGTCAGCTTTTAACAGATTCAACGTTCTTTAGGCAATATCATACCCATGTAATGCCTAATGCTGTAGTTTGGTAAATGCCAGCCAATCATCACCAATGAGAACTTACAGGAGAATCTTAGATTAAAAAAAAAAAAAAAATTTCAAGACAGAACAGCTTAGCACGTGCCATGGAATTAGGGGTCTGAAACAGTGCACCATGCACTCAGTACAGGTTACTCACAGCCTACTCACAGCCATATATAAACTCCCAGAAAAGTGGATGTTTTTAAAAAAATATGAAACTAAGCGTTTGTATGATCCGTCTCAATATTCTCATTACAAGTCCTGCTACATAAAATTCATTTTCTACAATAAAACTACTGTCAGATGCAAAAAAAAGTCTAAGACAAGCCTACCTGAATCAGACTTTCCCAAGTAGCACTGAATATCACAATGGGCAATTGCTTCAAAATTAAGATCTCCCTGCTGGAAAAACAAAACAAAAAGTAAGACTGACCATATGACAAACCAACAGAACAAATTTCAGTTTTCAGTGCATAATTTGATGAGTCAAATAAAAAAAAAAAGAATAAAAAATAGAGAACTATAATTCCATATATAGTTAAGTTATTCCATAACTGAATCCCAGGTCAATTCTGGGGATTTAACTTCTCAAGCTACAGAATGGTTTCACAGGGATCTGATATTGAGCTTTGCTTTCAGGACTAAGGAACAGATTTCTGGCCTGAGAGAGACACTGCTGCAGTAGAGTTAGCAGTGCCTAATAATATATCAACACGACCAAATAAAATACCTTGGACACAGTCGAATATATCTGCAGAGGTATTTCAAACATCACTCCCACATTTGTGGCTAAACAAATACTAGAGAGCACATTCGTTACAGTGTCTTTCACACTGAGCTTCAAAGAAAATACATTCCAGCAGCCTGGAGGTAGAGTCAGAGGTTCAGCAAAGTTCAGAATCTAAAAAGAATCAAATGAAAACTGAATTAAAATTGTTACACTGTTTTTTTGGTGCCAGTGGTACCTTGAAGAATGTAAACTTTGTCTTTGTTCATGTTTTTGCTGTTACTACATGCATATATGTACCCACAACTGATCCACAAAGTGCATGTATGCAAATCTCCTATCAAAATATAAAGAGACATTTAGATGCATTCATAAACCAAATCTGCCTGGTTTTAATCAAGCAATTGCATAAGTAAATTACTAGCTTTGCCTTCTAAATTTCAAAGCTCATTCACACACTAATGACTTTCACTATGGCCTATGAAGAAATGCTGAATCCTGAAAAGCAGAAACACCATGCAAAAATCCGGAGAACAGAGCAATAGTCTATAACTTGATGCATCTGTAGCTTCAACTCAAATGAAAGAACACTTAAAGAACACTTATTAATAAAATGATATAAAACTAAGCTGGACAGTGAATAATGCCTCCAGAGAGAGTAAGCTCTTCAGGACCTAACAGTTACACATGTACATGTACCTTTATTTTTAACTGATTCCAACCAGCTCTGAGAACACAGAGTTCTTCAAAGAATCTATCTGGTATGTCAAAGTTCCATATCCTTAAACCAAAAACAAAACATCATATGAAGAAGAAATAAAGCTTACCTTTACTATGTTCTTCGTTTCTCTGGCTATGTAGACTTCATTCAATTCAATGCTGAAGTAAAAATTATTTGTAAACCATATGGACCAAAATCCTGAAGTATTATGATGTGGTTCTATATGAAACAACACTGCAGAAGGATCTACAGCAAAATACCTGTAAGTAAATGCAGAAAAAAAAAATCAAAAACACCTGCAATTGTCCTTGGAACACACAGAAGTGGTCCATAGCAGAAAAGATAAACTTCAGTATTCTTGCATAATGAAGCTCTTTTAAGGTTTTACAGAACTATTTCCTTTGTAATAATTACTTAAAACAGTAAGAATTTACAAGAAACATGCAAAAGAGGTAGCCAAAAAATCTATCTTCTTGTTATGCTATAGTACAACATTGCCTACTGCTTTGCGATACCATAGGTTGGATGGCAAAAGAAGACTGAAGAAAGAAAAGACTTCACCTTCTTCTCCGTTACATTAACAAGGATGCTGGAAAATGTTAACAAATATACAAAAACCCACTGTCAGCCTACCCTTCCATCACAGGACAGGAAAGACAGGCTTTTAGAGTTGTAGTGCCTTCCAACAGATTGTTCTTCTTATTGTCAGAATAAAGTCTTTCACTGTCACAGGATACAGCTGGAAAAAGAGCACACACACAGAATAGATCAGCCAGAATGAAAGCAAATCTACAATGATTTTCATGTGAAATTTTGCAAGAACACTACAAAGGGGAACATTTGCTGGTCCAACTCTCACACAGGTAAGCAAAGCATCTAATTGCTTGAGTCCTAATTTTCAGAGGTTTCAAGCCTTGCCTTAAGAAGAATTTATCAGTGCTGAACACCTTCAAAAAACACACTCACAACAAAGCTATGAAGAGCAACCCAACCAATTTAACCACATGTCACTGGCACAGCATTCTTTCTTAACATTGCACGCTGCCTCTGTTTCGTAAGTGAAAAATTGCTCTGAAAAAAAGAATCACTTAATATAATAGTACCTTCTTTCTTTTTATTTGCCCTTTTTATTCCTAGGAAAAACATGTCTCAATGTCATTATGAAAGCAGTCTGTTTCATAAATGTTTAAAGTCTGTACACTGCAGTCTAGTGGTCAAAATAGGAAACAGGCTGGAGTCAGGAATGCTTAAATGTCAACCTCTGCTCTTCCACAAAGATGTCTGGTCTCAGACAAACCTCTTCAATAATTCTGCCAAGAAATGTCATAGAAAATGCCCACCCAAGTACAATAGCCTTTTAGAAAACATACTTGAAACAGAAAAAAAACCATAAATTATAAAAGGATGTTGAAAAAACATATTCAATAATTATGCTAACATTTTAGCAAATGTTTTCTGCCCCTTCTTGAAATATGTATAGCTTAGAGCCTTCCCAATCAGCATAAGAGGAAGTATATACACGTATATACACACAAAAATGGTGGAAACAATTAGCAGAAAGAATTCATCCTCCTTCTCAATAAAGTCCAGACAAGTTGACTTTGACTTCTTTCAGAGTCTCTGCTGAAAAAAGCTACCCTTTTATAATCAAATCCTGTTTAATCATATTATTTCTAAATATACGTATCCTGTACCTTTACAAGAAATAGTAGCAACTTTTGTAAAGTTAGTAGATGATGAAGATAGCAGTACTGGCTCAAACTCCACAGGTGGTGTGCCTTTTTGTGACAACTGCCGTATTTCCTGCAAGAACACAAGACACAGTCATCTTTGTAGCAGTACTACCATTATTAGTATTGCAGCTCCTGTATTACTCTGTCTTCTTGGCAAATTTACAAGCCATCATCTGCCATTTTCTCGTATCTTCTAAATGAATTTTTATTCAAGTTAACAGCTCTTATAGATTAAAAAAAAAAAATCCACCACTGAACTACAATTCATCATCTAAAGGATTTATTAGACATTTGGGCACATTTTGAAAATTTATAAGTGTGACATTTGCTATCAGCAAAACCAATCTGCTATTAAAGTCAGTGAGTTAATTCCATGAAATTCAATACTATAAATTATGATTTTCTGAAGCCCACAATTACCTGTATATGCACAACGTTGTTTCCAGAATGCATGATATACACATCTATTGATGAATCACCTGTCCAAGAGAAGGAACACTGAGGTAAGTTCACCAAGGACAGAAGCACTCTTATTTTGTCAGACACTCATAAGAGAAGCAATCCCAATTTAAATTTAAAAGTTGTTGTTGACAGCTACCTTTGTAAAAAGGAAGAACTATTCACAACTTGAGCTGGCAAACATTTGAGAGAGGAGTAAAAATCCACTCAACAAGATTTTTGGCCACAAAAATGAAGGCAAAGTATCAACAGGAAATCTCCCTTAATTATTCCCTAAATCTAAGATGAAGCACAATTCCACGTTTTCCTATGGGCAGGAAGACAGGAGTTACAGCTGAAGGAAGTAAGGACAGCTGATGCTGAAATAACTCTCTAAGGGCCAGCCTAGGAATAGCAGGAAGAGAGTTCAGTAAAAACTGTTCTGCATCACACACAGCTACACAAGACCCTGGCTCCCCTGCTTTAAATAGCAAGTATGCTAAGGAGATGATGCGAAGCCAGATTCAATGCTTTGGGCTCAAAACAGGAATGGTCCTATCACCTGGAAGGGTAGGAAACTATTGCTTAAAGCAACAGGGGACAGCTTCCACCAACCAATAGTGGTACAGATATACACTGGGTAACCACACTTCATCACTGGCAAAGCTATGTTCCTGTCCACAGCACACTATGAAGATGTAGAGCACCAAAAGACCAGAAGGACAGAATAAGAGATAACTTTTATCCTACGGTGGTCATCCAACTTCCATAAGGAAGACAACTTAATTTGCTTGAATTACATCAGTTTGTGGCAGGTAATTTGTGCATTACCTGCCACAAAAGGACACTCAGTTCACCAGTCACAATTTCTAACAATGTATGCGCTCAGCCACTTGAAACCAAGACAAGTGCTAGCTTCCAAAAGAGGGTTCAAGATGCGTGTTATGAGTGAGAGATGCTCCACATAACCAGAGCTGTTTAAAGTGCATACTCCTCTTAAACCTTTCAACAGGGTCAAGAGCTCCCCTGTGCAGACCCTGCCTACCTGCTGTCTTTCTCTAGGTGCTGACACATGTTGCACACAGAGACTAGCATTGCACCGTACTCCTATCAGTTAGACTTTCCCCTCAAGACTACATTTCTCATTTCATTATTCAAACAGAAGGCAAGCAAGCGTTGTTTGATACGGTAAAACTGTGAGTGGTGCTGATGGGAGAAAGACATGGAACTTTTCACCAAAACTAAAGGGTTTATAGGACCAACCTCTAGCACAATGAGGACTTATGACTGCACTATATTTAACAGAAAACAGCCTTAAAGCATACTTCTACTAAGTTAACCACTGAAAGTGTTAAGATTGAGCACCCTTGACACAACAGACATGAACAATTTTCTACCAGCATCAGTGCACATCCACAACTCCATCTAATAAAGCACTGGCATCTCACTGGCAGTGAAACTAGGTTTACAGTGGGTATTTAAGTTTCAGCTGTCAAATACCGTAGAACAGGCACAAGGAAAACAGCACATATTGCATATGTTGTTTTGTGACAAGACTTTGAAAGACTTCTCAAGACAAAAAGACCATGTTCTTTTTTAACAAGTATGTTAGAAGTATTATTTTAATCTGGATTCTTAAGCAGTTCTTTCTCCAATCAAAAAGTAAAACTGGCAGAAATGTTAAAAAAAAGCTATTCTAACAGATTGCAAAGCTCTATAAATAATTTTAAATCCCCTGGATTTAGAGGATTTGCAGCACAAAGAAACTGCAAAGAGTTGATTGTTTTGCCTGTGGTATTCCAGCTTGCAAGAACAAATCATGTGCACATCTGTATTACTTCATTACCCTACTTTCCACAGCAGCCACTATTCCCAGTACTGTATAAACCATTCTGCATTCACAGTCCCATTATGGCCAATTTAATTAATGTGAAACCAGAAATGCAGTTGTAAAAATCGAAGGACCATGTCATCTTCCCATACTGCTTAAGCAGATGCATAAGCATTGGGGACTAAAGAATGAAAACAGGTATTAGAAGATGAAACAGATGAAAAAAGAATAAAAAACAGATAAAATAATAGTAAAAGAAAACAGATAAAGGAATGAAACAGATACAGTTTATAACTTTACAACTCTTAACCTTCATGAAGAAAACTGTGTTTAAGGTAACTCTACCCTACACAAATTCTCTGACGAGCTGTTTTTAACGGAACTGATTTAATTTCTCTTACTCATGAAATCAAGCTGTAACTAAATTTGATCCAATTCAGCACAACAAATTACAACTTATGTATAAAACCAAGTTGTAATTACAATTAACTGGCATATTTAGGACTTACCTGAGGTCTTTGTTTTTTCCATTGCTACATAAATGACAAAAAGATTCTCCAGTAAGTATTGTCTGTGCTCCACAAAATCTTGCTGGGCATTTTCCATTCTTACTGTTAAGCTCATTTCTAGCAGCATTGGGTCATCAGACATAAAACAGCAACTCTGAAGTGAGACAAGGGATATGGTGTGTGTGTGATGGGGGATAGAACAGAAAAAATTCATTACAGTAAGGTATCTTGAGAAATTATCAAAGGTATTAGCTAACAGACAAGGTTTCCAGGACCAAAGTACTGGCAAAACAGGAGTAATTAGGACCTCTGCTAAAATCTCAGCAGAAACCAAACACAGTGCAGGTACAGACAGCACAGCAAAAACAAAGACAAAAACAACTAAAAAGGACACTGAACCTTCAGAGAATGCAAATTCATAAACTGTCTTAGTCAGTCTCACCTCAGGGACTGCAAAACAGTTTCCTTTGTTAAATCCTCTGCCTTCAATAAAATGTGCCATAAACAGACTGATGCATGTGTCTTAATGGTAGGAAGACAGTTCATGTTCACTGGTCTGTTTATAGTTAATTTTTCCAAATCCTGTGTTTTTTGTCTCCATTTCTCACTGAAGTAATTTTAAAAAAACAAACATACATGTACAATTCTTAATAGAAAACACTGTCGTCTGGCTAGAACACTTCAGATAAATACAAGTAGAATCTTATTTCTATCTGTGAGGAGTGGCTGCTGTTAACACAGCTGAGTCTTAGCAACTACAAAGACACAGACATCATTTCACAAAAAAAATTAAAGCCAACAAAGCAAAACAAAACTAGACAATCAACAGTGAATAACATAAATTGGTCCTGCATCACACCATAAAGGTTGCTAAATCCAGGCTCTAATGCCCTACCAAGAGGACTAATTTGCTCAGGATGTGGAAGAAGAGAAAAAAACTGGCACATGAAGTGCTCTCAGAAGTGCATCAAAACACCTCCAGCTAATGTGAAGTGCTGCAAGGAAGTACAGCAGGAGCAGGGAAGTGCCTGGGGACAGGCTGCCAGCTCACAGCTCACCCAGCATCAAAGAAACCCTCAGCACTTGAAATGGCTGCCAGGAGCAGGAGAGGAGACTGCCATGGAGACTGGAGCACCGGCACGGTGTGCCTTTAGGAAGCTCCGATCAAAGAGCAGGCAGCTGCATTCCATGCAAACTCAAATGTTCAGGTGCACCTCAAGCCTAGGCCTATGCACTATGCAATGCAAGAACCAAACATGGAAGAGGAACAGCAGAGGACAGCTGCCATGTTCAACATACAGAAATACAGCTACAGAGCCTGGGTCTCAGTGGGCCCCCTCAGAGGGGTCTTCTCTGCTGACACACTCCCCCTCCTCAGCTCTGCCCAGCGCCATGGCCACCTTCAGAGCCCCCTCCGAGAACAGAGGCCAGGCAACCCAGGCTTCAGCCTCTCAGCTCACTGATCACTTCTCACTGTGAGCCAGACATTTGTGACACATTTCTGGAGAAAAGAAATTACTGGCATCTAACAACTTTTGTGCCCCGTGTAAGTAGTACAACACCCACACATCAGAACACTTAGCCTGTTGGACCAGTTTTGGTTTGGTTCTTTGGGGGTTTATGGGGTGTTGGGTATCTTTTTTTCATCTCCTTCTCTCTTAAACATTTTAGTGTGATATGTGTAACATTTAATTTGTATCCCAGGATACCGTTCCACAAAAGCATAATTCCCCTTTAAACTGAGACAGTGAAAACTACAGTGAAAACTGCACTGTTGCTAAAACTTCTAGAGCTTTGGAAAGTGTCCCTCTAAGCTTGGCTTAAAGTAAGAAGACATAAACAGATATAAAATAATAATAAAACATACCTTAACTAGCTGAAATGTGTCATTAGGTAAACTGCATTCAAGGTGAACCCGTAAGAGAGTGGCATTCATAGTTTCTGCCTGTAGGAAAGAAAAGTGAAGAAAACATCAAGCACATTGCTTCAATTGTTATCACAGAAATATGATTCACATACCATAACTTGTAAAGGTAATAGAGTGCTTCCATGCATATGTAACAGATCAATGCAAGGAACTTTAAAAAATTCATACAGTTACTCTGTACAGTAGGCCAGCAATCAACCTCCACATCTCAGTACTCTGTCAATATCTACTTACTTATCAAACTATCATTACACATGATCATTAAATATTTATAGAGCATCTGCAGGAGAATTATAATAAACTTCCATATGTCAAAAAACTGTACTCAAAAGAGCCTTTTTGTATAATATAAAAGCTTATTTCCTTGTTTTCTGTCTATTTTCTTTGCTGATTGGATGCTGAAATACAGTTTGCTAGGCCAACAACATACTTGGACATGGTCTGATACACAGGCTTAGTGTCAAAATGGACAAACAGAAAATATTTGTCTCACCTTTTTATTGATTGTTTTGCCTTTTTATTGACTGGAATGGGAAAATAAAATCAAAGAAAAGATGACATTGACTGTGCCAGCTTGTAAAGCACTCATAAACCTCCTAATGGGGCAACAGCATCAACAAAGCCAAATATAGTTCATGAAAGCTATCTGGAAATCTGCACTGTCAAATTACTTGCACAAACTGCTCAGCCAGTGTATCTTGATTCTAAATAAAAAAAAAAATATTACAACCCCCTCCCAGAATCAGAATGACTCTATCAGTGCCTTAATTACAACAAAATTTCCTGCTAATTTTGAAACTGATGTGGAACCCCTGCCCTTCATTTCTCTTGCCATACTGAACTAAATATCTGAGTAGGGTATCTGCAGGTTAAAGTTTTCGAAGGTGTCAATAAAAATGACTTTTAAAGAATTTCTATTCGATGCTGAAAAGCAAAACTTTGAAGAAACTTTTGAAGGTTTCTAGCACCCTATTTGGTACCTCCCTAGGACAGGAAGAAGGGGGCAGACAGGGCATCTGAGCCAAGAAATTTACCACAAATGTGACATTTCATGGGGTTCAGTTTTATAAAAGGACTGGGAAAAGGAAGCCAACATCTGCATTCCCAATTCAACAGGATTTCATACCAAAATGACTGAGGTTTCACACAAGAGGGCGATGTAACCCCTGAAAAGGGGTTAGCAACGACCCAAAACCTGTCCCCAGTGCAGCTTTTCTGGGGGACTTGAGCCCCTGCAACCTCCTTTCTTTTTCACAGATGCTTTTGTCCTCATCAGATTCTGAGAGCAGAAAAAAGTGCCATTCGATTCCAAAACACACACTACATCCTAACCTCTCACAGCCACGGCTGCTACTGGATTTTTAACGAGGCAGTAAGATTACAACTTTGGGGGTCATTTCAGTAAACCTTTATGCTTAGACTTCCACTATCAGTGCTTCCTGAGAGAACACTACAGCTTCCATGGTCCTAAATAGGGAGTTGTTAGCCCTTATTCAATGTCATTGTAGTTTAAAGTAGTTTAAGACTCCACATCCATATTAATAAATATATAAATAAATAAAAATTAGCTACATCATGCTTTTCCAGCCTTTCTCTTCCTGACTCAGCATAGATCTAACATGTGGACTACTGTCACCTTAAAATTGAAGCTGCTAATGGAACACACACGGCGGGGGGGGGGGGGGTGAAAC
>JAWWEE010000122.1:30279523-30322166 GCA_035221455.1 Xenops minutus | reverse complement strand
CCCCCCCCCCCGAAACAGGGTCGGGGTGTACTTGATACTGACCTGTTTTCTATGGGAAATTTTTATTTATTTGTAAAGATATCTTCAGAAAAGGAAATGGGTTTGCATTTCTCTAAGGCAGACAATAGATGTAACTGTCATGCCCACTATCCTACAACACCAGCAGGATGGCTCTGAGTTAACCCTAAAGATCTGAGAAGAAAACACTGTCAGAAACAGATTTCCCAAGAAGACAAACCCAGGACCATGTCCACATGTCCCAGCAGTGCAAGAACTCTGTTTACACTTTAAATATCCCTGCTAAGGAATCAGAGCAGAGAGCCGAGTTATGCAGCGAATGCTTGTACCAGAGGCAAACTGCAAAGGAGTGGCACAGCAGGGAAAAGTTAAGAGTGCTCCAAATCAGTACAAACTGCCACTTCATTCCCTGGTGCCCCTATTTTGTATTAGGTATGTAGGCATACATATTTGTTTGTACACACACACTCAGCACTCACAAATTCTATATGAACTGACTAGAAACAACTGATAGAAGCCACAGATTAAATTCTTGACAATCTGGTAAATTCTTATATTTGAATTTTAAAGAAACAGAGGCCTCTTTAAATAAAATCCCCAAAATCTGAACCATTCATCTGATTTGCAAGGAGCCCCACTCCTAAGAGAGGTCTAGGATTCCCACTGAGGGACAGTACAGTAGACAATTACTGAGGAAATAATTCATCCATCAAGGAGATGTCAATCAGACATGGCGCTATAGAAGATTTTTAGATATATTTTTGCACCGTTATCAGGACTGTAGAGTTCATACCACTTCCTGGAGTTTGGCTACAGTATTAAAAAAGAACAAACACTGAACAAGCCTCCCCTTCTTCCTGTAGGTTGATTCTTCCAAGTTTCTGTCCTAGACAGTCCCAGACCCTAAAGCAGTATTTCCACTATGAATGGTGTTAATAAGCTATCCCTGCAATAATGATTCAGCAGAGTTCCACCAGTTTTTGCAGGCAGTTATCAGGATGGCACATCAAGAAAACTCTTCTGTCCTGCTACCTTCCCTCTCCACACCCAGGCACCACACTTGCACGTTTGTTTCTCTGACCCTCTGTCCACCGTCCAAAACAGAGGTTAAGGAGGTTCCTGCCAGTACCTGCAGTACTTCTGAAATTGTCAGTTCATAAACTTCAAACTCCTCTGGGAAGTCAGCAATGTGATGTCTTTGTCTCCTACGATAAGACCCTCTACTCTGCCATGTCACACCTCCAATGACATTTCCACCATTTTGAACCTCGCAAGGCAGTGTAGCTGCCTTGTTAGTGCCATTCAAATATTAAACAATGCCAAAAATCAGGCAACTAGCGCAATGACTACACGAAGAAGCTGGATAAACAAAGATGACCTATATGGGCTCCACCATCTGTTATGGCTTAGTGGTAACTAGCCACTGCTGCACGGCCACGTGGACATACTCTGAATTCACAGTGTTGGACACAGCTCTTCCTTCCTCCCAATGAGTGAGCCAGGAGGCAGAAAATCCGGGGCTCCAGGACCACAGCCAGAGCCCTCCAATCCTGAACCCTTAAAAAGCTGAGACTTTGAAAAGTGTAACAAAGACTGAGAAATTCAACAGTAAAAAAGGCAACTTTGCATTTTGGGTTTTTTTTCTTCTTAATCACAAGAGTTTCTGCTGAAAAAAGTGGGAGAGTGAAGGAGAAAAAAGAAATGCCTTTGTGCCATTGCCCATTAAAAGATAAAACCAACACACAAAATACATGAAGGTTCATTTCCCACAAAAAATGCATAGAAAAACCTGTTGCATATTGTATTTACAATGGAAATACTAATGTAGAGATAAACTTTAATCTGTAATCCCTGGGTATATGTCATATTTCCAACAGGAATAGCCTACACTGGCACAATTTCATCCACATCCTTATTTACAATTCTGGTCATTGATCTTCAAAATAAATTTTTAAAAATGGAAGAAGCTGCGGAAAGAGATTCAGTTTGGTTAAGAAATGGACAGGCTATGGACAGCAGAAGCAAGGACTGCTCAGCTTGGCAAAGTGAAAGCTGAAAGTTCTGATGTCACCAACAAATGCTTCTGGGTATAAGCGCCAGAAGCAGGAGGAGTTACATAAACTAAATCTACATCTTAAACAAATATAAACCTGCCAAAAAGCAATTCAGATTGGAAGTCAGGTGTAGGTTTTAAAACAGCAGAGGAGTAAGAGCAAGTATTTGGGGTAACAATGCCTCCAGCAATTCAGAGAAGTCACTTCACCAAGCACATGAAGGGACTAAATGATGTCAAAACCTTTCCGGCCTTGGTTGATCAAGGATGTCAGCATTACTGAACAACTTAAACACAACCACCTTTAAACAAGTGACAAAAGAGGCAAAAAATAGACGCACACCATGCAGCACACTCTGAGGTTTCCAAGCAGTATCAGGAGACTGCAGAGACAAAGATACCTTTAGTGTATTGAACTAAGACACTAGTGCCCAAAGTTACAACTCAATCATCCCAGGGAGACAAGGGATGTGTAAATGAGGCTTATGCTATCCTGAACTTACACTGGTATTTTATGTTAAAAATGAACAGAAGAAAAGAAATGTGCAAAGTTAAGTGAGTGCGACTGGTTTGTTTTAAATGCTTTTTCACTGTAAGTCTCCACTGTACATGTAATAGCAATGTATCCTTCAGTCTGCACACATGTAGACACTCACTCAAACTTCACTGACCTCTCTTCCTGCCACATCTTCTGAGCTTAAAATATAAACTGGACAAAACAGAATGATACCAGTTTTTTATGGGATTTGGATCAGAGTATAGGCAAGGTGATTCAAGAGGCACTTCTGGAGAGGACAGATAGCTCTAGAGAAACATTTTTCTAAAAGGAACCCATACTCGAGCCATAGGTCCCTCTTTAGATCTCGTCTATCACCTTCAACAGCTGAGGAGCCTATGCCACTGATGCAGCATTTCTGCCCAAACTGGTTACATGCAGTGAACTGAAGAGTAATTCCTGTTACAGCACAGCACAGAAAAATTACACCCAGAGCTAGGAGAATTGAATCAACATTCTCTCACAACTCATGTCCTGCAACAAGATTAGTGCTAGTGATACCACGCACTGCATGGCAAAACATGACCCCAAGCTTGTACTCCACACAAATAAAGTACATGATAATGTTTGTCACTCTACAGTAAGGAAAATGTCAAGTGTCCCCCAAAACTTCATATTCAGGAATTCAGACTGAACTGCTGAACAGCAAGCATAAAACTTTCAGATACGACCTGACAACAACCCACTGTTTTGGTAGCCCAGCTAAGAGGACAGCCCACCACAGGAGCATGAACAAGAACAAGTGCAAATAGTTTAAATGCCAAAGACTGTTTCATAAAGCAGCAGATCACAGTAGCCTTATATTTCACAATCTCTCTCTTGCAGTCACTGATACTTGGATTTTTTAGTAATGTTCTTTGCATCCCAACAACCTGAGGTCAAAAAACTTCTATGGTTAAGCAGACTTAGGTTTCATCTCCACTTGAAATGTATACTGTACCAGAGTGTGTGATGCCTGGATGTTTTGAATGTGTGGAAGCAATAAGTAGGCGTTTGCTAGCTGCACATTAGGTTCTTCTGAAGAAGACATCAGAGTTCCTGTTCCAAAAACCTGGTGGTGAAAAAAAAGGTCATTACATCAACATCTAGTATTTCAGTTACAACAGCAACTTAAAAAAATATTTTGCTAAGAATAACAATCTTCCCAAGAAACAGATCAGTTTTTCACCTTAGATTCTTTCAAAAGGCAATGTATAGAAAAAGTTCCAGTGCAGAAAGTAACCATACACATAAATGGCACTTTAGAATCTTCACTCATTCAGGCACTGTTACAAAGACAAAACAAAACACTTGCCAGCAGAGCATCAGGCTATCTCAAAAAAAAGTATCTAAATTCTCCTGATATTCTTCAGGCAATTACAATACACATATCACCATTTACCTTAAAAATCAAGTAAAATAATTTGTTCATTTTGGTTTTTAAAGTCTGCAGTTTTCAGAATACTGCAAGATTTTTAAGTTGAATGGTTTTACTGCATTCCTATTTTGCCCCATCAAGATTAGTTTGTTACAATGAGATGCACGGTAACTGGGGAGAACGGAGCAAGGAGAGATCAAGAAAGGAGGGATCATTAGAGGTTAAGAACAATTACTTAAGGTTTTTCACTTGTATGCCAAGATTTATTATTTTTAAATAGAAAAAATCCAGATCTTTTTAATTAAAAGGATAATAAAACACATTGTATGCTCACTGAAATTCTCTGACTACAGATACAAAATACCAGATCAGAGGGAATGGGGCTTTTTTTAAATGTAGGTGTTTACAAACTACATTTTACCTCATCTCCATTTGGGTAATCCTTCTGTACATAGTCTTGCATAAATGCATTAGAAACATCAAACATTTCAAGGCTTTGGGGCTCTCAAGAGTGCTGTAACTGTGCATCAAACACTCAAGTTATGCCTGACTTTGAAACTCTTAAACCTAATGCAAGTTGAAATCACGGGCAGCTACTTTGTCTGTTTCAGGTGTCTGGTGAAAATGTCCATGAAAACCAGCCTGCTACTGATTTTTGCCGTAGTCCAACAGGAAACAAACTGATTTTTAGGTGCCACTGACAACTGCTTCCCTGCAAGTTGTTGAGAAAAATGCTCTGTCTGAGCTGACCGGACAATAAATTAAGGGATCAGGAGTGAACCCAAGGAGAGGACAGATGTTAAAAAGAAAAGGTTAATCACTCTACAATGCACTTTTTCCGCATCACTGACGAAATGTTCCTGTCAAATGTGGCATTACCTCTAATAAATACTAGATAAATGCAATGTTTGTATTAAAAAACATGTATTTCAACTGAACTTACCTCAGCTTCAATTTAAGCTTTGTTTTCCAGCACAGTATCAAAGTATGATGATGAAATAGCTAAATAATTGACTGAAGCTGTCATTGTTTTTTGAGTCACTGAATTCAGAGTTAAAACTCTTCTTTAGCAAATCAATAAAAGCCAGGAATTGAGTATATAATGTGCCCTATAAAATTTCTTAAAAGCCAAAGACCTGCCAGAATTCACTAGTTAATCAGAAAATAGACAGTGTTAATGCATAATGATTACTCTGACTTTCATGTTTTAGGGGACTAAACCTCTCACCCTGTGCTATATCCCTAATATGTTTACATAAAATCCTGCAGAGTAGCTGAAATCACCTAATGGCTTTTTGCAACACATACATTCCAGCACAGTGCAGTCTGGACTTCGGTAGTACATGAAACAAACTAGACCATGATCTTGTAGGTACACACACACAAATACACTTGGTTTTACTACCACAAGTAGCCCCACTAACAGTAGTAATTTTAACCATATGCATATGTGATCATGAGACTAGCAGGATCTGGACAAAGGGATGAATTGTTAACATCACCCCACCAGATTTGTATCTGGAATTCAATGAACTTTGAAAGTCTCTAAAAATATGAAAATCGCTTTATAAAACACAAGTAAAACTCAAGCTAAAAACAAGACTGGTTACCTGATACGAAAGCACTCCATGAGATGAGGTATTTATAAATAATGAGCTTTCAATACTGCCTTCTTCTGTTGGCAGGAAGAGTACTCTGAAAGACATCTTTCCCATTGCTGGAATCACCTGCAGAGACCAAAGAGAAGCTTGCTTGCTTGGTGCCAGTGATCACATACCCACCAATCAGTCACATAGCCCACAAGTACACCCCTCTCTGTAGATCCCACTACGCCGAACCTCAACACTGAGAAGTTTCATCTGTCCTCAACTCTTAGTACAAAGAACTGAGATCAGGGAGCAGCTTGCCAAATAATGGCTGGAGTTTCTCAGGTAGCTCGGGTCTCATTGGTCAAGGCTTCTTTTTGTGTAAGTTGTTACCCATGCAGCACCAACAGTCTGCATGCACAAAAAAATACTTCCCCACATAGAAATAGATGGCTATTGCAAAACGAATCAATCCCCCCCTAATACACAGTCAAATGAGTCAAATCTGAACTTAGGCATCACTGTTAGCAACTGGATAGTCTAATTATAAAAAAATTACATTTATGTCTGCACAGTAATACCCATTCAGCCATAGTTAAAGCATAAAACAGATGAAAACATAATAAAACCCCTTTTCACATCAGCAGAGGATAAAATATGGGCTTCATAAAACTGAGATCACAGCAAATCATTCTTAACATGCATTATATTGTTATACATTGTTAAAAAAATCAGAGTTAAAATAATGGTCTTAGATCATAAAGGCAACTATGCTCATAATTGCAATACAAAATGCATAAAACATTTCACTGCAGGTTTTTCTGAGGAATATTCAAGACCATTCAAAAGAGAGAATTCAAAGCTGTAAAACACCCACATGCCGTGAATTACTGCATAACACTGCTTAGAGCGGAATGAGATTTAAACAGCCTCTCTAACACTGAAGAATTCTTCTCTTCCTCTATTACTGTCAAACACATTTCCTACTGTAGGTCTTGGATGTCTCCTCCCATACTAGTCTAAGCAGAAATGAGCAAAAAAACCACTAGCAAAACAGAAAAAGAGTTGGAGGTCCTACAAAAAAGCACGAAGAGAAAACACAGAACGAAGAGCTTATGCCAAAGGAAGCACGAAGGCTTGGCACTTAGCCATTACATAGTTTCCAAAAGTACATCAACACTCACCCGGCTATGAACAGGAGACACATGAAACTGTCTAGTAGCTGTAAACACTGAATGGACTACAACATCTCTATCTCTACTAGGATTGTAGGCATGCAGCATTTTAGCTCTGGGTAACCCCAGTAACCTAAAATAGGGGGGGAAAAAGAGAGAAATAAATTATTTGCTTTATAAGCACAGTCAATGTATGAAAAAAGCAACAATCACAAACCACTCTAAAACATGTTGATCTGCAACAATTCCCTAGATGTAACAAATCTTTGGAAACACACCAAACAAATTTTGCCCTTCCTATACAAATGCAAATATGTAACACTGAAACATGAGAGGTGCAGGTCACCAATACTCATTGGAGTCACTGGGAGTTTAAGGAAAAAATAACCCTTCCAAAGCACAAAGTTTTGAATAAAAAGGCTTATATAACTGAAGTCTGGTTTGGTCAGCTAAAGCAATGATTCTCTTAAGGGTTTTTGCTTTAGCTGGTAGATCCTAGAACCCAACATCTTAGACATTCCTCCAGTGCATCCTCTGAAACATTCCTTTAACTCACAAGGGGATTGTGTTTCTTTCTAGTTACCAACAGCCCAAAGGCTGATTATCATTTAAGAATAATTTTTTAAGTTTTCTTAAAAGAGACTTTAAAACATCTCACATATTCTACCAGTATGTTTTGCCTGGGACTTTCTGGGTTTTATTTCCAGAAGTTAAAGGAAACAACAAGCTTTCCCTCCACTAGGAAGGCAATCTTTCAAAAACAACCAAGCAGCATGAAGCAATGATTTCATGTCCATACAGATTCACCTGAAATGCACACAGAATGCATTACAGTTCCCGATTACTTTTTCCTCCTTCTTAAGAACTATGTTGATTTTAACTTACAAAGCATTGCAAGGCAAGAAAAGCAGTTCCAGCTCCATGGCAATTACTATTTCTCCTTTTTTTAGAGGATGGCGCGATCTCAGTCAATGCTCTTTACCCAAGCAAGAGCTCAGTATAGCTGTTCCTCAATGCTTCATTATTAACCAAATAATAATAATGTGAGATACTCACTGCATTCCAAAATGCAGAACTGATGGGTGAAAATGTAAGGCCTTCCCATTTGGAGGCATCTTTGCTGAGAAGCTGAAAAGAAGAGAAAACAGGCCACAATTAGTATTTAGTGGGCATGATGCTACACTTTGCAGGAGAGGAAGATACAGTACAGGCTCTTAACTCTATATTCTGAATATTTTCAAATCTATTTCTAAACTTTCCCTATACATTCCTCTTAATGCTGTAAGACTGACCTTTTAGGAAAGGAAAGCACATGCTAATCAAAGTGCAGTTTGAAAAGTATCCCATTATAGAGGCAGCGCTGGCTTGGAGAAGCTCCTCTTCTTACATATACCTCCCTAGACACGCTGATACACCTGTTTACAGGGCTGTGTAGGGAACTACAGAAGGAAACCAACCAAAAAGAGTCCTGGGGAATGAAACCTATGTCAGCATGGGGCAGATCCCCAGTCTTGCCAATTCAACATCTCTGCAAGCACTGGTACGAGCACAACTAACGATGCAGAGGTAGAGGAGTAAATAGCAGCTTGGACAAAGGTCAACATCAAAAGAAACACTTGTGTAACTGTGGTTTTAATGCAAAAGAGAGTAAGAAATACATTGAAAAACACATATCATCATCTTTCCTTTACCCTAGGAAAATTCACAATAAAGTTCCCATCAGTTCTAGCACATTTTTATCTTATTTCAACATTAACTGATGACCTATAATATAGAAATCCCAGGACACCTTCACTGTTTTCTCAATTAAAACTTGTCCTCCGCAAGTCCCAACAACTACAGCAGTAAAAAAATAGCCCAGCACTCGTTCATTACATCTGTGTTCCCAGTCCTCCGTTGTTAAAAACATCCCCAGAAGCAGTCTGCATGTTGCATAGCCAGGACCAGCTTCATCTTTACAGGATGATGTTAATTAGCATCCTAGCAAGGATGAGTCTCAGAAGGGAGAGATCCGACTGTGGTCTCACTAGTTATCCAGCCGCTTTGCATAATGTGTGGCAGTACAATTGGCTCCAAATTTTAAAATGTAGTTCTGTAACATTACACCTTTAATATACATTTGAATGTACATAATTCTGCTGCTATATTCCAAAGCAATACAGAAATCATAATTTATTACCAGTCAGGAAAAATCATGTTTATTATTATGAAAATCCACAACTTTTATGAAAGCATAGACCAATCCATACAAGGGAGAAAATTCCCTTGCTGCTGTAGCAGGAGGATGCAATATATCCAGGTAGCATTCCTGGGCAGCTGCTAGTGACAGTCTTCTTCCAACCACCTTGTCTCTGCCGTCTCTGCCACAGCCAGCTCTTGTTCTGTTCCTAGAAACACCACAGCAACCAGCAACTCTTTCCCCTTTCAAAAATCAGCCTCAGGGACATACCCAGAAGGAAAGTCTGAATACTGCTGTAAACATACACAAATTAAAATTACTACTACAGTAAAAGCCACAGACATTTGTGAAAGGCACATTTCTTGAAGGTCATCAGATACTTTTCTTATATGTGCATACAGGCAGAATAGAAGTTAAGCCAGTGAGTGGTTCAGGCGCTACAGTATGACCTTGAACCTCAGTATCACTTAAGTTTCTAGCATCTTAGAGGTTCTGCTGAAATACCTTTTCCCACCAGAAAAATCCTTGCTGAGAACAAGAAGCTGAGTGCTTCTCTTTGCCAGTTTATGTAATTCACAAAGGCTCTCAAAGACTTATTAGCCTTCCCTCTAGAAAGCCCTAGCAGCATCAGTTCTTTTCCTCTCAACCCTCGCTCTCTGCAATAGGTACCAAACATACCAACTGGGTATAAATCCCGCTGTGGACATAGGAGACTGCATTTCATTTACATGGCCATGCTGTAGCATTAGGTTTCAAAAATGCAGTGCATTGTTGTTCAGCCAACCCTCTACAAGTCAGAAAATGGGAAAAGCCTGTGAGAACAGCAGCAGGAGGATGCCAGGGCTTCCATCCATTCCTTCTGGAGAGGACAGCCTGGATCTGGAATTGCTGGAGCTAAGCTTCAGCTAACAAATTCTGCAGGCTCTGAGCTGCCTCCTGAGCATGGAGATAATTTTGGAGCACCCCTGCACACCACTCACCCGGAATGGTCCTGTGGTTACAAGACACCCAGCTTCTGCTCTGTACTCCACAAAAGCTGCTGAATTGCTTCAAGCCCCAGCCTGGCCCAAAAAGCGGAACAGCCACATTCCTGTGGCACTGTGCCCATCACCCGGCCACTGTCCAGCTCCAGAGCGTCTGCACCGCTTATCAGTGGTCCCAAAGCACTGCCAAAAATTAACTTGAGAGCTGAGTTTCTTCAACAGCAGTACTAGTGGAAAGAGATCTACCACTGTTTTGGGTTGGATTTTTTTTCCCTCAAGGGAGATGGCAAGCTGGAATGGGAATGATGGGAATGGGCAGGGGAACACTGCCCATCACACCTCAACAACTAGGATTTTAAAGGCCACCACTATAGAGAAAAAGAGGCAGGCCCAACTACGTCAGAACTGCACTTCTCCACTGTGTTACTGCAAGTTTCTTAAAGGCAGCTGGAGGCTGGCAGAAGACCATTCCGCATCCCTGCACTCCAAACACAATTCAGCACATTCAGATCTCTGGGGGAGATCTGACACAGAAATAAACAAAGGCAATTTATTAGGGCATTTAAATTTTGAAGTCACTTTTTAACAAAAAAAATACTTTTTTTTTATTTTAGGGACCTCGTCTCACCAACAGATTCACCTGAAATTATGCCAAAAATTACTCTTCTGGCTACAGATGACATGTTTAAAAAACTACATGGATCATTTAATGAGAATGTTACAGGTCTGGGAAAGACAAAATATCAATACAAAAGTCTTGAAACAACAAATGGGAGAACCAGGGCTCTTCATAACAGAAGAAGCTTGGTTTTCAACTACTCTTTCATTGCTTTTAAAATCAGCTAACATCCTATTAAGCATGCCACTAACAAAGCTAGACTCCATACTCCATGGCATCTCTTTTTTTTTGGCAGACTCGTGGAACAATATCTTCTAAATGACAGATTTCAATAAAGCAGTTCAATTCCAGTGTTTCATAGGACATTTTTAAGCATTTTTAAGCACAAGTGAACTGGAGGGAAACAGAAGAAATAGAAGAGGGGAAGGAAATGCTTGGCAATTACTTTGAACACTCAGTGGTAATAGTCTTCTGTATCAAAAACCTAATTTAACTGGTGCTGTTATCACTTGCCAGTCCAACAATGCAATGCCCTTCATATTCTCCAACCACACAATATATTTACACCCCTGACACCCTGAACCACCCATTTCCAGAAGAAAAAGGTTGAGGAGGTGACAGAGGGCACCACACTGTCCCCTAGAGCACCAGGAGGATTTGAAGGCAGGTTCTGGTGGAGAAGGAGAGGGTGAGCCCATTGAAACGTGCAGCTCCAGCTCATCACCCCAATTCACAGAACCCAGCAGAGTGGGACAAATCCTGAGCGGGGACACAACCCCCAGCACCAGGAATGCCTGCTGGGGAGAAAGGTGGATGTGGAGCAGGAAAAACGGGACTGGAAGGGAAGGTGGGATGAGAAAGAGGGGTGACACCAGGGGAGAAAAGCAGGATGGAGAAATGCAAGCACTGTCAACCATCTGTGCAAGCAGAGAAACACGTAACTCTAGAGCAGCAATTTCAGGGGATTTTCGTGTTGTTTTTTAGAAGGTGCATGTAAAATGTGAAGCCATCATATTCCCTCCACCAAGAAGCTCCAGAGGTGCTTATCTGTAGGGAAAAGGGCAGCTGAGAACATGGAGAAGATCCAGCCTTTTACAACATTTCCTGCTCCAGGAAAGAACATTTTGGTGTCCTGTTGACGTGGGACTAACAAAAGGGGATGCCAATACAGAGATGCTGAGAGCGCTGTTAAATATACCATTGAAATTGTTTTGCCCTTGCTTCTTTCAGTTGTTAATCTTGATGTATTAAGTAAAAATAGGTAAACAATTGGGTCAGTATGATTTTATGTATTTATTTACAGTCCTAAACCCTAATATTTTTATGCAATGTATATTACAAACATTTGTTTGAAATAAGCAAAACTCTTTTATTTCCCCCCCGAAGTACAATAAAAACAGATCTTCCTCCATAACAGATTTATTCATAAGTCACTGCCCAATATCACAAGACAAATATTTTTCCTAAAAATCCAAACAAAAGACCAAATCTATTCTGAATAAATTGCTGGGGGTTACATTGGGGGCTTTTTTTTTTAATGAAATTTTAAAACTCAGTTCATTTAATTATAAACATGAAACACTCAATCTGCAGAATAAGCTGCATCTGATCAGGAGTGAAGGACATTTCCTTGAAGGAAGTTTATCCAAGTGTTCCTTTTTCTTCTATTGGCTCCTTTAAGTCTTCCTTGTATCTTTATTTCTTCACTCTAATTGATTATATTATCTTAGCAAGCCTATTATCTGGTGATTCAGATAGCAATGTCTGTATTAAGAATAATTATAATTGCTATGTGGTGCAATTCCTTTCCTTTTTGTACCCTTTCTTCTTCCTTCCTTTTTTGTACCCTTTGTTCATAGCAGATGATGAAATACCAAGCCAGGGAAAGGCATGTCATTGTCGAGTCTTTTGCTTTGTGGCTGCAGGGTTTTCTTGGAAGCAGCAGGCAAAAAGGACTGGATTCTTAAACATACAAGAGGTCCTTTTTGATTGAATCCATTTAGGCAGTTCTGGTTTATTTTTCAGTATATTGTTAAAAGTAAAATTTGACTTATGTTGAGCATTTTGGCACTTTGTACCACTAAGGCAGCAATGTTAATGAACCCACAAGATGAGGTTTTGCGATACAAAAGCATGTATGTATTGTACAGGAAAGCACATTTTTTAATGTAAGTTGAAACAGAGAAAAGGAAATTTAAACCCCCTCATTTACTGACTAATTTTAGATTCGTTCCTCTAGACTACACCTGATAAAGAAAAAGCTGAACGAAACATGTACGGAAACAACCAAACCCAAATACTTTTAATAATTCTGATTACAGCTGATGAATAGAAATTATTTTGACAAACGAAAACAGGTAACTAAGAGGAAATTGACATAGAAGTAGAAAAAGCAGCTGAACCAAAGTCTTCTGCAGAACTGATATAAAGCTTTGATTTATCACATCCCTAGTCCCTCTCTTCTCTCAACTTCCCCTTTACCAAAGGCAGTAAAAGCACCAAGCTGTATTAGGAAGGGTAACTGCAGCTCCTGAAAGGCACTCAGTATCTTTGAAAGATATTATGGAATTGTTTGGAAATACAAAATTAAAACTTAAGTTTACCATCAGGGCAACTGTCCCAAAACCAGAAACAGGAATAGTTTTAAATTGTGACTTTTTTTTTTTTTTAAATTTGTAACCACATTTATGTTCCTTCCTAGAAGCAGAACCAGTCCTCAGAAATCAGAAAATAGTCCAGCTTGCAACAACCCTACAGAGCTCATGGGCAAGCTATACATGGTGTGTCCCTCTAGGGCTCTGGCACTTGGAGAAACACAGTCACACTCACCACCTCAGCTCCAGAGACTTGCAGGACTTCTCCTGAAGCCCTGTACTGACCCATGACAACACATGAACCACTCAGTCTTTCAAGACATTTTTTATTTTGAAAAGAAAAAGAATGACCAACAGGTAAAATAACACAAACGTGAATTCCAAACACTGAAAAACTAGAAGTCAAAAAGCTTCCTTATTTTTAGTACTGCATTGTTTAGGGAAGAGGAGGAGGACTGACTCACTGTTTCTGAATGCTTGGGATTTGAAACCCATGGTTAGGAATTCACTTACATGCTTTACCAGAGAGCTGTGCTGCTTCTGGAAGAAATTCTTTACTGTGAAAGTGGTGAGGCATTGTAACAGGTTGCCCAGAGAAGCTGTGGATGCCCCATCCCTGGAAGCTTTCAAGGCCAGGCTGGACAGAGACTGTGAGCAATCCGGTTTAGGGGAAGGTGTCCCTGCCCATGGCTGGGGAGTTGGAACTAGATTGAGGTCCCTTCCAACCCAAATCATTCTGATTCTGGAAAAAGGATGGTTGTCTTTATTTCCTCTGAACTACACTATGTACATCAGGGACTGAATCCTAGATTGTGGAAAGTAGGAAACATCAAAACAGTGTTACTCTTCAACTAAGGAGCGTACACATGCCTGCTATTTTGCATGTTTTGGCTACAGGAAAGGGGAGCTAAAACAAACAAACAAACAACAAAAAAACCCAAAAAGGCAAACAAACAAAAAAACCCCACCAGTGAAATGGATGAGACAGCCTCTCTAAAAACAAATCCCATGATTTATGGCCAAAGTCACAATTTAAGGAGGAAGACAGGTCTAGAAATGTTTTTCTCCTCCTTTTTCATTTTTTTAAATTTCTGAAGTTGGCAAAGCAGCATATAGCCAAGACTTCCTCACAGAAGTTTGAATGAGCTTACTTAGTTTATTTCCAAAGCTAGTGAAATAAAGAGATAGTAGGCCTAGCTCAACATGAAAAACAGAAACCATTCTCTGTTACTTCCACTTGACCCCTCGTGCATTGCTCTCCTCCAGCAGCTCGAGCACCCCTCTGCTACATTACCCTAGTCCTGGTGCTTCCGCTGCCATAAGATGTCTTCCCAGGCAACCTTCTCTCCTCTTGCTGCCTGTGCTCCCTTTTCCTACCAAATTCTGCAATAACATTTACACAAACCATTTGAAGAATTCTCAGAACCTAAGCTAGCAGTGCTTCAGTTTTACTTATTACAAAACAACAACAAAATTGCAATCGTCAAACTTACAGTATCTCACAGTATAGCTCTTAAAGTCTTATTTCTCAACAGGATATAAATGGAAAGACACATATTTAAAAATCTGACTTTTCTACCTATCCTCACATCTAGGCTCCTTGAAAAATGTCCAAACAAGTCAAATGCAGACCAAAATCTCATAAAAATTAGATTAAGACTTGTGAAGAAACCTAATGAAGATGATGAGCACTGAGGCACAAAGTGCTATAGCAAGCATCTTGGTGAAAAGAAAACACTTTTTTCTTCAGCTGTGCCTGTGGTTTGTATTTTAGCAGCACGAGCAGCACAGTAAAAAGCATGTTTAACAGCAGAACGAAATTATTCCCTCCCATAAATAAGTCCTCAACTTCTGAAACAACTGCAATCTGTAGCAAATTAAGACATTAATTCACAGTGACTTGAGTTCATTCGGAATTGTTTTCTGAAACCTCTTCTTTTGAAATTCTTTAACCGCCCAAATTTCAAGCAACAACCAACACTCTCTAGAGATGGTGCTGGGGGGCCATGTATATTTTGGGCATCTTGGACAGACAGTAACTAAGTTATTTGTCTTGCATGAGTGTACGGGGCCCGCTAGTTCAAAATGCGCATCAAACATATTTTCCTCCAAAGGACCTCTACCATTGTCAGCATTTCCCAAATATCCTAGCAAGCAGAACATCTACCTTCATTTCACTTTTGGCTTCATATAATTCAAAAATTGTCTTTTCATTCTACAGTATTTCATAAGGCAAACTCTTAAGTACATAAGACAATGATAACAGCTCTAGGATAAAACCTTCAGCTCACCTTTCTCTTTTTTAAGCTTCTTCACATTTTATCTTTTTTTAAGAAGTCAGAAATCTTCTGTTAGATTTGAAATTTCAGAAACAATACAGTTTACTAGGTTTTTTTAAGTTCTTCCCAAGACAATTTAAAAGAGCCACTTGCCAATACCACTTGGTATTCTCGGCATTTTATATTTAATTACCAGGTCCTGGACTTACGAGGTTGTGAGAAAATACTGCATTTCATGTCTTTTTAAAGAATGCTTCTAGCTCATGAGTGTGCGAAATAAAAACATAAATCCTGGAGGCAGCTTACGCTACTTTTTTCCCTTTTTAAACCTCAAAATATTTTAGCCAAATTCACTTTTTTGAGTAATTTGCTTATCCTGTATTTGCCAAACCCTCCAAAAGACCCCAAAACACTAAGAACATTTAGACTGCCTGCATAACACAGGTTTGATCTTCAAATACTGCCACTAGGATCAGAAATAATTTCTGAGGTGTTAATTTTTGCCTATCTTACTCAATTAACTAGCATTAAGAAAGGCAGTCAAACTTGAATCACCTTGGCCTATTTAATGCATGTAAATAAATGGCTGCTTTTTGAAGAACACTGCTCAATTCCCACAACTCAAAGTCCCTTCAAGAGAAGCTATGAGACTCCACACCTCTGAAAGATCACGTCTACCCAAACTCCGGCCCAGAATCTCTAAACTGAAAATGAAACATTTTCATTCAAGTGAGATGTGCTGCTCACAACCTTTTACAGACACTTTGAAAACATGACCCTAGAGAAAGTGTAAAAAAGAGAAGTACCTAGAGAAAAGGCTTCCAGGTGCCAGCATGCTGCCTTCTCTGGCTAAAAACAAAGCACTGACTGCAAGCCTTACCCTGAAATACCATGAAATTTAAATCACCATTCCCTACCCCCAGTTTTCAAAGCCTTCTATTGAAAGCAGTCAAAATTCACAGCATGGCCCCATGAAAGAGGGAGGATAAAAGAAACTTAGAAGAATTAGAAGATAGGCTACAAACCCACCTGCCCTCTACCTAAGGAGAACATAATTATTTTTACTTACTAGGTAGCAAAGACTTTACTTCTGTCCTTATAATGGCAAACAGAAAATTTTAGTAGCAAGGGCAGTTTTTAAGCATAGTCCTATACTAACATAATTAAGAACTGAACAAAGGAAGAGGCAGCTATTTCAGAAGAGATAAATACCAATTCTATCACACCTGCCTCAACTAAATGAATTCCAATAAAAGTAACAAAGGAACATTTGCTGTTCCAGCAGCATGTCTATAGGACAACTACCAGTACAGAAGGAAGAGATCCAAGTGAAAACAGACCTCATCTTTTTAATGCAGCAACTGCAATTCTGTTTTTACCAGTTAAAAAAAAAATTCGTTTCATCAAGCACACCCAATTTTACTCAAAAACTCTTCCCAAGATGACGAGCAAAGGGTCAACTTCTGTCAAGTCAGCAAAAACCCTCCTTCAAGTGTTTCACTTCCACATGTCAGGGAGACTAGTTTTTCTCTGGCTAGGGAAATCTGACTCCTGCCTTAAGAAAAGGGGGAGGCACTAACAGGAAGCACTGTGGGGCTGCAAAGCTCACAGCAATAGGAAGTTAGGAAGTTACATTCTTGTCAAATATCATTGCACCCAACCATTTCCTTTTTCTACTACCAGCCACAGCCAAAAATTTCTATCTTGACAAAAACCATTTCAAGTTAGTGCAGTTCAGCAAAATGCATGAAAGAGTTCTGTGGTCACTGATAAACTTGACCTGCTTAATAATTAAGAGTGATAATCTTCCTACAGCAATTAAGAATGATAATCTTCCTATGGGAGCTGCCTTTTGCTGTTTCTACATAATCCAAGACTTTTAGTTTCTTCTATAATGAAAGAGTACAGGCCTGTAGGGCAGTGAAGGCACTATTTGCTTGGTAGATCTTAACAGCCCGTAAGAAACCTTTACACTGAACCCACTGAGCACTAAAAAACCCCCACTATCCTTCCCAGTGCCTCCCTCCCTCCCACCACCACCACCCAGGCAAACTAAAAAGAACAACAAATAAAAAGGACGCTAAGCAAATACAGGAAAACTCAGATCTAGTACTTTAAAGAGTCATAACTTCTGCTTTTAATTTATTTCCTTTGGTCTCTACAGTGTACCTGATACCAGCTGCCCTGAAAAGAAGGCATGGAAAAGTCACTAAGTTCATGTCTCAAAGCTACAAAACATACATCTGACACAACAGTAGAAAACATCAGTCTGGACTTTGCATTTTTTCTGTTTTGTGCATCTCAGCCCAAATTTTTAAACACAAAGTATAATCTTGGAGCATCAACCTTTATGAATAGTAATTTACCCATGAGCATCCAATACCATGCTGTGTTAAAGCCAGTGTATGAAGACAGACAACCAAAACGAGCTCAGTATGAAAAACTGAACAAGTTATTTCCATAGCAATTTAACAGACAGCCTCAAACACGGCAAATGCAAAAAAGCAAACACTACAGTATATAGTTTCAATGCATTGGGCAGCAATTTATTTTACAAACTGACAAGACCCTGGGGAAGTCCCTCTCAAAAACTTAAAACCATGCAGCACTTACAAAATTCTTTTGACAAACATTTGCTTGAGTAACACACCAAGACCAGTTTTCTCAGTGCTGCATTTCAGTTTTATAAGGCGAAAAACTATTGCCACTATTGATTGCCGAATTTGTTAAAAACTTAATCTCCTCTGGCAAATGAAACTTCATACAAGATTTTTAAAGCATGTCCAAAGTGCAACAAATTTAAACTACAGAACAGCTTTCTAAATAATACCTGATCTTTCATGCCATTGAAAAGCATTTTCACAAGCTGTACTATATGAATATGAAATTGTGATGCAAATAAAAATATAAGAAGAAGAAAGGTTACACTTTTCTTAAAAGTACTTTAAGCATGATGCTGCAGAGAGAAACTGTGGTTACACAGTTGTCCTGAGTACAGCAGGGAAACAGCAGCTGCTACCCTATACCCTACAGGCCACTACCAAATCTTAAGGATGAAAATTAAAGGTAAGTCACTAACCAAATAGCAACACTGAAAAAGTAGCTTTGACCCCAAATCAACACCTCCTCTCACAAGACCATCACTCTCTTGTTCTTGTTTTCCACCCCTCCCAGCTGGGATGTATTATATTCTCTTTAGTCCCCCTCCAAACGTTTTGGTGTCACTTGACAAAGCTTTTTGTTCTGGTGCAAGTAACCTATTGGATCTATGTCATTTTACATATGTGATGCGTGGTATATTTTTTCGACAGGACATAAAATACAAAACTTTTTTCTGACAAAGACCCTTTTAAAAACAGCAATAAAAAATTGCAAAACTACTTTTATTGTTCACTCATAGTTTATTAACTGACAGCACTGTGCATTTTTACCTTCATCTATATGCTGCAATATTCATATAAACCTACTCTCAAACTGAGAGCTTTTTTTCTCCAGCTCCCCATACAAAACTCCAGTTGTATTTTAAAGTACATCCCCTCCTGCAAGAAGAAAAAGAAAGGGGGAATCCTCCACAGCATCGGATCATTTTCACTTTTTCTCCTAAAGCCAGCAAACCCCAGGGTGACAGGGCACCAAGCACACAGCCTGCAAAATTCCCTTGGCTGTCTCTTTTGAAAAGAACATATTGCTGAGCTCACCTGTCTTGTGTC
Source organism: Xenops minutus (assembly GCA_035221455.1). Classification (NCBI taxonomy): domain Eukaryota; kingdom Metazoa; phylum Chordata; class Aves; order Passeriformes; family Furnariidae; genus Xenops; species Xenops minutus. The sequence goes on along the minus strand of JAWWEE010000122.1, from coordinate 30,303,057 downwards.
ACTTGGCACTCTGGGTTCTGGTGTGCAAAATGGAAGGACAGCTCCATGGCTTAGTGCTATTAATAAAAGCAAGCATGCTTACGATGTATTTCTGACCTACTCCTAAATACTACTGTATTTATAATTTATATACTATATTTATAATTCACTAGATTATCTTGTTAAAGGACACGGATATAAAAACATTTATACCAGAAATTATAAACTGGTAAATACAAAAAATTTGACATTAGCAGGATTAGTAGTTACAATACTTATCACAGAAATTACTGGGTCCTTACAAAACATCTGGGATCTGTTGAAGTCAATACACAGCAAATGCTCGTAGCCAATTTCTTCTGACGTACAAAACCCTGCAACCTTCTACTACTACACAGCACAGAACCATATGAAACATACCCTGTTTCACAGGTTTATTAACAAAATGTCTGCCAGCAAAGAAACCTCAGGTACGTTACAGCTTTGAATTCCAGCAAGGGGTACCTAAAGTCCACAAGTTAATGTCTGCATCCTTCACTGGGATAGCTGGTGGGAAAAGGAAGGGGAGGAAAAACAGTTGAAAAAACCAGCAGGAAGTCAGCTTTTGATTATTTTATACGAGTTTAAAAAAGTACTTGCAATCAAGTACAATATTAAGACTCTACCTCCCCTAGATTCTTGCATTTCCTCTTTATTTCAAAGCTAAGAAGCTAATCAAAGTTTACGAGCTTGAAATTTTCACCTGTGAAACCAAAGGCAAAGAATTAGTAAAACTATTTTTAGGTTCTTGACAAGCCTCAAACCAGACATCAGCTTCCACTGCAAGAAACGGTGCAGCTTTGCTTCTGCATGCTTCAATCAGGGTTTCTCAAGCTGCTCATGAGAGGAAAAGCTCCTTCAGACAGATCAAAGGTCTCTCTGCAGCCCAAAGGTGTATTTAACTGATCCTGGCCATACATCTCTCAACTCTTCTTCCTCTACAAGGTAAGCAAATTAAGGTCACAGTCCTGCATGGGAACTGCACAAAGTCCCACTGAAGGCAACAGGGCTTTTCGGGGGCAGAGGGGTAGGTGGGGTGGGCTGAGGATCAGGACCAACACAAAGCACTTTGCCCCTTCTTACAGGCGGTCAGATACACAGACAGCAACACATCTGACCCAAGAGCGTGACAGAAAGCTTGGCAAATGCATCCAGCCTCTGAACAGGCTTTGTCTGTCGCTCCACAGCAATATTTTACACCAGAAAAGGAGCAATGAGGCTTTGTAAGGCAGATCTTCAATCGTGTCAAAATGGAAGCTGCAGCTTTTGGCAGGAGTATGGCAAAAAGAGGCAATAAAGAAGCTTGAGGGGTTGTCCCAAACCACACCCAGCAGTAGGTAACACATGGATTTGTAGCTACCACGAGGTCACATTTTTGACATCTCATCATACCTTCCCACAGCTTACAAGATTTCAGTGGGTAGAGGGAAAATACAAAAGGTATGAGTGTTCAAACCAAGTGTCATTGTCCCCAACCCAGTACACGCATCTGGAACAACAGCCCCCAAACCAGGTCTCACAACAAAACCACGGAGGACATAGGGCAACCTGCAGTTCTCCAAGCCCCCAAACAAACTTCCTCAGTTTGGGACAAATACAAAGGTTCCTATCTTAAAATTTGGAAGTGTACACTCTATATGACTGGACACTGCCCTGCCCTCCCTGCACAGCAAACGTTTCAGTAATTGTTTCAGGAACAAACCATCTATGAAAACACAGCCCACCATTTCAATGACCAGAAAGCATGAATAATTGTTTTTATTTACAAGGAGAGGAAAAAAAAAAAAAAATCCAAGCAAGACTGAAAGCATGGGGACCAGGGCAGGGGTGCATGTTTGTTTTAAAGCGACTACCCACATCTGCGGGATCAGCCACATTATCTCAGCAACACTGAGAATGCTCACAAAGGCCAGAAATGTCCCCTTTTCAAAAGGGCAGTTTAAATGCAGCAGAAACTGGGTCAGCAACAGGCCACAGAAATACCTAAGCAGGCAGCAGGCACCTCACTAGTTGTAGGCAGCAGGCTTGCAGCAAAGGCCTCGAATAAAAGACAGAACACACCAAGACAGGAACCAGACAATAGCTATTGAAGAAAGGCAGTTAATGGCAACAAAGCACGTAAAGCACGGGTCAAGGAGCCGGTCAAGTACAGGCCCTTCAACTCCCTACCCTCTTCCAGTTGCCAGGAATCAAGGTTTAGACACAAAACAGAGACACACATGGCACACAGCACCAGCAGGCAAGCACAAAAACTAAGCAGACATGTTACATCCAAAAACCAGTAAGGAAGTGCAAAACTTACTCTACAATATTACATGCTTCCCAAAGGCAGCACAGGGCTTCTTGTTCTTCCAGTCTCATTAAAAAGTAAAATTAAAAAAGAAATTACACAACTTATGCTTCTATATGGTTAGCATATTCATTATCTCTCTATTCAGGTCTTTACTGTCTGTACATTTACTGATGTGCAGACATCTTAAATTTAAAATGCCAACCCACAACTGCAGTCGCTAGGACAACATAATTCCACCAAAATGTATTTATGTAGGCAAAATCTAAGAGATTATCTACAATGTCACTAATGAGGTCTGACTTGCTATCTGCTTGGTTCTCTGCATAATAGCTGACACCAAGTGAGTGTGCAGCAAGTCTTGCGCATGTCTGCTAGCCACAGGGGGAAGACTTGATTCTGCTTTGCACAGACCCTTAAAATCACTTGAACATGAACGGAGGTGGTGGTTACCCGAGGTGCAAGCAGTTATGAATTAGTCACTACCTACATTCTCTCATTTCACTTCCCCTTTGCTATTGTGTACCTTTCCTTTCATCTTTAGATTGAAATCTGCTGTTGTCCCTTATCAGTTTTGCCAATCACTTGAAATGAGCAAGCTTTCATTTGCTCCCTACCAGCCAGTACCTCTGTTTACTTGGTGTTTTTATTAGGGACCCCCTTTTGTTTTTTCCTCTTCACAATCTTTAGTAATTCCCCCTCACCTCTCTGACAATTACATCCTGTCCTTCCCCTGCTGTCAACTTCCAGCCCAGACAGGTTCAGCACCACATCCGAGCGGTTTCCGGTGCCACGTTAGGCAAGATGTCTCACCAGCATGATGCGCAACTTGCCGGCTGCCCAGCCCCTCTCTCCCCAGCCAGGCAATCATGTGTGGGTCATGCATCCTGGTTCAATTGGGTTTTGCCTCATCCAACACACTGCTCTGAGCTTCAGTAAGAGGCATCAGACTAAAGAGGACAGCCCTGTGTGCCAAAGCCAACATGATCTGTAAGCAGCAGCTCCCAGAGAAAGGCCTGATGGTTGCAAAGTGCCCTTTGCTTCTGTAGCAGAAAGTCCTGTGGTACCCAAAGTGCAGCCACAGACTCTGCCCCAGAACAATACAAACAGGCTGGGTGTCTCAAGTCTCTGAACTTGCATGAAAACCTGAGTAAAGAGGGCAGGCCAGGCAAAGTCAGAAATGCTCAAGGTTTGAAAAAGCTACTGCACCTTTACATGCCACCTTGCCCTCTTCAGCAAGGGGAAGCTGCACACCATGGGAAGCAGCAGAGGCAGGAGAGTTTGGGGGAAAATGGGCACTCCCTCAGGCTAGGCTCTGAAATTAGACACCTGTCATTCTCCCTCCCTCTGAAGGACTAGGAAAAACAGGCTGCTCAGGAGGGCAATTCAAAGCAACTAAATAAAACTCCTTGACCATCATCTGCTGAAACCTCTTTCTCACTGTACAAGGAGCTGAAGGTGACCAGTCTTCCTTCCAGCATCTAAAGCTCTGTCCTGAAATTGCTCCACCACCACCACCCAGGTGCCCAGAGAAGGAACCTCCACATAGAGGAGACCAGATACTAGCAGTGGGAATGTATCCTGCCTGTCATCATAGGCCAGCTCCAGATCACGGTGCCTGGCTCCTGTCGTTACAGCTCTTCTTCTTTTGCTTTGAAACACATGTTTTATCATGACTGGTGCAATATGACCACTACCATATCCTCTACATTCGCCTCCTTTCAAGCAACGGATGGATAACACAAAAAAATGCCATGATGGCACTGTAAGCACGTGGGATACTTACAATACTGCAAAATAGTCTTTATAGCCTCAGTAACATTACTGATTTTCCCACTTAGCCACTACCTTGCTGCCCATCTCTCCTCAGATGCACAGCCCCTCTGGCTTGGGCTCGCACAAGGGTCCAGTGAGCCCAGAGGGGATAAAAAGGGGAGCAAACAGCATTCAGTGCAACTTTGCAGTGTAGTTTGTTGCAACATAAACACTGCTGGGCACCCAGTCAGACAGTGGACACTTAATGAGTGAAAAGAAAACCACCCCTCCTCCTGCCACATAACACAGCAAAATCCCACTGCCCCTCCACCCCCAGATTTAATACCAAGGCACCAGTGTAACCACTGCACTGGGCAGCACTTTTTCATAGTGACAGTATCGATACTCAAAAATGCTCAGGATGCAAAAATGCATAATGCAGGAGCTGACCTGCTACAGCACTACTTCAGCCAGACCTGAGGCCTGATGCCCAGACTGCACCAACACCATGAGTGTCCAGCTCTCCAGTGCATGGTGACCATCACTTGCCAGCCACTCTGGTAGAGCCCCAAGGTAAAAAGAAAAACCTTCTGTATTTCTGTTTTGAACACTTCTAATAATCCTTGTTAGATTGTCCCTAGTTTTCAAGTAGAGAGCAAACGACTTCACAGTAATTTTTGTGTTGACTACTGCAAAGCCAACCAAATCTTTCAGAAGGACATCTAGTATTTACAACTGGAATTTCATGCAATGTACATCTTCATACTCTAAGCAGTGCCTCAGTAGCAGTAGTCAAGAAAGGGTAATTATTTTACACTTTAAAATTAGTTTTGGGGTTTTTTTACCAAATGTAACCAACTTTTTTATTAAAGAACCACGGCAATTTATCCTCCAAGAAAATAAAACTACTCCATTGTCAGGTAATTCAGTAGAATTCAACTACTTTTGCTTTTATCCTACAACTCTCACAGGATTCAGCTCTGTTGTGCAATGACAACAGCTAAAACTACAGCATATGTGAAGATGATGGGTTTTTAGTCAGGAAAATGTCCCCATAGACCACATCTGTTTACAAAACAGCCAGCCTGTAACAGAGGAGTAATTGACAACTTTTACATATTCTCACCCAGAGAAGCCTTGAGAACACCATGCACTTTGGCACTATGACACAAGCAGCGAGGAAGTCAAGTCCGAGAACCTAAAAAATCCGGCGCACGTGCGTTTTCAATTGCTTGTGGAAACTGCACCCCTCATCCAAGTGCACTACAGCCATGCAGTTAAAAGGCAGCATGACAAGCAGGAACGTCAAGACCTTGGAAACCATACAAAGGATCCTCCTCACAAATAATACAAAAATAAGCATGCATCTGTTTTTTCTCTCTCTAGTGCTAAACACATCATACTGAGACTGCTGGCTCAGAGTCAAAGAAGTCCCCAAAGTCCCTCTTTGTTCCAAATGCATTCTCAATGGCAGCACAACACACTGCTCCAACAAATGGCAGGAGACGGCATTAAAGCACATACACATATATTCATTCATATGGCCAAATTTTGATCTGATACATGGCTGCTGAACCTGCTTCTGCCCCCACTGGTAAGAAACAAATACCTACAGGTGAAGGACTGCAAAATGTTGCCTGATGTCACCAATGCAAGAACTCTTTGGAAGTGCTCACCCCGAAAAGAGTACCAGCAGGGAGCAGGATGCCAGATGGCCTTTTCAATTTTATTCTAATAACCAGAAATCTCAGAACTAACTGAAGCAGCTTCACAGAAAAGGTCAGATCTCAGTACACCAACAAATTTAAAGAGATGTTAAAGTATTAACATTTGGATTCACTGCTTGCCAGTCACTGTCAGCTCTGAAAGAAGTGTGCAGGAGTCAAGAGCAGCACTTGCAGTGACTCAAAGCCAGGTCCCAGAGCTTCTAGAAGTCTGAGTCTGTATGACAATTCCCTTTTGGATCCTCTTCTGGGACCCACAAAAGGTGACTAGGAGAAGCCCTCCAGTAATTCAGTAGGGAAAACAGAGCTGTAACAACATGGCAGCATTCAGGGGTCACAAAGTACAACAAAGAACAGTAAAATGAGATATTATTAACTTTCCATTAGATTTGAGTATCAGCATTCACATGATTAAAAAAAAGCTTGAAAATTTCCCTCAAGAGATAAATATAAATGTGCTACCAACACAGCAGATAGTAGCAGAAACCAAGATAAACAGATTAAAAACTGGTTGTTTACCTCTATCTACTTTGTAAAACTGAAACTGCCTATTTAATTAAAAGTTAACTTGTTTTTTTGAGAGGTGGAGAGAGATATAACAACAGAATTATGCTTCAATCTTTCAAAGAAAATAACCAGGACCTAGAGGGAAACATTACAATTAGAAATTAAAACTTAAAAAATAGGAAAGCAATATATAATGATTTATATATGCAAAAGAGTCAGCAAATACCTATGTCAGAAAAATTCTGGCTTAAGGTCACTTTTATCTTCATATATATACGTAGAATTCAGACTCCTGGAATTCTTTCCAAGAATTTTGATGTGTGCCAAATTATCATCCATTGATATACAAGTGTCTCCAAAGACCAGACCAATTTCAAATCTTACTACTGCAAAGGAACAGTTCTTTCAAAATGCAAGCTCAGCTACATTACTGTACTCAGCATCATCACAATGGCTCAAAAAACAGTTTTAGGCTTAAAAAATAAAGTTGTTTTATGCATTTCTCATGTCTCCTTACAGAGCATGCTGTTGCAAGCAAACATTTTAACAGAACTTTTTCCTTCCCATAAAATCCAATTTCTATCTGAAATACAACAAAACCATAAACTAGAATCAAACCCACCATGCTTTCAACAACACTGAATATGATAGAACTTCCTAACTTTCTAGTTTTCACTTCCGAGTCCTTACAGCTTCTCCCTGTGTCTTCACAAAGTTTTTAACTAAAAGCATTATTTTGCACTTCAAATTTCTTGATTTTGCCATCAAGAATGTTCTGGTATGAAAGTCGGTGAGAATGGTAAACCACTAACTACAGCTCACTGGATACCGCACCACTACGTTAGTATGTTAAAGCACACATCGAAAAAAAACCCTCAGTTTTATTTGTACACCACTTTGGGGCCAGGAGGTGGAGAGGAAGATAAGGTGACTATCAATACTGCCAGCTTTGCCCTCTATCTTCCTTATCTCAGTTGGCAGCCTGGACATAACACAGAATGGTGGACCCCTGAAAGGACAAGCAGACACCTAAATTATTTGTAGTGATCACATGTTTCTCCCAGGTGATTAGCTTATTTGATGAAAGCAAACTCTTCTACAAATACAAAGCAAATATTTGCAGTGAGAACTCAGAACTCTGCAAAAGAGTTAATACATGCTGTCGTCAAGTGCAAGTATAACATTTGATATACACCGTTCCCCTCCCCGAAATGGACAGGACCATTTTGTCCTGATGAACAGGGGAGTTGGTCATTTTGCAATAACCACCAAAACGAAAAACTCTCTTCCCAAAGCAGCTACTGAAGAAAGTGGGTAAAGAATGGCATTTAATACAATGTAACTAAGATGTTTTTTAAAATTCAGGTTTGAGTTTATAACCAATATTGAACTACAAGTGGTACTGATGAGCTATTTGCTTTGCTTTCCTGTCCATGCTTTTTACTTATGTTACTACGGCAAACACCAAAACTACTGAAAAGGCCCCTTTACCTACTTGCCTGCAAGTCATGCACTCATAGCTGCTGCCAGGGCATGAGCACAACTTTCCCAGCACACCTTTTCTAGTCAAATAAAAATACAAGAGGCATTAAAAGCTAAGTTTGTGGTACATTTAAGTCTCTAGAAAGATGGGAGGCAGGTGACAGCATTGCCTAACACTCTTTGTTACACTGCATTAGACAGCTTTCAGATAACTTTATGCTCTGCTTACTGTCATCAAGCCAGAGTGCTGGGGGTGATCATTCATACATGGACTCTACTGAAGTTCCTAGAAATGAGCAAACTGTTGTTTTGGCTTTTCTCCATTTTGTCCCAATTTGCCAATGTGCAACAGTGGAAAAACTATGACACTAAATTCTTACAGCATGTCAATTTTCAGACTGCTGACACTGGTCTGTGACTCCAGATGTCTACCATTTAACTCCATAATATTAAAATTAAAATTACTGCGAACTAAGTTCTCTTAAGGGCAACTAAAAAACAGCTATTATGGAGGTAAAAATAATTTATCAATAATAAATGCACAGACATAAAGCTAAACCTTTTGTGGTCCACTGTCCACAAATCAAAAGATTAACAGACACCTGAAATCCGTTATTAGTGTATTAAAATGTAAAAGTAGAAGTGTAAGAAGAAAGTTCCTATTCTGAACTTATATTACAGAAGCAGCAAGTACTGGCTAAGAGGACACTAAGTTTACAAACAGACATGGACAAACATGCCTCTGGCAACTGTTTACTTTTCCTTTTCTTTGTTTTCCCCGTCCCCTTCTCTAAATATACAAAATGTGTCCCAACATCCCCTTTTTCAAAACAATGCAGGTTAAGTTTAACAAGAAAAACGCCATATTCCAGAGCAGACTTGCACAGCCCTCCCAGCATGTGACTGCCTTGCATTACGAGCAAACCTTCCCCATGTGTTTGCTGAATGACTACACCACACCAACCGGCTGTGCCAGAAGATCTGTCTCTGCTCTTGCACAGCTCTGCAGCCAGGACTGAAACAAACACAGAAATGGAAAGACATCATATGCCCTCGTCCCTGCTCAGATCGGGACTGTCCTGACCTTCAGGGGCATGCATTCTGGGTGGCCTCTGTCCCAAAGCACAGGCTATGAGCAGTTGGTATACCAAGAGCCAAAAAAAAAGAAAAAGAAAAAAAAAAAATCACACACAACAAATTATGTATGTGTGCGTGCACTGGCTTTCAACCTTCCACACAGTGGCGGGCTGTGTGATCTACCATCATATCCACCCAACACCCACCAAGTACCTCCAAGGCCATCCATCACACCAATGTAAATACCTTACCCTTCCCCTACCCAACAGCTGCTGACAAAGGCATTACTCCTAACATACATATATAAGATGCTCTCCCTCTCAGCCCCACACTTTTGAGGACTAAACTGTTCTTCCATCTCATCCACCAGTGAGCAGAGCAGCATCTTTGGCTGGGCTCCTTCCCAGCTCCTCCTGCACTGCTGTAGATAAGGAGCAGAGTTAGCCCTGACACAAGTACCACCATGCAACCACCCAGCCCAGAAGCAGGCCAAAAGGCAGGGGCAGAAAGAGAGGGAACTGAAGACTGAGGAAAGAGCAAAAAGATGCCACAAAGTCTGGACCAGTGCCACATGGACATGGGTGGGCCTCCCTGCGAGCCACTTGGGACAAGCAGAACAGAGATGACATCCTGCAGGTGACACCGGGCTCTGGTGTCTTCTCCAGCACCCAATCCTCACAGAAGGATGTAGATACCAAGGGAGCACTTCATGCACATTTTTAGCTCATGCTGCCACAGAAAGCAAGGAAGAAACTTTGAAAGAAAGAAAGAAAGAAGTCCTTCTAATCCAGAGAACTGGTAGGGCTGCACAAGGCAGAAGGCAGCACCAAACAATAGAGAGGGCAAGAGACTCTCTTCCTCTTGCAGTACACAAACTACAACCATTCCAGGCATAGCCCAGGCAGAAATTAACCAAAAAGTAGAGATGCCATAAAAAAATACACAAGAGACCTGCAGAAGATAAAGAGAATAGAAAGTGCAGAAATTATTAACAGAAGAAAAGAAGGAAAGATATAGGGCACTAAATTGTGAAACAGAGTTTACTTGTCCATTGAAAACAGGTCGCTGCATGTGAGAAAGTTTCCTCCTGGAGCACTTATCCACAAACACAGTTTCTTCACATACACCAATCCTTGTGCAAACAATGACCTCACAGGCCCAGGAGATGGCCACTGCTGGCTATTTTTAACAGTATAGAAACTGGTGTTTCCATAGAAGCCTGTGTTGCTTTTCAAGGGACCATGAGCCATGTGAAAGCAAAAATGCCAATCTGGAACTACAACACCAAAACTCTCTTCATTTCTCAAAGTCAAATTGTCATCCATAGATAACAGAGTCCGTTTTAGTAGCATATGAAACAACACACACATCATAGAGTCTCTGGTTGAACCGTAAGGATATTCCAGCCCCAAAGGGCTCACAACAGTGAGGGAAATACACATTCTAGCAGGGTTTGTTCAATACAAACAGACAAGATTTTGGTGATGAGTCGGATTGCAAATCCAACAATAATTAAATATGGCCATGCACCACCTTTAAAATATTTCAGTCAAGGTCAAATAGGACCTACGCTGAGGACAGAAGTTTGACAGCTCTTTGCAAAACATTGCAGGACTCTCATTTGCCATTAACTCCTGATCAGAGAAAGCCACAACATCAGCTCCTCAGTTTGGTGTGAAACACAGTACAGCTGGCCAAGGCCACTGCTCTCATTTATGAAATGTCTGAAAGCAATTTAGTAATAAATAAATAAACAATGGCTGAAACATTTGTTAGCACACACCACTGCCTTCCAATGTCCCAGCAGGCAAGTAACAAAATTTGTGAAAGGACCAGTATTTTGGAAGAAGCAATGCACACAAGGGCACAGCTGTCCCTAACAGCATTTAATACAAAGTTCAGCAAGGCAAAGTTCATCATTGAATCAACTGGTACACATAAAATGGAGATAAACAATTAAAGCAGTAGGAGTTCAGCTTGGCACCCTGGCTGTGCCTGGCAGAAGAGTAAGGAAGCAGAGGAAGAGTAACACTGAAAGCTCCTCCCAAAACAATCTCTTTCTTCACCTACAATGAACCTCCAACTTCGCTGACCTCCTTGCAGTTCTTTTCAGTAAGCTTTTTTCACTCCGGTTTCACATTATCCTCTGCGTTCCCTACAGGTATTTCCTTAGGGATTTTCACCCCAGTGTAACAGGTAGGTAACAGGTAGGTAGGTGTATCTCATTTCCACCCCTTTACTTCTAAGGATTATGTAAAGTCAATTTAATTTCTTTAGGTATCCAGTAAAAATTAAAATTAGTAGTCCCTTGGTGATCTAGTGAAATTGTAACTGAGACATAACAGCCATGACTTATCAACTGAAAACAATCGTGAAGAAGCTTTTGATGTAAACCACTAAAAACACACATTCTGTGCATACTGTAGAAATGTGTTACCTCATGCAAGTACGTTAATGGGGACTAAAAAGCTTTTTCCCAAGAAATGCAGCTTTTTGTTTTCTTTTTAATACATACATGGATTTCTGCTTCTTTTGTAAAACAAAAAAAAAATTTAAAACCTACTAAAAACTTAATAAAAGAGCTTTTACTATTACAAGTTAGGACCAAGCACGTATCCTAGGAAAAGTCCTCATGTAATTTTTCAAATATTTTCAGGGGTAAGTTTAATGACAGTCTAAATGATCAGTAGTACTCCATACAAGCTTAGGTTGAACATATTGTTTAAAGATGGTTCCTTTCAGTTTAAGCACTCACTGACACTCTCAAAACTACTTTTCAGCTTTTATTTTCAAACTCTTTTTCAATAAATACTGTTTGATTTTAATAAAAGATGTTTGAAAAATAAACACAACATAAAACAATGGGTTTTTTAACATTCACGCATTTCTTGCACAAAATCAATTTTTTTCTTCTCATTAAGAAAAAGCAGAAGGAAAAAGAAAATCTGGTTGATCCTAACCAATTTTTCAATCTTTCTTTTCCTGGTTTAGCCACCACCCAAGCCAGTTATTTGGTACACAGGCATACCACCAGTCCCATGCCATTACTTTCCAGAAACTGGACTGTCAAAAATTATGGCACTAAGATCACAGGCCTGTTGGAAGGATGAGTCAGTTCCGAGGTGTCTTAATAGTCCATCTACAGTGTCAGACCTCATTTGTGCCTCTTGACTGGAGATGAAGTTGTGGCCAGGGTGAAATTGCAACGTACAACCTCACAACACAAAGCAGGCTCATTCTCTCCCTGCCACTCTGGATTTTTCCTGAAGCAAGCATAATAACTACATCTCAAGTATCCACTAAATCCTCTAGTAATTTTGCAGTCTGTACTCCTCAGCTGCTTTTGCTGTCTCTCAGGTAACTAGTAAGCTACTCCCTTGCTACCTTTACCTTCAATTTCTCTTCCACATCTGGAGCACTGTTTCATAGACAAAGCAAAAAAGACAGGATTAGGAGTAATTCCAGCAGGCAATCAGGAGAGGTCAAAGTGCCAGGCATCAGCTGTCACTCTCAGGCTGCACTGACACCCCAGCAGGAACCCACTGGGAGCCAATACCATCTACTGCCCCAAGCAGCTCCAGTCCACAGGGTCAAACACTCTCTGGTGATCAAAAGCAAAGGTTCAACAGAAATGTTTGACTGAGCTAACTGCATCACACATCATTTTCCTAGCAGTTGATACCTATCTACTCAAAGCAAAATATGCCCTGTCACAGCCAAAGGCTGGAAAAAGTCCTCTTACTGGCTAATTACAAACCATATCCCCAGTATTCTATGGCTTTCCTTTCTCATAGTCGATTACTGCACATCACATAGTAAGAATACACGCTCCACATCTTGAGCACAGCAGTTTATTCTGGTGCAAATGTTGTTTAATGTGTCAGTTGGGGAACTGGATCCTCAAATGCTTTTCTCCAGAAGTCCTCAAAACCCAAGTATTAACAATATCATACATGTGAAATTACTTTTTTGTAGTCCAATGACTACTTCCTTGAAGCAGAAAGCTAAAAATTTTGATAGCATCATTTGTGCACATCATCTAAGTACTGTCCCTTGATTTGTGCTAGACTTCTGCATTTCACTCATTATGCTGCTTTAGCAAGCACTTAAATCTTCGGAATTTGCTACTGCCAGTTATGGCAAGCAAAGTCACGAGATGAAGGGGTGGAGTGGAAACAACAAAATTCCAAACACAGCAACAGAACCCTTTCTTGTCAATATCTGTCATTGATAAAGCTGTTCTGGAAGGCACCTTTTTACTGCTGTCCTTCAAAAATAACAACAAGGTTTTTAGAAAACTTAAAGCTTTTTAATAGGCTAGTCCAAATACATGTGTGGTTTTAATTCTGTCAAAGTCTGCAGACTGAAGCAGTATATCCATCAACTCAAGTATCTACTCTGCCACATTTCTTCTTTTGAGTCTGGTCCAGAGAGACACAAAACAGCAGAAAGCAACAAGTGGTAGCATACAAGCAATCAGAAAGGCCGGAATTGTAGGCTGGGAATCAAGGAGTTAATAATGATCTTTTTCTCAATCAGAGCAGCTGCAAACCCACTGACCTCCAAACCATTTCTCGCTCACCTCTGAAATAACTCTTCATGAAAGTTGTTATTTTGACAATGTCTTTTACCTCCATGCAAATTTCTCTATTTGTTAAACTTAAACCTAAGGCAGAAACGATAAGACTACATCCATCTCCTTTATCCACTTGACACAAGAATAGGAGCAAACCAAGATGCCCATCCCAAAAGGAAGATCTTGCAATGCACATGCACAGGAAACCAGTTAAAACATTGTTAATACTTTACTGGGGTTTTTTTGGTTTTTTCTTAAAGTAGGTTAGCAAGCTTCCAAGAGCTGCAAAGAGAGCCCACTAACCTAGAATTAAAAACTGAATAAAAAAATGTTTTGGGAAGAGACTTTTGCCTTTATGCCCTAAGATTATGAACACTCCATTCTTCCTTCAGCTCTGGGGAAATTTCTGATTTCTCTATCTTCTTTAATTTCTGCTCATAACCTTACTTTAAGGTGCTTTGCTTCTAGGGACTTCACATCAAATTACAGTAGCTTTAGCTGATTTCCCCAGGGCATGCTGTCAGACAGTAAGATGAAGATGCTGCAAACTTCAGGTTTTGCCGCTACAGGAAAAGAAAATCCCCATGATTTCACCACATAGTAATATAAGCCAAGGGAATGAAAGTTAATCTGCAAATAAACTAATAAATTCTAGTCTTTCTAATGTATCTTTGCTGGGTCTTCTTCATAAAGTCTACATTGTAACATTCCTTCAGTATACAGAGCACACACAGGTCAGTGTTTACACACAGCAGCAAACCAAAACAGCTTAAAAGATGCACACAAGCCTGAGTCTGTTTAGGCAAGTTTCCTGAAGCATTTCACTCTGATAATAGAAGGATATTTCCATCCTTGCAAGCAAGCTTTATAAACTTTACTTTCAAAATCAAATTAATTTTTGAAAATGAAAAATTACTTAAAAAAATCTTTGAGAACCTGAATTACTAAAAAACCAAAAAACCAGTCAAATCACTTTTTCCTATCTGAGTCTCAAGAACCAATTATCTTTCAATAATATTTTTATTATTGCCATAGTAGCCAGCTACTCCATCCACCTCCAGAGAAAATAGGCAAGTAGAGATTTTTTCCACCTGAACTACATCTTTGTGCATACTAAAGAAAAATCTCAGAAACCACCTTAAGCACAGCATTAGAGACTGCTGCCTTCTGACTACCTCTCAATAAAGAAAGGCATGGAGTGAAAATTTTACATCAAAACCATAGCTGAAAAGAAACAGAAAGTTCTGTATTTGTGCAGGGAAATGCCAGCTTTGAATAGTTTCACCCTCTTTTCACAAGAGGAGGCAGAAAAAGAAAAACCCTGTGCAGGTAGGAACTGGGGGACATAGGCAGGCACAAGTAATCAGCACCAGCTGTCAGAGGCCACAGTAATTCTCACATCCTGTTTCTATATCATCTTTGTAATTCCCACGGAGACGAGGCACATGAGCCTTAATAGGATGTAGGGTTCAGATGAGAAGTCTCCCAGTAGGGCAAAAAGAGGAAAAGCTATGTGAAGAAGCATTGCAATGTAGGACAGACCCATCATAACCAGCCCATTCCTGCCCCCCAAGGCTTACTCCTTTGCCAGCTCCCAGCAAGGCTTGTGTTTTATCAGATCTATTTGCTCTCAAACCTAAGCTAAGGGCAAAGACTGGAGATAAATGAGAAAAGCATTTCTGGCTAACTGCAGCCATGAGAGAATGGTGCTGTTACACGTGTTTATTTTAAGTCTTGTGATCTTTCTGGCTGGCATGGCACTGAAAGCTGTACCCACATTAACACATACCATAGGAAGGAAGTGTTTCACTGGTAGATATCCAAGCATTTTAACCTGAACGCTCAGAGGAAACAAAACGTGTATTTAAAAAATAATCTGTGATGCTATTTACCCAACTCTTCAAAACAGAGAAGGCCTGGCATTAACAGAAACAGCAGAGTTGAGGATACAGTTCTTAAGAGGTTTATTTCAAGACATAAGGCAGCATATTTATTGTTCCACAGCAACACATTAATAAGCTTTTGGCTTTAGGTCTCCTTTACCTCCTTCCTCACCTGGGTACAAATTGACACTCCAAGATTATTTACATTTGCAAATTTTGTAATGGAAAACTGTCCCCTGCTTTAAAGAAATCAATTACAAAATATACCATAAAGCAAAATTAATAAACACATTTTGAGTGAAAGCAATGAGACGCGAATTCATCTTAGAGACAGAATCAGGAGAAAGATGCAAAAGGGTATTTCAGTCTTGCACACACCGAGCACTATTTTTTGGGTTTGCTAATAAATCAATATTAAGCTGAGAAAATCATAGGCCACAATTAAAAAAAAAATCAATTTAACATGCAGGAGAAAAAAAGTAATTTTTAGTAGTCTGCCCAATTACACTTTGGTATTTCCTAGACCAAAAACAAAAATGAGCTTCAATACTCTTGTATTCACTTGAGTTTTGCTTACCTTTGCTCTTGCGGATGCTCTTCCACATCCTCCTCTGGATCAGCCTGACAAACAGAGAAAATGCTATGTAAGAATCTCAAAACTGTGGCACACTACATTGGACATATTTAATTCCTTCAGAGATGGATTCTCATATGACTTGTTTGCAAAACAAATGCAGAAATCTAAAATTCCTACAGCAATTCCTTTATGATTCAAATGAGGTCGTTACTGGACATCCCATTTGAAGTTTCAGCTCATTTTGACATGATAAATGGTGCCTTAACATGGCTATTCTGCTGGGTTTTTTTCCCTAATGTTGACTGATTAGACTCATTTTCCATTTATGCAAATATATCTATACAAAATCTGCTCACACATACAATTTCAATCTAAAACCAACAACTGTTCTCAAGCTACAGGAAGCCTAGTTCCTCCACTTTCAAATTATCTGTCCCCATCTATAAATTTCATTAGCCAGTACCTGAGGAAATAGAATGCAGAGTGCCTTGAAATGTAGATCACCTGTTAAATACCAAAAGCAAAGGCAAAGTACCAAATTCCAAGGGGCACAGGGAGGTCCCAAACCCAGATCTTATCACTGATTAGCAGCAGCTGATAAGCAGCAGGTACAGAAACTGAAGAGGGAGCAAAAGCTTCGAACACATCATCTTAGCTCAGTCGCTGGACTCAGGTAATTTTCAAGACACGCTGCTGAACTGTGCCAGCTTGCAGTTCACATGAACCACTTTAAGCTGTCTAGAGAAATGAACTCAAGTGTTGGTTCAATGAGCTCCCTACAGGAAATCCATTTAAAACAAGGAGGTAACTGCTCTGAACTGGCCAAGATCTCCAGGAAAGCCTTAGATACAACTCAAAATGAAGTGTGTTACAGCCACTCAACCCCCACCGATGAAACCAGGGACAACTTTAAGGGAGATTAACATTTTTCAGGAAGAGGTCACAGCCATCCTGCCAGGAACAGCTGGTGAGTTTTCACAGTTTCTGCCTCTGCAGGTGATGGTTCCAACAAGACACAAGCTACAGACCTTGGCAATGAAAAGGTACAAAAAAAAAAAAAAGAAGCACTTTTAAAATTAAAAGAGTGTACTTTCCACCACCCTTCCCACATGCTTCCCACAATAGCATATCACAGAACAGGCCTCAAGCCACCACTCTGACTCTAGCTCCTATTTTCACCGCACACTGGAAAAAAAATCACCCGTAAGCAGTAAACACTTTTCTACAGGCTTCAGAAAGCAGATCAGGTGACTGTACCTGTTTACAGAATGGGACAGACAGCAGGATTCTGAAGACCTGAGCCTCATAAAGGGGGAAAAATGACAACCACACTAAGGCAGTAAATATGGTCAATATTATTAATAATAATTAACATTACTGTGGCTAAACTCATGACCTTATGGCTAATATTAATAAAAATCTTGTCAAAAGCTACCAGATGCATCTGAACTTCCCTCTTTTGTCACAAGCAGCTCATAGAAGAGAAGCAGCACAGCCTTCACTATAATATAACCAAATCTGGAACAAGATTGACAGGGAAGTACAAGTTAATTTGAGGACTTGACAATCTCTCTGTATGCCTGCCTGGAGGTTGGAGACACCACGTTAATTGTCCAGGATCTGTAGCACACCACAAAGTTCTTCAGCACAGACCTTCCTAGATGTCCTAGCACCTGGCCCTCATGAAGATCTGGCTGCCTCCTCTAAAGACATTGCTAAGCCTTGCTGTTAAGACTTTATCAGTATGGCACAATACAAACTCAGCATGTTTTCCAGCCTTTTCAAGATCCTTTCGCACTTCTAGGTCCTCAGTACAATACCAAGCAGAACTCCTCATCCACCTCTTCCAGAAACACCTTCTTTGCCACAGCTGGCTGGCAAGCTATCCTCATTTTTAACTTCTTTAAATGGCTTAGAATCTGCCAAGAATCAGAAACTCGTGTCTGTGTCATTACAAAGTGCTCACCCTCAACACTAGCCACCTTACCATTTCTCCTCCTCACTATTTCCCAAGCAAGAATGAGGCAAACCTTCCCAATCTATAGTGCATCCATGGCACAAAATCTCAACTGGAAAGGGAAAAAATATTTTTAAATCATCCTCGACTCTGACCACACCTATGCCCGGCTTTCTCCTGTCTTCATTCCTTTATGTACCACAGGATACATGTATGCTTACACTGAGGATTTATGGAAAAAAAGAAAAAAAGCAAGATTTCTCAAACTACAGGGGGATGGGAGAAAGTGAACACCTCTTGAAGCCTAAATGCAGGTCCCAGCAGTGTATCTATGGCAGGAAAAGAATTCCCTTCCTCCAAACCTCATCCTGAATATGGGCAGGTGCTTATCTTGTGCTAGAAAGCTTCTGAAAGCGCCCCTCTTGTGTCACACAAGTCACAAGTGCCTGGGCTGACAGCTTCTGCATAATCTGCATGGCCAACCAGACCCAAGTCCTATCAGAACTATCCAGAAGCTCAACTGGGAATCTGGAGAAGCCTTTTAACAGCCCAAAAAGGAACACAATTCCCACCCCAAGTCTGTCTCAGGCTTTCACACAAACTGTGTGCCTTCAGACAAACCCTGCTTTGAAGTAGGTGACTCTGTACATTTAATTTGTGCATAGCTGATGGGATGCGCCTCCGTTAATGACATACTGCAGTGCCGCGTATCTCAGATGCATATGTAAGATCAAGGTCTTCATCAGCTTTCGAAACCAGTACAACAATTAACCCTACTAGCCTCTGAGCTGTACTGAAGACTAGTCGCTACTACTTGGAAGAAAAAAAAAAAAATCTTTAAAGTGAAAACCCAAGCAGCAGCTCTGTATTTGCCCAGTGTCTATAACAACTATAATACATACTGCAGTATCTTTCTCCAAAATCCAAGCACCTGAAACAGTGTCACAGTAAACTGAAACAATCATTGTAATTTCTTTAGTATCTGCAAGCAAACTGAAACATTCACAAGGTGTTCCTCTAATGAAACATCTCTCTCATCTCCTACAAGCAACACACAGGAACAATAGAAAACCCATCACATCAGTCAGACATGGCACTGACACCAAAATATATGTTGCTTTTGATGACTTACTGCCATTTTCAATCATGATAACAAGGACCACAACTTAACCTTCATTACATCACTTTAAAGTACTTCCTCCCTCAAAACTGCAGGGGCTGAATGGAAAGTGCTAAATGCTCTGCTCTGCAGGTACCCAACCTGGCTGCCTCTGCCTTCAGATGCTCACAGTAAGCACCTACGTCTTCCTGACAGAAACATGCAACTATGACTCTCCAATACCTCTTTCAAGTGGTGTCCACCGTGAACAACTGGCATTTGTGCTTCTCTTTTCATACACTCGTGAAGACATCAGGTCTGATACCCATACTTGTTCTCTTTCCTCTCCTTTTCAGCAAAAATAAAATATAACTGCCTTTAAGCCTTGCATTGAAGTGCTACAACCTGGCTATTTATAGTTAGAGCTTTTACAGCCTTTAATGATGAAGGGCTTGGGTGTCAAGTCCTATGTGAAGGAACTTTTCCCGAAGACATTTTAGTTAAGTATTAAACAGTTACAAACACACATGCAAACCCACAAAATTATAAGGAGTCTGAATAAAAACCACAACTGCTCTAATCAAGCCTCTTGCACTTGAGATTTTCCATGTCAAAATCCCACTGGTTTTCCATGCATCTCCCAACCATCAGAGCAGTCAAGACTTTACATTTTCCCCACACTGAGGACAAATGGTGAGAAAAGAAACTAAAAAAAAATTTAAAAAAAAATCCAGCTGCCCGTCCCAGGGATGTTTGCTACAAAAAGGAGGTTAAGGGCAAGGAGGAGAAGGGAAGGTGAGTGGGTGCTCTGTGGTTACCCCACACTTCACACCACCTTCAACAAGAAAGAAGAACTGGGCACAAGGGAATACAGACACCACATCCGACTGGGAAAACCAGCTGGCCTCAGAGCTAAAAAGGGAACCCAGGAAGAAACACTGAAATGCTGGAGGAAGCTGCAGACCAGTGGAAAACTGTCAGCAGGCTAGATACAAGCCAGCTCCCCCTCAGCTCCGGCACACAAGCCCACGCACACCCTCACCAACTGCAATGCTCGGGGCACCCTTCAGGCTCGGCTGCAGAGCAAGAGCAATAGGTGAGCCATCCCCAAACAGCTCTGCAGGCTTCAGAGGAAGCCAAAATCAAAAGATCGCAAGCATGAGGGAGGAAAAAAAAGAAAAAGAACAGAAACGTGCAAGAGGGAAGCTGGGAGGGGACAGGCGAGATGCACAAACAATGAAAGGGAAGCAAGAGGAAACAGAAGGTAGAACGACCAACCGGGGTGGAGGCGCGGGGGCCCTGGGCGGCTGCGCTCCAGCATGCAAATTCATGCAGCTCACGTAGACAAAGCGATGCTGTGAAAGGCCTAGAAAGCAACTACAAATATTAAAACGCTTTGTTTCCCCTTACTCGCCCCTTAACACGATGTCTTTATTCACTACATGCTCTTGGAACAAAAGCATGTGCAGGCAACCGGATGGCTGAATGCGTTACCAATCCATCCAACTTTCATCCTCAAATTCTGCAGGCAGCAAGGAATGCTCAAAACTGCTC
The DNA here is from genome assembly GCA_035221455.1 of Xenops minutus. NCBI lineage: Eukaryota > Metazoa > Chordata > Aves > Passeriformes > Furnariidae > Xenops > Xenops minutus. The sequence continues at coordinate 30,282,558 of JAWWEE010000122.1, read as the reverse complement.
TGTCACAGGCAGGCAGCTGATGATGCATGGAAAATAAGATAATAGTGTAAAGCCATGACAGAAAGAGAAAAACATCCATCAGACAGCATTGGTAACCTGCCAGAAATAGGCAAAAGGGCTGGCAGACAGGGCAACCTAATCCATATTCCTGCTGAGAGCGGTGGAAGGGAGGTGCTTTGGGAGAGGAATATGCATGGTTCCTTCCCTGTATTTTTCACTTCTACAGGCAAAATCCTTACTCACCTGTGCCAAACTCCTTACAAAACGGAACAGGAAGAATCAAATCAAGGGCCTGGGACATTTCCCATATCCAAAGTCTTCGCTGAGACCTGTCTTCAAACATGAATGAAGCTAACCCTTGGATATTCTCTACCAAACAACATTTATTAACCATTCAAAAGCAAGGAAGTTCTTCCTCTGACCAGATCCTTACCATTACATCGCCATTACTGTGGTACACAAACACTGGGCAACAACGCTCAACAAGATTTTAACTGAAAAAGTGTATTCATGCAAGAAAGAGGATACAGACAACCTGCTTGTAGCAGTAGGTCACACCGGTTTCTTAGTGGAATGTGGAGACCAACAAGCAATAAACATCTGGCAACTTTAAGCATCCCCCTAACAAAGAAAGGGCAATCAGATGTTAACAGATGATGTGATTTTCCGAATCTCAGGAGCTGATGCTGCTTCTCCACTGATGCCCCCCCAGCTCAGAACAGTAACTGAGAAGGGTAACAATGCTGAAGTGCCTTCAGGACCTCACAGACATCGCAGGGGATCATGGCTAGGAGAGCAGACCTCAACTCCTCAGGCACTCAGAGAAGAACCATGACCAGTCATTGCAGACCAGTGTTACCACTCCATAAAAGCAGTGTTGAAAGGGTCCCTCACCACATCTGCAGGGACAAAGGGAGGCCTCTTTTATTCCTCCCCACAACAACTGGAAAAGGTTGGCTTCAAATGCAGCCACAGGACCCAAGTCCAACAGGGGCTGGGTAAAACCCAAGCCCACACAGGAACAAAACAAAAAAATCAGGGTTGGGCCTGTAACCAAATTTTGGTCTTAAAACCTATTTGAGGAACCCAGGCCCTTCTGCTTCAGCTTGAGCAGCTACTGATGTGTCAGGTACTACTGTGGTCCTCAAGCTCAGAGGGGGAAACCATGCAAAGCAGCCAGTGCACCACTAGTACTCAGAGACTGGCTCATCTGGCTTTTAACATCTACCTTTTTTTTAGCAAGCCTACTGCAATTTTTACTTCTCACTCTGTCACAACTGAAGCCAGAGGACATGTTTTCTTTCCTGCACACCTAAGGTAGCATCTACAGAAATGACAGAGTAGCAGCAGTCTCAGCTTTGTCAAGGACTTAGCAAGACCATATGCTCAACCATACCACATTCACTGGTCATTCATCTCTGGTTTTCCTTTAGCCAAGCTAAAGCTTATTTTTATGAGGATGCTCAAGAACAAAGTGTTTTCCAAGAGGACCTAATCTCCTCAGGAAGTAAACATCACGTCATCATCACTCAATTGCAGCTTCGCTATGAGAAGCAACTATAATCGACTACATTACACAGTTCTACATCTAATGCATCTTAATGTCTTCACGGTAAAGAACACAGAAGCAAAAGGTCAAGTTCCTTAAGCATCTCTGGGCACAGCGACTCTACACCTTCCTTTAGCTACTACTATATCTGCACCAGGCAAATTCTGAACAGCACAATATATGTATTTTATAAAATTTTTGGGACGTACAATTTCATAACACCACAGTATAAAATGCTGGGCCCTGGTAAGCAGCATCAATTGCTAGCTAGCTGAGGGAAAAAAACAGCACTTCTGCTATTTTTCCTTACATTAACACGTATCAATGGCTGAGCACTAAACAGAGCATGATATATTGGCTTAAGACAAATAAATTACCCTCTTTTGCCCCTCATATAAGATGATGTCCCTAAGGACTGCTTCTTCCCCTTTACGAGCCTGGTGCCTTGAAGTCTAGAAGGCCCAGCTCAACATATGGCAGAGTCCGTCAGTGCGAGCTAAATGACTGCCTCAAATGCCATTAACTCCAGACCCCGCTTCCAGCATCCCTCCTCGCTCACCAGCCCCGCCGGGCATTGTACTATATCGGTTCCTCTCGCCAACACGGAATTTATCAGATCTTGTTAGTGCCCAAGGAAAGCGGCTAAACAAGACAAAAAAACCCAAAACGTGCTAGGACGAGAGGAATGGCACCATAAATGATGTGTCATTTGAGGAGGAGGGGGGAAATGGCTTCACCTGAGCAGGCCTGAGATGTAAACATGTGCATATTCACGATAGGCATATCCAGTGCATTCCGAGCACAAATGCACTCGTTATAAATAAAAAAAAGATACAGAGAGGGGAAAAAAACCCCAAACAAATAACAGAACGTAGGTGAAGGCGAAGCAGCACGCTGCCGGCGCGGGGTGTGTGCGGGTGCTCCGCCGTGACAGCCGCCGGCAATGCCGCCCCCGGGCCGGGCCTCGCCGCGCCCCCCCCCCCGCACCGCCCCGCACCGCCGCCCCCGCGCCCCCCGCGCCCCCGCTCACCTGCGCGGGCAGCAGCAGCTCCCCCTCCTCGGCCGGCCACAGCTCCACCACGCCGGGGATGGGCTCCATGGCTGCGGGGGCAGAGACACAGACAGCGCGGATGGGGGGGGGGCGAGCGGCCGGAGCCCGCGGGCCCGGGGCAGGCCCCGCGGGGAAGGGAACGGGGCACGGGGGGCGGCGGCTGAGCCGCGTCCCGGCTCCCTTTGTGTCCCCGCGCTGCCACCGCGGCAGCCGCCCGAGGCACGGCGGGGGCGGCCCCCGCTCGCCGGCCCCGAGCGGGCAGCGCCGGCACCCCCGCCCCGGCCCGGCCCGGCCGGCCCTCACCTTGTCCCTGCGCCTCGCCGGGCCGAAAGCAGGGCAGCAGGACGTGGAAGACGCCGAGCAGGAGGTTCATGGCCGCGGCCGCGCGGCAGTGCCCGCCGTGCTGCGGTAAGCGCAGCCCCGCCATGCCGAGCC